>JADLSH010000326.1:1200000-1595565 GCA_016169945.1 Trachythela sp. YZ-2020 | reverse complement strand
CTCTGATCAAAAATCCAATTGCATGAATACATGTTTTTACCTCCTAAAAGTCGTTGTTTTTATGAAAGAAACAGGTTGGGGCTATTTTAAAACCGTTTGGGGTCAATTTATGCAAGTTTGAAAAAATTAAAACCAAAGGGGGGACCACAGGGCCTGATTTCAAATCCTTTGGTCCCCCCTTTGCCTCTGATCAAAAAATTCCAATTGCATGAATACATGTTTTACCTCCTAAAAGTCGTTGTTTTTATGAAAGAAACAGGTTGGGGCTATTTTAAAACCGTTTTGGGTCATTTGAGGCAAGTTTGAAAAAATTCAAACCAAAGGGGGGACCACAGGGCCTGATTTCAAATCCTTGGTCCCCTTTGCCTCTGATCAAAAAATTCCAATTGCATGAATACATGTTTTTACCTCCTAAAAGTCGTTGTTTTTATGAAAGAAACAGGTTGGGGCTATTTTAAACCGTTTGGGGGTCATTTGAGGCAAGTTTGAAAAAAAATTCAAACCAAAGGGGGGACCACAGGGCCTGATTTCAAATCCTTTGGTCCCCCCTTTGCCTCTGATCAAAAAATTCCAATTGCATGAATACATGTTTTTACCTCCTAAAAGTCGTTGTTTTTATGAAAGAAACAGGTTGGGGCTATTTTAAAACCGTTTGGGGGTCATTTGAGGCAAGTTTGAAAAAAAATTCAAAAACCAAAGGGGGGACCACAGGGCCTGATTTCAAATCCTTTGGTCCCCCCTTTGCCTCTGATCAAAAAATTCCAATTGCATGAATACATGTTTTACCTCCTAAAAGTCGTTGTTTTTATGAAAGAAACAGGTTGGGGCTATTTTAAAACCGTTTGGGGGTCATTTGAGGCAAGTTTGAAAAAAAATTCAAAACCAAAGGGGGACCACAGGGCCTGATTTCAAATCCTTTGGTCCCCCCTTTGCCTCTGATCAAAAATTCCAATTGCATGAATACATGTTTTACCTCCTAAAAGTCGTTGTTTTTATGAAAGAAACAGGTTGGGGCTATTTTAAAACCGTTTGGGGGTCATTTGAGGCAAGTTTGAAACAACCAAAGGGGGGACCACAGGGCCTGATTTCAAATCCTTTGGTCCCCCCTTTGCCTCTGATCAAAAAATTCCAATTGCATGAATACATGTTTTTACCTCCTAAAAGTCGTTGTTTTTATGAAAGAAACAGGTTGGGGCTATTTTAAAACCGTTTGGGGGTCATTTGAGGCAAGTTTGAAAAAAAAAACCAAAGGGGGGACCACAGGGCCTGATTTCAAATCCTTTGGTCCCCCCTTTGCCTCTGATCAAAAAATTCCAATTGCATGAATACATGTTTTTACCTCCTAAAAGTCGTTGTTTTTATGAAAGAAACAGGTTGGGGCTATTTTAAAACCGTTTGGGGTCATTTGAGGCAAGTTTGAAAACAATTCAAAAACCAAAGGGGGGACCACAGGGCCTGATTTCAAATCCTTTGGTCCCCCCTTTGCCTCTGATCAAAAAATTCCAATTGCATGAATACATGTTTTTACCTCCTAAAAGTCGTTGTTTTTATGAAAGAAACAGGTTGGGGCTATTTTAAAACCGTTTGGGGGTCATTTGAGGCAAGTTTGAAAACAATTCAAAAACCAAAGGGGGGACCACAGGGCCTGATTTCAAATCCTTTGGTCCCCCCTTTGCCTCTGATCAAAAATTCCAATTGCATGAATACATGTTTTTACCTCCTAAAAGTCGTTGTTTTTATGAAAGAAACAGGTTGGGGCTATTTTAAAACCGTTTGGGGGTCATTTGAGGCAAGTTTGAAAAAAAAATTAAAAACCAAAGGGGGGACCACAGGGCCTGATTTCAAATCCTTTGGTCCCCCCTTTGCCTCTGATCAAAAAATTCCAATTGCATGAATACATGTTTTTACCTCCTAAAAGTCGTTGTTTTTATGAAAGAAACAGGTTGGGGCTATTTTAAAACCGTTTGGGGTCATTTGAGGCAAGTTTGAAAAAAAATTCAAAACCAAAGGGGGGACCACAGGGCCTGATTTCAAATCCTTTGGTCCCCCCTTTGCCTCTGATCAAAAAATTCCAATTGCATGAATACATGTTTTTACCTCCTAAAAGTCGTTGTTTTTATGAAAGAAACAGGTTGGGGCTATTTTAAAACCGTTTGGGGTTCATTTGAGGCAAGTTTGAAAAAAAATTCAAAAACCAAAGGGGGGACCACAGGGCCTGATTTCAAATCCTTTGGTCCCCCCTTTGCCTCTGATCAAAAAATTCCAATTGCATGAATACATGTTTTTACCTCCTAAAAGTCGTTGTTTTTATGAAAGAAACAGGTTGGGGCTATTTTAAAACCGTTTGGGGGTCATTTGAGGCAAGTTTGAAAAAAAATTCAAAAACCAAAGGGGGGACCACAGGGCCTGATTTCAAATCCTTTGGTCCCCCCTTTGCCTCTGATCAAAAAATTCCAATTGCATGAATACATGTTTTTACCTCCTAAAAGTCGTTGTTTTTATGAAAGAAACAGGTTGGGGCTATTTTAAAACCGTTTGGGGGTCATTTGAGGCAAGTTTGAGACAAAAAACCAAAGGGGGGACCACAGGGCCTGATTTCAAATCCTTTGGTCCCCCCTTTGCCTCTGATCAAAAAATTCCAATTGCATGAATACATGTTTTTACCTCCTAAAAGTCGTTGTTTTTATGAAAGAAACAGGTTGGGGCTATTTTAAAACCGTTTGGGGGTCATTTGAGGCAAGTTTGAAAAAAATTCAAACCAAAGGGGGGACCACAGGGCCTGATTTCAAATCCTTTGGTCCCCCCTTTGCCTCTGATCAAAAATTCCAATTGCATGAATACATGTTTTTACCTCCTAAAAGTCGTTGTTTTTATGAAAGAAACAGGTTGGGGCTATTTTAAAACCGTTTGGGGTACATTTTAGGCATTTTTGTAAAAAATTCCAAAACCAAAGGGGGGACCACAGGGCCTGATTTCAAATCCTTTGGTCCCCCCTTTGCCTCTGATCAAAAAATTCCAATTGCATGAATACATGTTTTTACCTCCTAAAAGTCGTTGTTTTTATGAAAGAAACAGGTTGGGGCTATTTTAAAACCGTTTGGGGGTCATTTGAGGCAAGTTTGAAAAAAAATTTAAAACCAAAGGGGGGACCACAGGGCCTGATTTCAAATCCTTTGGTCCCCCCTTTGCCTCTGATCAAAAAATTCCAATTGCATGAATACATGTTTTTACCTCCTAAAAGTCGTTGTTTTTATGAAAGAAACAGGTTGGGGCTATTTTAAAACCGTTTGGGGGTCATTTGAGGCAAGTTTGAATAATTCAAAACCAAAGGGGGGACCACAGGGCCTGATTTCAAATCCTTTGGTCCCCCCTTTGCCTCTGATCAAAAAATTCCAATTGCATGAATACATGTTTTTACCTCCTAAAAGTCGTTGTTTTTATGAAAGAAACAGGTTGGGGCTATTTTAAAACCGTTTGGGGGTCATTTGAGGCAAGTTTGAAAAAAAATTTAAAAACCAAAGGGGGGACCACAGGGCCTGATTTCAAATCCTTTGGTCCCCCCTTTGCCTCTGATCAAAAAATTCCAATTGCATGAATACATGTTTTTACCTCCTAAAAGTCGTTGTTTTTATGAAAGAAACAGGTTGGGGCTATTTTAAAACCGTTTCATTTGAGGCAAGTTTGAAAAATTTAAAACCAAAGGGGGGACCACAGGGCCTGATTTCAAATCCTTTGGTCCCCCCTTTGCCTCTGATCAAAAAATTCCAATTGCATGAATACATGTTTTTACCTCCTAAAAGTCGTTGTTTTTATGAAAGAAACAGGTTGGGGCTATTTTAAACCGTTGGGGGTCATTTGAGGCAAGTTTGAAAAAAAAATTCAAAAACCAAAGGGGGGACCACAGGGCCTGATTTCAAATCCTTTGGTCCCCCCTTTGCCTCTGATCAAAAAATTCCAATTGCATGAATACATGTTTTTACCTCCTAAAAGTCGTTGTTTTTATGAAAGAAACAGGTTGGGGCTATTTTAAACCGTTTGGGGGTCATTTGAGGCAAGTTTGAAAAAAAAATCAAAAACCAAAGGGGGGACCACAGGGCCTGATTTCAAATCCTTTGGTCCCCCCTTTGCCTCTGATCAAAAAATTCCAATTGCATGAATACATGTTTTTACCTCCTAAAAGTCGTTGTTTTTATGAAAGAAACAGGTTGGGGCTATTTTAAAACCGTTTGGGGTCATTTGAGGCAAGTTTTAAAAAATTCAAAACCAAAGGGGGGACCACAGGGCCTGATTTCAAATCCTTTGGTCCCCCCTTTGCCTCTGATCAAAAAATTCCAATTGCATGAATACATGTTTTTACCTCCTAAAAGTCGTTGTTTTTATGAAAGAAACAGGTTGGGGCTATTTTAAAACCGTTTGGGGGTCATTTGAGGCAAGTTTGGAAAAAAATTCAAAAACCAAAGGGGGACCACAGGGCCTGATTTCAAATCCTTTGGTCCCCCCTTTGCCTCTGATCAAAAAATTCCAATTGCATGAATACATGTTTTTACCTCCTAAAAGTCGTTGTTTTTATGAAAGAAACAGGTTGGGGCTATTTTAAAACCGTTTGGGGTCATTTGAGGCAAGTTTGAAAAAAAATTCAAAAACCAAAGGGGGGACCACAGGGCCTGATTTCAAATCCTTTGGTCCCCCCTTTGCCTCTGATCAAAAAATTCCAATTGCATGAATACATGTTTTTACCTCCTAAAAGTCGTTGTTTTTATGAAAGAAACAGGTTGGGGCTATTTTAAAACCGTTTGGGGGTCATTTGAGGCAAGTTTGAAAAAAAATTCAAAACCAAAGGGGGGACCACAGGGCCTGATTTCAAATCCTTTGGTCCCCCCTTTGCCTCTGATCAAAAAATTCCAATTGCATGAATACATGTTTTTACCTCCTAAAAGTCGTTGTTTTTATGAAAGAAACAGGTTGGGGCTATTTTAAAACCGTTTGGGGTCATTTGAGGCAAGTTTGAAAAATTAAAAACCAAAGGGGGGACCACAGGGCCTGATTTCAAATCCTTTGGTCCCCCCTTTGCCTCTGATCAAAAAATTCCAATTGCATGAATACATGTTTTTACCTCCTAAAAGTCGTTGTTTTTATGAAAGAAACAGGTTGGGGCTATTTTAAAACCGTTTGGGGGTCATTTGAGGCAAGTTTGAAGAAAAATTCAAAACCAAAGGGGGGACCACAGGGCCTGATTTCAAATCCTTTGGTCCCCCCTTTGCCTCTGATCAAAAAATTCCAATTGCATGAATACATGTTTTTACCTCCTAAAAGTCGTTGTTTTTATGAAAGAAACAGGTTGGGGCTATTTTAAAACCGTTTGGGGGTCATTTGAGGCAAGTTTGAAAAAATTCAAAACCAAAGGGGGGACCACAGGGCCTGATTTCAAATCCTTTGGTCCCCCCTTTGCCTCTGATCAAAAAATTCCAATTGCATGAATACATGTTTTTACCTCCTAAAAGTCGTTGTTTTTATGAAAGAAACAGGTTGGGGCTATTTTAAAACCGTTTGGGGGTCATTTGAGGCAAGTTTGAAAAAATTCAAAACCAAAGGGGGGACCACAGGGCCTGATTTCAAATCCTTTGGTCCCCCCTTTGCCTCTGATCAAAAAATTCCAATTGCATGAATACATGTTTTTACCTCCTAAAAGTCGTTGTTTTTATGAAAGAAACAGGTTGGGGCTATTTTAAAACCGTTTGGGGGTCATTTGAGGCAAGTTTGAAAAAAAATTCAAAACCAAAGGGGGGACCACAGGGCCTGATTTCAAATCCTTTGGTCCCCCCTTTGCCTCTGATCAAAAAATTCCAATTGCATGAATACATGTTTTTACCTCCTAAAAGTCGTTGTTTTTATGAAAGAAACAGGTTGGGGCTATTTTAAAACCGTTTGGGGGTCATTTGAGGCAAGTTTGAAAAATTTCAAAAACCAAAGGGGGGACCACAGGGCCTGATTTCAAATCCTTTGGTCCCCCCTTTGCCTCTGATCAAAAAATTCCAATTGCATGAATACATGTTTTTACCTCCTAAAAGTCGTTGTTTTTATGAAAGAAACAGGTTGGGGCTATTTTAAAACCGTTTGGGGGTCATTTGAGGCAAGTTTGAAAAAAAATTCAAAAACCAAAGGGGGGACCACAGGGCCTGATTTCAAATCCTTTGGTCCCCCCTTTGCCTCTGATCAAAAAATTCCAATTGCATGAATACATGTTTTTACCTCCTAAAAGTCGTTGTTTTTATGAAAGAAACAGGTTGGGGCTATTTTAAAACCGTTTGGGGGTCATTTGAGGCAAGTTTGAAACAAGGGGGGACCACAGGGCCTGATTTCAAATCCTTTGGTCCCCCCTTTGCCTCTGATCAAAAAATTCCAATTGCATGAATACATGTTTTTACCTCCTAAAAGTCGTTGTTTTTATGAAAGAAACAGGTTGGGGCTATTTTAAAACCGTTTGGGGTCATTTGAGGCAAGTTTGAAAAAATTCAAACCAAAGGGGGGACCACAGGGCCTGATTTCAAATCCTTTGGTCCCCCCTTTGCCTCTGATCAAAAAATTCCAATTGCATGAATACATGTTTTTACCTCCTAAAAGTCGTTGTTTTTATGAAAGAAACAGGTTGGGGCTATTTTAAAACCGTTTGGGGGTCATTTGAGGCAAGTTTGAAAAAAAATTCAAAAACCAAAGGGGGGACCACAGGGCCTGATTTCAAATCCTTTGGTCCCCCCTTTGCCTCTGATCAAAAAATTCCAATTGCATGAATACATGTTTTTACCTCCTAAAAGTCGTTGTTTTTATGAAAGAAACAGGTTGGGGCTATTTTAAAACCGTTTGGGGGTCATTTGAGGCAAGTTTGAAAAATTAAAAACCAAAGGGGGGACCACAGGGCCTGATTTCAAATCCTTTGGTCCCCCCTTTGCCTCTGATCAAAAAATTCCAATTGCATGAATACATGTTTTTACCTCCTAAAAGTCGTTGTTTTTATGAAAGAAACAGGTTGGGGCTATTTTAAAACCGTTTGGGGGTCATTTGAGGCAAGTTTGAAAAAAAATTTAAAAACCAAAGGGGGGACCACAGGGCCTGATTTCAAATCCTTTGGTCCCCCCTTTGCCTCTGATCAAAAAATTCCAATTGCATGAATACATGTTTTTACCTCCTAAAAGTCGTTGTTTTTATGAAAGAAACAGGTTGGGGCTATTTTAAAACCGTTTGGGGTCATTTGAGGCAAGTTTGAAAAAATTAAAACCAAAGGGGGGACCACAGGGCCTGATTTCAAATCCTTTGGTCCCCCCTTTGCCTCTGATCAAAAAATTCCAATTGCATGAATACATGTTTTTACCTCCTAAAAGTCGTTGTTTTTATGAAAGAAACAGGTTGGGGCTATTTTAAAACCGTTTGGGGGTCATTTGAGGCAAGTTTGAAACAAAATTCAAAAACCAAAGGGGGGACCACAGGGCCTGATTTCAAATCCTTTGGTCCCCCCTTTGCCTCTGATCAAAAAATTCCAATTGCATGAATACATGTTTTTACCTCCTAAAAGTCGTTGTTTTTATGAAAGAAACAGGTTGGGGCTATTTTAAAACCGTTTGGGGGTCATTTGAGGCAAGTTTGAAAAAATTCAAAACCAAAGGGGGGACCACAGGGCCTGATTTCAAATCCTTTGGTCCCCCCTTTGCCTCTGATCAAAAAATTCCAATTGCATGAATACATGTTTTTACCTCCTAAAAGTCGTTGTTTTTATGAAAGAAACAGGTTGGGGCTATTTTAAAACCGTTTGGGGGTCATTTGAGGCAAGTTTGAAAACAAAATTCAAAAACCAAAGGGGGGACCACAGGGCCTGATTTCAAATCCTTTGGTCCCCCCTTTGCCTCTGATCAAAAAATTCCAATTGCATGAATACATGTTTTTACCTCCTAAAAGTCGTTGTTTTTATGAAAGAAACAGGTTGGGGCTATTTTAAAACCGTTTGGGGGTCATTTGAGGCAAGTTTGAGACAATTAAAACCAAAGGGGGGACCACAGGGCCTGATTTCAAATCCTTTGGTCCCCCCTTTGCCTCTGATCAAAAAATTCCAATTGCATGAATACATGTTTTTACCTCCTAAAAGTCGTTGTTTTTATGAAAGAAACAGGTTGGGGCTATTTTAAAACCGTTTGGGGGTCATTTGAGGCAAGTTTGAAAAAATTTCAAAACCAAAGGGGGGACCACAGGGCCTGATTTCAAATCCTTTGGTCCCCCCTTTGCCTCTGATCAAAAAATTCCAATTGCATGAATACATGTTTTTACCTCCTAAAAGTCGTTGTTTTTATGAAAGAAACAGGTTGGGGCTATTTTAAAACCGTTTGGGGGTCATTTGAGGCAAGTTTGAAAAAAAATTCAAAAACCAAAGGGGGGACCACAGGGCCTGATTTCAAATCCTTTGGTCCCCCCTTTGCCTCTGATCAAAAAATTCCAATTGCATGAATACATGTTTTTACCTCCTAAAAGTCGTTGTTTTTATGAAAGAAACAGGTTGGGGCTATTTTAAAACCGTTTGGGGGTCATTTGAGGCAAGTTTGAAAAAATTCCAAAACCAAAGGGGGGACCACAGGGCCTGATTTCAAATCCTTTGGTCCCCCCTTTGCCTCTGATCAAAAAATTCCAATTGCATGAATACATGTTTTTACCTCCTAAAAGTCGTTGTTTTTATGAAAGAAACAGGTTGGGGCTATTTTAAAACCGTTTGGGGGTCATTTGAGGCAAGTTTGAAAAATTAAAAACCAAAGGGGGGACCACAGGGCCTGATTTCAAATCCTTTGGTCCCCCCTTTGCCTCTGATCAAAAAATTCCAATTGCATGAATACATGTTTTTACCTCCTAAAAGTCGTTGTTTTTATGAAAGAAACAGGTTGGGGCTATTTTAAAACCGTTTGGGGGTCATTTGAGGCAAGTTTGAAAAATTTTTGAAAAACCAAAGGGGGGACCACAGGGCCTGATTTCAAATCCTTTGGTCCCCCCTTTGCCTCTGATCAAAAAATTCCAATTGCATGAATACATGTTTTTACCTCCTAAAAGTCGTTGTTTTTATGAAAGAAACAGGTTGGGGCTATTTTAAAACCGTTTGGGGGTCATTTGAGGCAAGTTTGAAAAAATAAAACCAAAGGGGGGACCACAGGGCCTGATTTCAAATCCTTTGGTCCCCCCTTTGCCTCTGATCAAAAAATTCCAATTGCATGAATACATGTTTTTACCTCCTAAAAGTCGTTGTTTTTATGAAAGAAACAGGTTGGGGCTATTTTAAAACCGTTTGGGGGTCATTTGAGGCAAGTTTGAAAAAAAATTCAAAAACCAAAGGGGGGACCACAGGGCCTGATTTCAAATCCTTTGGTCCCCCCTTTGCCTCTGATCAAAAATTCCAATTGCATGAATACATGTTTTTACCTCCTAAAAGTCGTTGTTTTTATGAAAGAAACAGGTTGGGGCTATTTTAAAACCGTTTGGGGTCATTTGAGGCAAGTTTGAAAAAAAATTCAAAAACCAAAGGGGGGACCACAGGGCCTGATTTCAAATCCTTTGGTCCCCCCTTTGCCTCTGATCAAAAAATTCCAATTGCATGAATACATGTTTTTACCTCCTAAAAGTCGTTGTTTTTATGAAAGAAACAGGTTGGGGCTATTTTAAAACCGTTTGGGGTCATTTGAGGCAAGTTTGAAAAAATTAAAACCAAAGGGGGGACCACAGGGCCTGATTTCAAATCCTTTGGTCCCCCCTTTGCCTCTGATCAAAAAATTCCAATTGCATGAATACATGTTTTTACCTCCTAAAAGTCGTTGTTTTTATGAAAGAAACAGGTTGGGGCTATTTTAAAACCGTTTGGGGTCATTTGAGGCAAGTTTGAAAAAATTCAAAAACCAAAGGGGGACCACAGGGCCTGATTTCAAATCCTTTGGTCCCCCCTTTGCCTCTGATCAAAAAATTCCAATTGCATGAATACATGTTTTTACCTCCTAAAAGTCGTTGTTTTTATGAAAGAAACAGGTTGGGGCTATTTTAAAACCGTTTGGGGGTCATTTGAGGCAAGTTTGAAAAAAATTCAAAACCCAAAGGTGGGACCACAGGGCCTGATTTCAAATCCTTTGGTCCCCCCTTTGCCTCTGATCAAAAATTCCAATTGCATGAATACATGTTTTTACCTCCTAAAAGTCGTTGTTTTTATGAAAGAAACAGGTTGGGGCTATTTTAAAACCGTTTGAGGTCATTTGAGGCAAGTTTGAAAAAATTAAAACCAAAGGGGGGACCACAGGGCCTGATTTCAAATCCTTTGGTCCCCCCTTTGCCTCTGATCAAAAAATTCCAATTGCATGAATACATGTTTTTACCTCCTAAAAGTCGTTGTTTTTATGAAAGAAACAGGTTGGGGCTATTTTAAAACCGTTTGAGGGTCATTTGAGGCAAGTTTGAAAAAATTCAAAAATCAAAGGGGGACCACAAGGCCTGATTTCAAATCCTTTGGTCCCCCCTTTGCCTCTGATCAAAAAATTCCAATTGCATGAATACATGTTTTTACCTCCTAAAAGTCGTTGTTTTTATGAAAGAAACAGGTTGGGGCTATTTTAAAACCGTTTGGGGGTCATTTGAGGCAAGTTTGAGACAAGGGGACCACAGGGCCTGATTTCAAATCCTTTGGTCCCCCCTTTGCCTCTGATCAAAAAATTCCAATTGCATGAATACATGTTTTTACCTCCTAAAAGTCGTTGTTTTTATGAAAGAAACAGGTTGGGGCTATTTTAAAACCGTTTGGGGGTCATTTGAGGCAAGTTTGAAAATCAAATCCATACCCTACGGGGGGACCACAGGGCCTGATTTCAAATCCTTTGGTCCCCCCTTTGCCTCTGATCAAAAAATTCCAATTGCATGAATACATGTTTTTACCTCCTAAAAGTCGTTGTTTTTATGAAAGAAACAGGTTGGGGCTATTTTAAAACCGTTTGGGGTCATTTGAGGCAAGTTTGAAAAAATTAAAACCAAAGGGGGGACCACAGGGCCTGATTTCAAATCCTTTGGTCCCCCCTTTGCCTCTGATCAAAAAATTCCAATTGCATGAATACATGTTTTTACCTCCTAAAAGTCGTTGTTTTTATGAAAGAAACAGGTTGGGGCTATTTTAAAACCGTTTGGGGGTCATTTGAGGCAAGTTTGGAATAAATTAAAACCAAAGGGGGACCACCAGGCCTGATTTCAAATCCTTTGGTCCCCCCTTTGCCTCTGATCAAAAAATTCCAATTGCATGAATACATGTTTTTACCTCCTAAAAGTCGTTGTTTTTATGAAAGAAACAGGTTGGGGCTATTTTAAAACCGTTTGGGGTCATTTGAGGCAAGTTTGAAAAAATTAAAACCAAAGGGGGGACCACAGGGCCTGATTTCAAATCCTTTGGTCCCCCCTTTGCCTCTGATCAAAAAATTCCAATTGCATGAATACATGTTTTACCTCCTAAAAGTCGTTGTTTTTATGAAAGAAACAGGTTGGGGCTATTTTAAACCCGTTTGGGGTCATTTGAGGCAAGTTTGAAAAAAAAATTCAAAAACCAAAGGGGGGACCACAGGGCCTGATTTCAAATCCTTTGGTCCCCCCTTTGCCTCTGATCAAAAAATTCCAATTGCATGAATACATGTTTTTACCTCCTAAAAGTCGTTGTTTTTATGAAAGAAACAGGTTGGGGCTATTTTAAAACCGTTTGGGGGTCATTTGAGGCAAGTTTGAAAAAATAAAACCAAAGGGGGGACCACAGGGCCTGATTTCAAATCCTTTGGTCCCCCCTTTGCCTCTGATCAAAAAATTCCAATTGCATGAATACATGTTTTTACCTCCTAAAAGTCGTTGTTTTTATGAAAGAAACAGGTTGGGGCTATTTTAAACCGTTGGGGGTTATTTGAGGCAAGTTTGAAAAAAACCAAAGGGGGGACCACAGGGCCTGATTTCAAATCCTTTGGTCCCCCCTTTGCCTCTGATCAAAAAATTCCAATTGCATGAATACATGTTTTACCTCCTAAAAGTCGTTGTTTTTATGAAAGAAACAGGTTGGGGCTATTTTAAAACCGTTTGAGGACATTTGAGGCAAGTTTGAAAAAATTATAAAACCAAAGGGGGGACCACAGGGCCTGATTTCAAATCCTTTGGTCCCCCCTTTGCCTCTGATCAAAAAATTCCAATTGCATGAATACATGTTTTTACCTCCTAAAAGTCGTTGTTTTTATGAAAGAAACAGGTTGGGGCTATTTTAAAACCGTTTGGGGTTCATTTGAGGCAAGTTTGAAAAAAAAATTCAAAAACCAAAGGGGGGACCACAGGGCCTGATTTCAAATCCTTTGGTCCCCCCTTTGCCTCTGATCAAAAAATTCCAATTGCATGAATACATGTTTTTACCTCCTAAAAGTCGTTGTTTTTATGAAAGAAACAGGTTGGGGCTATTTTAAAACCGTTTGGGGTCATTTGAGGCAAGTTTGAAAAAATTAAAACCAAAGGGGGGACCACAGGGCCTGATTTCAAATCCTTTGGTCCCCCCTTTGCCTCTGATCAAAAAATTCCAATTGCATGAATACATGTTTTTACCTCCTAAAAGTCGTTGTTTTTATGAAAGAAACAGGTTGGGGCTATTTTAAAACCGTTTGGGGGTCATTTGAGGCAAGTTTGAAAAAAAAAACCAAAGGGGGACCACAGGGCCTGATTTCAAATCCTTTGGTCCCCCCTTTGCCTCTGATCAAAAAATTCCAATTGCATGAATACATGTTTTTACCTCCTAAAAGTCGTTGTTTTTATGAAAGAAACAGGTTGGGGCTATTTTAAAACCGTTTGGGGGTCATTTGAGGCAAGTTTGAAAAAAAACACCAAAGGGGGGACCACAGGGCCTGATTTCAAATCCTTTGGTCCCCCCTTTGCCTCTGATCAAAAAATTCCAATTGCATGAATACATGTTTTTACCTCCTAAAAGTCGTTGTTTTTATGAAAGAAACAGGTTGGGGCTATTTTAAAACCGTTTGGGGTCATTTGAGGCAAGTTTGAAAAAATTCAAAAACCAAAGGGGGACCACAGGGCCTGATTTCAAATCCTTTGGTCCCCCCTTTGCCTCTGATCAAAAATTCCAATTGCATGAATACATGTTTTTACCTCCTAAAAGTCGTTGTTTTTATGAAAGAAACAGGTTGGGGCTATTTTAAAACCGTTTGGGGGTCATTTGAGGCAAGTTTGAAGAAAAATTCAAAACCAAAGGGGGGACCACAGGGCCTGATTTCAAATCCTTTGGTCCCCCCTTTGCCTCTGATCAAAAAATTCCAATTGCATGAATACATGTTTTTACCTCCTAAAAGTCGTTGTTTTTATGAAAGAAACAGGTTGGGGCTATTTTAAAACCGTTTGGGGGTCATTTGAGGCAAGTTTGAGACAAGGGGACCACAGGGCCTGATTTCAAATCCTTTGGTCCCCCCTTTGCCTCTGATCAAAAAATTCCAATTGCATGAATACATGTTTTTACCTCCTAAAAGTCGTTGTTTTTATGAAAGAAACAGGTTGGGGCTATTTTAAAACCGTTTGGGGGTCATTTGAGGCAAGTTTGAAAAAAAATTTAAAAACCAAAGGGGGGACCACAGGGCCTGATTTCAAATCCTTTGGTCCCCCCTTTGCCTCTGATCAAAAAATTCCAATTGCATGAATACATGTTTTTACCTCCTAAAAGTCGTTGTTTTTATGAAAGAAACAGGTTGGGGCTATTTTAAACCGTTTGGGGGTCATTTGAGGCAAGTTTGAAAAAATTTTGAAAAACCAAAGGGGGGACCACAGGGCCTGATTTCAAATCCTTTGGTCCCCCCTTTGCCTCTGATCAAAAAATTCCAATTGCATGAATACATGTTTTTACCTCCTAAAAGTCGTTGTTTTTATGAAAGAAACAGGTTGGGGCTATTTTAAAACCGTTTGGGGGTCATTTGAGGCAAGTTTGAGGCGAGTTTGAACCAAAGGGGGGACCACAGGGCCTGATTTCAAATCCTTTGGTCCCCCCTTTGCCTCTGATCAAAAAATTCCAATTGCATGAATACATGTTTTTACCTCCTAAAAGTCGTTGTTTTTATGAAAGAAACAGGTTGGGGCTATTTTAAAACCGTTTGAGGGTCATTTGAGGCAATTTTGTAATAAATTACTAAAACCAAAGGGGGGACCACAGGGCCTGATTTCAAATCCTTTGGTCCCCCCTTTGCCTCTGATCAAAAAATTCCAATTGCATGAATACATGTTTTACCTCCTAAAAGTCGTTGTTTTTATGAAAGAAACAGGTTGGGGCTATTTTAAAACCGTTTGGGTGTCATTTGAGGCAAGTTTGAAAAAATCAAACCAAAGGGGGTCCACAGGGCCTGATTTCAAATCCTTTGGTCCCCCCTTTGCCTCTGATCAAAAAATTCCAATTGCATGAATACATGTTTTACCTCCTAAAAGTCGTTGTTTTTATGAAAGAAACAGGTTGGGGCTATTTTAAAACCGTTTGGGGGTCATTTGAGGCAAGTTTGAAAAAAAATTCAAAACCAAAGGGGGACCACAGGGCCTGATTTCAAATCCTTTGGTCCCCTTTGCCTCTGATCAAAAATTCCAATTGCATGAATACATGTTTTTACCTCCTAAAAGTCGTTGTTTTTATGAAAGAAACAGGTTGGGGCTATTTTAAAACCGTTTGGGGTCATTTGAGGCAAGTTTTAAAAAATTAAAACCAACGGGGGACCACAGGGCCTGATTTCAAATCCTTTGGTCCCTCCTTTGCCTCTGATCAAAAAATTCCAATTGCATGAATACATGTTTTTACCTCCTAAAAGTCGTTGTTTTTATGAAAGAAACAGGTTGGGGCTATTTTAAAACCGTTTGGGGGTCATTTGAGGCAAGTTTGAGGCGAGGGGACCACAGGGCCTGATTTCAAATCCTTTGGTACCCCTTTGCCTCTGATCAAAAAATTCCAATTGCATGAATACATGTTTTTACCTCCTAAAAGTCGTTGTTTTTATGAAAGAAACAGGTTGGGGCTATTTTAAAACCGTTTGGGGTCATTTGAGGCAAGTTTTAAAAATTAAAAACCAAAGGGGGACCACAGGGCCTGATTTCAAATCCTTTGGTCCCCTTTGCCTCTGATCAAAAATTCCAATTGCATGAATACATGTTTTTACCTCCTAAAAGTCGTTGTTTTTATGAAAGAAACAGGTTGGGGCTATTTTAAAACCGTTTGGGGTCATTTGAGGCAAGTTTGAAAAAATTAAAACCAAAGGGGGACCACAGGGCCTGATTTCAAATCCTTTGGTCCCCCCTTTGCCTCTGATCAAAAATTCCAATTGCATGAATACATGTTTTTACCTCCTAAAAGTCGTTGTTTTTATGAAAGAAACAGGTTGGGGCTATTTTAAAACCGTTTGGGGGTCATTTGAGGCAAGTTTGAGGCGAGGGGACCACAGGGCCTGATTTCAAATCCTTTGGTCCCCCCTTTGCCTCTGATCAAAAAATTCCAATTGCATGAATACATGTTTTTACCTCCTAAAAGTCGTTGTTTTTATGAAAGAAACAGGTTGGGGCTATTTTAAAACCGTTTGGGGGTCATTTGAGGCAAGTTTGAGACAAGGGGACCACAGGGCCTGATTTCAAATCCTTTGGTCCCCCCTTTGCCTCTGATCAAAAAATTCCAATTGCATGAATACATGTTTTTACCTCCTAAAAGTCGTTGTTTTTATGAAAGAAACAGGTTGGGGCTATTTTAAAACCGTTTGGGGGTCATTTGAGGCAAGTTTGAAAAAAGGGGGACCACAGGGCCTGATTTCAAATCCTTTGGTCCCCCCTTTGCCTCTGATCAAAAAATTCCAATTGCATGAATACATGTTTTTACCTCCTAAAAGTCGTTGTTTTTATGAAAGAAACAGGTTGGGGCTATTTTAAAACCGTTTGGGGGTCATTTGAGGCAAGTTTGAAAAAAAATTCAAAAACCAAAGGGGGGACCACAGGGCCTGATTTCAAATCCTTTGGTCCCCCCTTTGCCTCTGATCAAAAAATTCCAATTGCATGAATACATGTTTTTACCTCCTAAAAGTCGTTGTTTTTATGAAAGAAACAGGTTGGGGCTATTTTAAAACCGTTTGGGGTCATTTGAGGCAAGTTTGAAAAAAAATTTAAAACCAAAGGGGGGACCACAGGGCCTGATTTCAAATCCTTTGGTCCCCCCTTTGCCTCTGATCAAAAAATTCCAATTGCATGAATACATGTTTTTACCTCCTAAAAGTCGTTGTTTTTATGAAAGAAACAGGTTGGGGCTATTTTAAAACCGTTTGGGGGTCATTTGAGGCAAGTTTGAGGGGACCACAGGGCCTGATTTCAAATCCTTTGGTCCCCCCTTTGCCTCTGATCAAAAAATTCCAATTGCATGAATACATGTTTTTACCTCCTAAAAGTCGTTGTTTTTATGAAAGAAACAGGTTGGGGCTATTTTAAAACCGTTTGGGGTCATTTGAGGCAAGTTTGAAAAAAAATTAAAAACCAAAGAGGGGACCACAGGCCTGATTTCAAATCCTTTGGTCCCCCCTTTGCCTCTGATCAAAAAATTCCAATTGCATGAATACATGTTTTTACCTCCTAAAAGTCGTTGTTTTTATGAAAGAAACAGGTTGGGGCTATTTTAAACCGTTTGGGTCATTTGAGGCAAGTTTGAAAAAATTAAAACCAAAGGGGGGACCACAGGGCCTGATTTCAAATCCTTTGGTCCCCCCTTTGCCTCTGATCAAAAAATTCCAATTGCATGAATACATGTTTTTACCTCCTAAAAGTCGTTGTTTTTATGAAAGAAACAGGTTGGGGCTATTTTAAAACCGTTTGGGGGTCATTTGAGGCAAGTTTGAAAAAATTCAAAAACCAAAGGGGGGACCACAGGGCCTGATTTCAAATCCTTTGGTCCCCCCTTTGCCTCTGATCAAAAAATTCCAATTGCATGAATACATGTTTTTACCTCCTAAAAGTCGTTGTTTTTATGAAAGAAACAGGTTGGGGCTATTTTAAAACCGTTTGGGGTCATTTGAGGCAAGTTTGAAAAAATTAAAACCAAAGGGGGGACCACAGGGCCTGATTTCAAATCCTTTGGTCCCCCCTTTGCCTCTGATCAAAAAATTCCAATTGCATGAATACATGTTTTTACCTCCTAAAAGTCGTTGTTTTTATGAAAGAAACAGGTTGGGGCTATTTTAAAACCGTTTGGGGGTCATTTGAGGCAAGTTTGAGACAAGGGGACCACAGGGCCTGATTTCAAATCCTTTGGTCCCCCCTTTGCCTCTGATCAAAAAATTCCAATTGCATGAATACATGTTTTTACCTCCTAAAAGTCGTTGTTTTTATGAAAGAAACAGGTTGGGGCTATTTTAAAACCGTTTGGGGTCATTTGAGGCAAGTTTGAAAAATTAAAAAACCAAAGGGGGGACCACAGGGCCTGATTTCAAATCCTTTGGTCCCCCCTTTGCCTCTGATCAAAAAATTCCAATTGCATGAATACATGTTTTTACCTCCTAAAAGTCGTTGTTTTTATGAAAGAAACAGGTTGGGGCTATTTTAAACCGTTGGGGGTCATTTGAGGCACGTTTGAAAAATTAAAACCAAAGGGGGGACCACAGGGCCTGATTTCAAATCCTTTGGTCCCCCCTTTGCCTCTGATCAAAAAATTCCAATTGCATGAATACATGTTTTTACCTCCTAAAAGTCGTTGTTTTTATGAAAGAAACAGGTTGGGGCTATTTTAAAACCGTTTGGGGGTCATTTGAGGCAAGTTTGAAAAAATATTTCTAAAACCAAAGGGGGGACCACAGGGCCTGATTTCAAATCCTTTGGTCCCCCCTTTGCCTCTGATCAAAAAATTCCAATTGCATGAATACATGTTTTTACCTCCTAAAAGTCGTTGTTTTTATGAAAGAAACAGGTTGGGGCTATTTTAAAACCGTTTGGGGGTCATTTGAGGCAAGTTTGAAAAAAAATTTAAAAACCAAAGGGGGGACCACAGGGCCTGATTTCAAATCCTTTGGTCCCCCCTTTGCCTCTGATCAAAAAATTCCAATTGCATGAATACATGTTTTTACCTCCTAAAAGTCGTTGTTTTTATGAAAGAAACAGGTTGGGGCTATTTTAAAACCGTTTGGGGGTCATTTGAGGCAAGTTTGAAAATTCAAAACCAAAGGGGGGACCACAGGGCCTGATTTCAAATCCTTTGGTCCCCCCTTTGCCTCTGATCAAAAAATTCCAATTGCATGAATACATGTTTTTACCTCCTAAAAGTCGTTGTTTTTATGAAAGAAACAGGTTGGGGCTATTTTAAAACCGTTTGGGGTCATTTGAGGCAAGTTTGAAAAAATTAAAACCAAAGGGGGGACCACAGGGCCTGATTTCAAATCCTTTGGTCCCCCCTTTGCCTCTGATCAAAAAATTCCAATTGCATGAATACATGTTTTTACCTCCTAAAAGTCGTTGTTTTTATGAAAGAAACAGGTTGGGGCTATTTTAAAACCGTTTGGGGGTCATTTGAGGCAAGTTTGAAAAAATAAAACCAAAGGGGGGACCACAGGGCCTGATTTCAAATCCTTTGGTCCCCCCTTTGCCTCTGATCAAAAAATTCCAATTGCATGAATACATGTTTTTACCTCCTAAAAGTCGTTGTTTTTATGAAAGAAACAGGTTGGGGCTATTTTAAAACCGTTTGGGGGTCATTTGAGGCAAGTTTGAAAAAATTCAAAACCAAAGGGGGGACCACAGGGCCTGATTTCAAATCCTTTGGTCCCCCCTTTGCCTCTGATCAAAAAATTCCAATTGCATGAATACATGTTTTTACCTCCTAAAAGTCGTTGTTTTTATGAAAGAAACAGGTTGGGGCTATTTTAAAACCGTTTGGGGTCATTTGAGGCAAGTTTGAAAAAAAATTCAAAAACCAAAGGGGGGACCACAGGGCCTGATTTCAAATCCTTTGGTCCCCCCTTTGCCTCTGATCAAAAAATTCCAATTGCATGAATACATGTTTTTACCTCCTAAAAGTCGTTGTTTTTATGAAAGAAACAGGTTGGGGCTATTTTAAAACCGTTTGGGGTCATTTGAGGCAAGTTTGAAAAAATTAAAACCAAAGGGGGGACCACAGGGCCTGATTTCAAATCCTTTGGTCCCCCCTTTGCCTCTGATCAAAAAATTCCAATTGCATGAATACATGTTTTTACCTCCTAAAAGTCGTTGTTTTTATGAAAGAAACAGGTTGGGGCTATTTTAAAACCGTTTGGGGGTCATTTGAGGCAAGTTTGAAAAAAAATTTAAAAACCAAAGGGGGGACCACAGGGCCTGATTTCAAATCCTTTGGTCCCCCCTTTGCCTCTGATCAAAAAATTCCAATTGCATGAATACATGTTTTTACCTCCTAAAAGTCGTTGTTTTTATGAAAGAAACAGGTTGGGGCTATTTTAAAACCGTTTGGGGTCATTTGAGGCAAGTTTGAAAAAATTCAAACACCAAAGGGGGGACCACAGGGCCTGATTTCAAATCCTTTGGTCCCCCCTTTGCCTCTGATCAAAAAATTCCAATTGCATGAATACATGTTTTTACCTCCTAAAAGTCGTTGTTTTTATGAAAGAAACAGGTTGGGGCTATTTTAAAACCGTTTGGGGTTATTTGAGGCAAGTTCGAAAAATTAAAACCAAAGGGGGGACCACAGGGCCTGATTTCAAATCCTTTGGTCCCCCCTTTGCCTCTGATCAAAAAATTCCAATTGCATGAATACATGTTTTTACCTCCTAAAAGTCGTTGTTTTTATGAAAGAAACAGGTTGGGGCTATTTTAAAACCGTTTGGGGGTCATTTGAGGCAAGTTTGAAAAAAAATTCAAACCCAAAGGGGGGACCACAGGGCCTGATTTCAAATCCTTTGGTCCCCCCTTTGCCTCTGATCAAAAAATTCCAATTGCATGAATACATGTTTTACCTCCTAAAAGTCGTTGTTTTTATGAAAGAAACAGGTTGGGGCTATTTTAAAACCGTTTGGGGGTCATTTGAGGCAAGTTTGAAAAAAAATTCAAAACCAAAGGGGGGACCACAGGGCCTGATTTCAAATCCTTTGGTCCCCCCTTTGCCTCTGATCAAAAAATTCCAATTGCATGAATACATGTTTTTACCTCCTAAAAGTCGTTGTTTTTATGAAAGAAACAGGTTGGGGCTATTTTAAAACCGTTTGGGGGTCATTTGAGGCAAGTTTGAAAAAATAATTAAAAAACCAAAGGGGGACCACAGGGCCTGATTTCAAATCCTTTGGTCCCCCCTTTGCCTCTGATCAAAAAATTCCAATTGCATGAATACATGTTTTTACCTCCTAAAAGTCGTTGTTTTTATGAAAGAAACAGGTTGGGGCTATTTTAAACCGTTTGGGGGTCATTTGAGGCAAGTTTGAAAAAAAATTCAAAAACCAAAGGGGGGACCACAGGGCCTGATTTCAAATCCTTTGGTCCCCCCTTTGCCTCTGATCAAAAAATTCCAATTGCATGAATACATGTTTTTACCTCCTAAAAGTCGTTGTTTTTATGAAAGAAACAGGTTGGGGCTATTTTAAAACCGTTTGGGGGTCATTTGAGGCAAGTTTGAGACAAGGGGACCACAGGGCCTGATTTCAAATCCTTTGGTCCCCCCTTTGCCTCTGATCAAAAAATTCCAATTGCATGAATACATGTTTTTACCTCCTAAAAGTCGTTGTTTTTATGAAAGAAACAGGTTGGGGCTATTTTAAAACCGTTTGGGGTCATTTGAGGCAAGTTTGAAAAAATTAAAACCAAAGGGGGGACCACAGGCCTGATTTCAAATCCTTTGGTCCCCCCTTTGCCTCTGATCAAAAAATTCCAATTGCATGAATACATGTTTTTACCTCCTAAAAGTCGTTGTTTTTATGAAAGAAACAGGTTGGGGCTATTTTAAAACCGTTTGGGGTCATTTGAGGCAAGTTTGAAAGCAAATTCAAAAACCAAAGGGGGGACCACAGGGCCTGATTTCAAATCCTTTGGTCCCCCCTTTGCCTCTGATCAAAAAATTCCAATTGCATGAATACATGTTTTTACCTCCTAAAAGTCGTTGTTTTTATGAAAGAAACAGGTTGGGGCTATTTTAAAACCGTTTGGGGGTCATTTGAGGCAAGTTTGAAAAAAAATTCAAAAACCAAAGGGGGGACCACAGGGCCTGATTTCAAATCCTTGGTCCCCTTTTGCCTCTGATCAAAAAATTCCAATTGCATGAATACATGTTTTTACCTCCTAAAAGTCGTTGTTTTTATGAAAGAAACAGGTTGGGGCTATTTTAAAACCGTCATTTGAGGCAAGTTTGAAAAAAAATTTAAAAACCAAAGGGGGGACCACAGGGCCTGATTTCAAATCCTTTGGTCCCCCCTTTGCCTCTGATCAAAAAATTCCAATTGCATGAATACATGTTTTTACCTCCTAAAAGTCGTTGTTTTTATGAAAGAAACAGGTTGGGGCTATTTTAAAACCGTTTCATTTGAGGCAAGTTTGAAAAAAAATTTAAAAACCAAAGGGGGGACCACAGGGCCTGATTTCAAATCCTTTGGTCCCCCCTTTGCCTCTGATCAAAAAATTCCAATTGCATGAATACATGTTTTTACCTCCTAAAAGTCGTTGTTTTTATGAAAGAAACAGGTTGGGGCTATTTTAAAACCGTTTGGGGGTCATTTGAGGCAAGTTTGAGACAAGTAAAACCAAAGGGGGGACCACAGGGCCTGATTTCAAATCCTTTGGTCCCCCCTTTGCCTCTGATCAAAAAATTCCAATTGCATGAATACATGTTTTTACCTCCTAAAAGTCGTTGTTTTTATGAAAGAAACAGGTTGGGGCTATTTTAAAACCGTTTGGGGTCATTTGAGGCAAGTTTGAAAAAAAATTCAAAAACCAAAGGGGGGACCACAGGGCTGATTTCAAATCCTTTGGTCCCCCCTTTGCCTCTGATCAAAAAATTCCAATTGCATGAATACATGTTTTTACCTCCTAAAAGTCGTTGTTTTTATGAAAGAAACAGGTTGGGGCTATTTTAAAACCGTTTGGGGGTCATTTGAGGCAAGTTTGAAAAAAAATTCAAAAACCAAAGGGGGGACCACAGGGCCTGATTTCAAATCCTTTGGTCCCCCCTTTGCCTCTGATCAAAAATTCCAATTGCATGAATACATGTTTTACCTCCTAAAAGTCGTTGTTTTTATGAAAGAAACAGGTTGGGGCTATTTTAAAACCGTTTGGGGTCATTTGAGGCAAGTTTGAAAAAATTAAAACCAAAGGGGGGACCACAGGGCCTGATTTCAAATCCTTTGGTCCCCCCTTTGCCTCTGATCAAAAAATTCCAATTGCATGAATACATGTTTTTACCTCCTAAAAGTCGTTGTTTTTATGAAAGAAACAGGTTGGGGCTATTTTAAAACCGTTTGGGGGTCATTTGAGGCAAGTTTGAAAAAAAATTCAAGAACCAAAGGGGGGACCACAGGGCCTGATTTCAAATCCTTTGGTCCCCCCTTTGCCTCTGATCAAAAAATTCCAATTGCATGAATACATGTTTTTACCTCCTAAAAGTCGTTGTTTTTATGAAAGAAACAGGTTGGGGCTATTTTAAAACCGTTTGGGGGTCATTTGAGGCAAGTTTGAAAAAATTAAAAAACCAAAGGGGGGACCACAGGGCCTGATTTCAAATCCTTTGGTCCCCCCTTTGCCTCTGATCAAAAAATTCCAATTGCATGAATACATGTTTTTACCTCCTAAAAGTCGTTGTTTTTATGAAAGAAACAGGTTGGGGCTATTTTAAAACCGTTTGGGGGTCATTTGAGGCAAGTTTGAAAAAAAATTCAAAAACCAAAGGGGGGACCACAGGGCCTGATTTCAAATCTTTGGTCCCCCCTTTGCCTCTGATCAAAAAATTCCAATTGCATGAATACATGTTTTTACCTCCTAAAAGTCGTTGTTTTTATGAAAGAAACAGGTTGGGGCTATTTTAAAACCGTTTGGGGGTCATTTGAGGCAAGTTTGAAAAAAAATTCAAAACCAAAGGGGGACCACAGGGCCTGATTTCAAATCCTTTGGTCCCCCCTTTGCCTCTGATCAAAAAATTCCAATTGCATGAATACATGTTTTTACCTCCTAAAAGTCGTTGTTTTTATGAAAGAAACAGGTTGGGGCTATTTTAAAACCGTTTGGGGTCATTTGAGGCAAGTTTGAAAAATTAAAACCAAAGGGGGACCACAGGGCCTGATTTCAAATCCTTTGGTCCCCTTTGCCTCTGATCAAAAATTCCAATTGCATGAATACATGTTTTTACCTCCTAAAAGTCGTTGTTTTTATGAAAGAAACAGGTTGGGGCTATTTTAAAACCGTTTGGGGTCATTTGAGGCAAGTTTGAAAAAATTCAATAACCAAAGGGGGGACCACAGGGCCTGATTTCAAATCCTTTGGTCCCCCCTTTGCCTCTGATCAAAAAATTCCAATTGCATGAATACATGTTTTTACCTCCTAAAAGTCGTTGTTTTTATGAAAGAAACAGGTTGGGGCTATTTTAAAACCGTTTGGGGGTCATTTGAGGCAAGTTTGAAAAAAAAATCAAGAACCAAAGGGGGGACCACAGGGCCTGATTTCAAATCCTTTGGTCCCCCCTTTGCCTCTGATCAAAAAATTCCAATTGCATGAATACATGTTTTTACCTCCTAAAAGTCGTTGTTTTTATGAAAGAAACAGGTTGGGGCTATTTTAAAACCGTTTGGGGTCATTTGAGGCAAGTTTGAAAAAAAATTCAAAAACAAAAGGGGGGGACCACAGGGCCTGATTTCAAATCCTTTGGTCCCCCTTTGCCTCTGATCAAAAATTCCAATTGCATGAATACATGTTTTTACCTCCTAAAAGTCGTTGTTTTTATGAAAGAAACAGGTTGGGGCTATTTTAAAACCGTTTGGGGTCATTTGAGGCAAGTTTGAAAAAAAATTCAAAAACCAAAGGGGGGACCACAGGGCCTGATTTCAAATCCTTTGGTCCCCCCTTTGCCTCTGATCAAAAATTCCAATTGCATGAATACATGTTTTTACCTCCTAAAAGTCGTTGTTTTTATGAAAGAAACAGGTTGGGGCTATTTTAAAACCGTTTGGGGGTCATTTGAGGCAAGTTTGAAAAAAAATTCAAAAACCAAAGGGGGGACCACAGGGCCTGATTTCAAATCCTTTGGTCCCCCCTTTGCCTCTGATCAAAAAATTCCAATTGCATGAATACATGTTTTTACCTCCTAAAAGTCGTTGTTTTTATGAAAGAAACAGGTTGGGGCTATTTTAAAACCGTTTGGGGTCATTTGAGGCAAGTTTGAAAAAAAATTCAAAAACCAAAGGGGGGACCACAGGGCCTGATTTCAAATCCTTTGGTCCCCCCTTTGCCTCTGATCAAAAAATTCCAATTGCATGAATACATGTTTTACCTCCTAAAAGTCGTTGTTTTTATGAAAGAAACAGGTTGGGGCTATTTTAAAACCGTTTGGGGGTCATTTGAGGCAAGTTTGAAAAAAAATTCAAAAACCAAAGGGGGGACCACAGGGCCTGATTTCAAATCCTTTGGTCCCCCCTTTGCCTCTGATCAAAAATTCCAATTGCATGAATACATGTTTTTACCTCCTAAAAGTCGTTGTTTTTATGAAAGAAACAGGTTGGGGCTATTTTAAAACCGTTTGGGGTCATTTGAGGCAAGTTTGAAAAAAAATTCAAAAACCAAAGGGGGGACCACAGGGCCTGATTTCAAATCCTTTGGTCCCCCCTTTGCCTCTGATCAAAAAATTCCAATTGCATGAATACATGTTTTTACCTCCTAAAAGTCGTTGTTTTTATGAAAGAAACAGGTTGGGGCTATTTTAAAACCGTTTGGGGGTCATTTGAGGCAAGTTTGAAAAAAAATTCAAAAAACCAAAGGGGGACCACAGGGCCTGATTTCAAATCCTTTGGTCCCCCCTTTGCCTCTGATCAAAAAATTCCAATTGCATGAATACATGTTTTACCTCCTAAAAGTCGTTGTTTTTATGAAAGAAACAGGTTGGGGCTATTTTAAAACCGTTTGGGGGTCATTTGAGGCAAGTTTGAAAACAATTCAAAAACCAAAGGGGGGACCACAGGGCCTGATTTCAAATCCTTTGGTCCCCCCTTTGCCTCTGATCAAAAAATTCCAATTGCATGAATACATGTTTTTACCTCCTAAAAGTCGTTGTTTTTATGAAAGAAACAGGTTGGGGCTATTTTAAAACCGTTTGGGGTCATTTGAGGCAAGTTTGAAAAAAAATTCAAAAACCAAAGGGGGGACCACAGGGCCTGATTTCAAATCCTTTGGTCCCCCCTTTGCCTCTGATCAAAAAATTCCAATTGCATGAATACATGTTTTACCTCCTAAAAGTCGTTGTTTTTATGAAAGAAACAGGTTGGGGCTATTTTAAAACCGTTTGGGGGTCATTTGAGGCAAGTTTGAAAAAAAATTCAAAAACCAAAGGGGGGACCACAGGGCCTGATTTCAAATCCTTTGGTCCCCCCTTTGCCTCTGATCAAAAAATTCCAATTGCATGAATACATGTTTTTACCTCCTAAAAGTCGTTGTTTTTATGAAAGAAACAGGTTGGGGCTATTTTAAAACCGTTTGGGGTCATTTGAGGCAAGTTTGAAAAAAAATTCAAAAACCAAAGGGGACCACAGGGCCTGATTTCAAATCCTTTGGTCCCCCCTTTGCCTCTGATCAAAAATATCCAATTGCATGAATACATGTTTTACCTCCTAAAAGTCGTTGTTTTTATGAAAGAAACAGGTTGGGGCTATTTTAAAACCGTTTGGGGTCATTTGAGGCAAGTTTGAAAAAAAATTCAAAAACCAAAGGGGGGACCACAGGGCCTGATTTCAAATCCTTTGGTCCCCCCTTTGCCTCTGATCAAAAAATTCCAATTGCATGAATACATGTTTTACCTCCTAAAAGTCGTTGTTTTTATGAAAGAAACAGGTTGGGGCTATTTTAAAACCGTTTGGGGTCATTTGAGGCAAGTTTGAAAAAAAATTCAAAAACCAAAGGGGGGACCACAGGGCCTGATTTCAAATCCTTTGGTCCCCCCTTTGCCTCTGATCAAAAAATTCCAATTGCATGAATACATGTTTTACCTCCTAAAAGTCGTTGTTTTTATGAAAGAAACAGGTTGGGGCTATTTTAAAACCGTTTGGGGGTCATTTGAGGCAAGTTTGAAAAAAAATTCAAAAACCAAAGGGGGGACCACAGGGCCTGATTTCAAATCCTTTGGTCCCCCCTTTGCCTCTGATCAAAAAATTCCAATTGCATGAATACATGTTTTTACCTCCTAAAAGTCGTTGTTTTTATGAAAGAAACAGGTTGGGGCTATTTTAAAACCGTTTGGGGTCATTTGAGGCAAGTTTGAAAAATTCAAAAACCAAAGGGGGGACCACAGGGCCTGATTTCAAATCCTTTGGTCCCCCCTTTGCCTCTGATCAAAAAATTCCAATTGCATGAATACATGTTTTTACCTCCTAAAAGTCGTTGTTTTTATGAAAGAAACAGGTTGGGGCTATTTTAAAACCGTTTGGGGGTCATTTGAGGCAAGTTTGAAAAAAAATTCAAAAACCAAAGGGGGGACCACAGGGCCTGATTTCAAATCCTTTGGTCCCCCCTTTGCCTCTGATCAAAAAATTCCAATTGCATGAATACATGTTTTTACCTCCTAAAAGTCGTTGTTTTTATGAAAGAAACAGGTTGGGGCTATTTTAAAACCGTTTGGGGTCATTTGAGGCAAGTTTGAAAAAAAATTCAAAAACCAAAGGGGGGACCACAGGGCCTGATTTCAAATCCTTTGGTCCCCCCTTTGCCTCTGATCAAAAAATTCCAATTGCATGAATACATGTTTTACCTCCTAAAAGTCGTTGTTTTTATGAAAGAAACAGGTTGGGGCTATTTTAAAACCGTTTGGGGGTCATTTGAGGCAAGTTTGAAAAAAAATTCAAAAACCAAAGGGGACCACAGGGCCTGATTTCAAATCCTTTGGTCCCCCCTTTGCCTCTGATCAAAAAATTCCAATTGCATGAATACATGTTTTTACCTCCTAAAAGTCGTTGTTTTTATGAAAGAAACAGGTTGGGGCTATTTTAAAACCGTTTGGGGGTCATTTGAGGCAAGTTTGAAAAAAAATTCAAAAACCAAAGGGGACCACAGGGCCTGATTTCAAATCCTTTGGTCCCCCCTTTGCCTCTGATCAAAAATTCCAATTGCATGAATACAGGTTTTACCTCCTAAAAGTCGTTGTTTTTATGAAAGAAACAGGTTGGGGCTATTTTAAAACCGTTTGGGGTCATTTGAGGCAAGTTTGAAAAAAAATTCAAAAACCAAAGGGGACCACAGGGCCTGATTTCAAATCCTTTGGTCCCCCCTTTGCCTCTGATCAAAAAATTCCAATTGCATGAATACATGTTTTTACCTCCTAAAAGTCGTTGTTTTTATGAAAGAAACAGGTTGGGGCTATTTTAAAACCGTTTGGGGGTCATTTGAGGCAAGTTTGAAAACAATTCAAAAACCAAAGGGGGGACCACAGGGCCTGATTTCAAATCCTTTGGTCCCCCCTTTGCCTCTGATCAAAAAATTCCAATTGCATGAATACATGTTTTTACCTCCTAAAAGTCGTTGTTTTTATGAAAGAAACAGGTTGGGGCTATTTTAAAACCGTTTGGGGGTCATTTGAGGCAAGTTTGAAAAATAATTCAAAACCAAAGGGGGGACCACAGGGCCTGATTTCAAATCCTTTGGTCCCCCCTTTGCCTCTGATCAAAAAATTCCAATTGCATGAATACATGTTTTTACCTCCTAAAAGTCGTTGTTTTTATGAAAGAAACAGGTTGGGGCTATTTTAAAACCGTTTGGGGGTCATTTGAGGCAAGTTTGAAAACAATTCAAAAACCAGGGGACCACAGGGCCTGATTTCAAATCCTTTGGTCCCCCCTTTGCCTCTGATCAAAAAATTCCAATTGCATGAATACATGTTTTTACCTCCTAAAAGTCGTTGTTTTTATGAAAGAAACAGGTTGGGGCTATTTTAAAACCGTTTGGGGTCATTTGAGGCAAGTTTGAAAAAAAATTCAAAAACCAAAGGGGGGACCACAGGGCCTGATTTCAAATCCTTTGGTCCCCCCTTTGCCTCTGATCAAAAAATTCCAATTGCATGAATACATGTTTTTACCTCCTAAAAGTCGTTGTTTTTATGAAAGAAACAGGTTGGGGCTATTTTAAAACCGTTTGGGGGTCATTTGAGGCAAGTTTGAAAAAAAATTCAAAAACCAAAGGGGGGACCACAGGGCCTGATTTCAAATCCTTTGGTCCCCCCTTTGCCTCTGATCAAAAATTCCAATTGCATGAATACATGTTTTACCTCCTAAAAGTCGTTGTTTTTATGAAAGAAACAGGTTGGGGCTATTTTAAAACCGTTTGAGGGTCATTTGAGGAAAGTTTGAAAAAAAATTCAAAAACCAAAGGGGTACCACAGGGCCTGATTTCAAATCCTTTGGTCCCCCCTTTGCCTCTGATCAAAAAATTCCAATTGCATGAATACATGTTTTTACCTCCTAAAAGTCGTTGTTTTTATGAAAGAAACAGGTTGGGGCTATTTTAAAACCGTTTGGGGGTCATTTGAGGCAAGTTTGAAAAAAAATTCAAAAACCAAAGGGGGGACCACAGGGCCTGATTTCAAATCCTTTGGTCCCCCCTTTGCCTCTGATCAAAAAATTCCAATTGCATGAATACATGTTTTTACCTCCTAAAAGTCGTTGTTTTTATGAAAGAAACAGGTTGGGGCTATTTTAAAACCGTTTGGGGGTCATTTGAGGCAAGTTTGAAAACAATTCAAAAACCAAAGGGGGGACCACAGGGCCTGATTTCAAATCCTTTGGTCCCCCCTTTGCCTCTGATCAAAAATTCCAATTGCATGAATACATGTTTTACCTCCTAAAAGTCGTTGTTTTTATGAAAGAAACAGGTTGGGGCTATTTTAAAACCGTTTGGGGGTCATTTGAGGCAAGTTTGAAAAAAAATTCAAAAACCAAAGGGGGGACCACAGGGCCTGATTTCAAATCCTTTGGTCCCCCCTTTGCCTCTGATCAAAAAATTCCAATTGCATGAATACATGTTTTTACCTCCTAAAAGTCGTTGTTTTTATGAAAGAAACAGGTTGGGGCTATTTTAAAACCGTTTGGGGTCATTTGAGGCAAGTTTGAAAAAAAATTCAAAAACCAAAGGGGGGACCACAGGGCCTGATTTCAAATCCTTTGGTCCCCCCTTTGCCTCTGATCAAAAAATTCCAATTGCATGAATACATGTTTTTACCTCCTAAAAGTCGTTGTTTTTATGAAAGAAACAGGTTGGGGCTATTTTAAAACCGTTTGGGGGTCATTTGAGGCAAGTTTGAAAAAAAATTCAAAAACCAAAGGGGACCACAGGGCCTGATTTCAAATCCTTTGGTCCCCCCTTTGCCTCTGATCAAAAAATTCCAATTGCATGAATACATGTTTTACCTCCTAAAAGTCGTTGTTTTTATGAAAGAAACAGGTTGGGGCTATTTTAAAACCGTTTGGGGTCATTTGAGGCAAGTTTGAAAAAAAATTCAAAAACCAAAGGGGGGACCACAGGGCCTGATTTCAAATCCTTTGGTCCCCCCTTTGCCTCTGATCAAAAAATTCCAATTGCATGAATACATGTTTTTACCTCCTAAAAGTCGTTGTTTTTATGAAAGAAACAGGTTGGGGCTATTTTAAAACCGTTTGGGGGTCATTTGAGGCAAGTTTGAAAAAAAATTCAAAAACCAAAGGGGGGACCACAGGGCCTGATTTCAAATCCTTTGGTCCCCCCTTTGCCTCTGATCAAAAAATTCCAATTGCATGAATACATGTTTTACCTCCTAAAAGTCGTTGTTTTTATGAAAGAAACAGGTTGGGGCTATTTTAAAACCGTTTGGGGTCATTTGAGGCAAGTTTGAAAAAAAATTCAAAAACCAAAGGGGGGACCACAGGGCCTGATTTCAAATCCTTTGGTCCCCCCTTTGCCTCTGATCAAAAAATTCCAATTGCATGAATACATGTTTTTACCTCCTAAAAGTCGTTGTTTTTATGAAAGAAACAGGTTGGGGCTATTTTAAAACCGTTTGGGGTCATTTGAGGCAAGTTTGAAAAAAAATTCAAAAACCAAAGGGGGGACCACAGGGCCTGATTTCAAATCCTTTGGTCCCCCCTTTGCCTCTGATCAAAAATTCCAATTGCATGAATACATGTTTTTACCTCCTAAAAGTCGTTGTTTTTATGAAAGAAACAGGTTGGGGCTATTTTAAAACCGTTTGGGGGTCATTTGAGGCAAGTTTGAAAAAAAATTCAAAAAACCAAGGGGGGACCACAGGGCCTGATTTCAAATCCTTTGGTCCCCCCTTTGCCTCTGATCAAAAAATTCCAATTGCATGAATACATGTTTTTACCTCCTAAAAGTCGTTGTTTTTATGAAAGAAACAGGTTGGGGCTATTTTAAAACCGTTTGGGGTCATTTGAGGCAAGTTTGAAAAAAAATTCAAAAACCAAAGGGGGGACCACAGGGCCTGATTTCAAATCCTTTGGTCCCCCCTTTGCCTCTGATCAAAAAATTCCAATTGCATGAATACATGTTTTTACCTCCTAAAAGTCGTTGTTTTTATGAAAGAAACAGGTTGGGGCTATTTTAAAACCGTTTGGGGTCATTTGAGGAAAGTTTGAAGAAAAATTCAAAAACCAAAGGGGGTACCACAGGGCCTGATTTCAAATCCTTTGGTCCCCCCTTTGCCTCTGATCAAAAATTCCAAATGCATGAAAGCATGATTTTACCTCCTAAAAGTCGTTGTTTTTATGAAAGAAACAGGTTGGGGCTATTCTAAAACCGTTTGGGGTCATTTGAGGCAAGTTTGAAAAAATTCAAAAACCAAAGGGGGGACCACAGGGCCTGATTTCAAATCCTTTGGTCCCCCCTTTGCCTCTGATCAAAAAATTCCAATTGCATGAATACATGTTTTTACCTCCTAAAAGTCGTTGTTTTTATGAAAGAAACAGGTTGGGGCTATTTTAAAACCGTTTGGGGGTCATTTGAGGCAAGTTTGAAAACAATTCAAAAACCAAAGGGGTGACCACAGGGCCTGATTTCAAATCCTTTGGTCCCCCTTTGCCTCTGATCAAAAATTCCAATTGCATGAATACATGTTTTTACCTCCTAAAAGTCGTTGTTTTTATGAAAGAAACAGGTTGGGGCTATTTTAAAACCGTTTGGGGGTCATTTGAGGCAAGTTTGAAAACAATTCAAAAACCAAAGGGGGGACCACAGGGCCTGATTTCAAATCCTTTGGTCCCCCCTTTGCCTCTGATCAAAAAATTCCAATTGCATGAATACATGTTTTTACCTCCTAAAAGTCGTTGTTTTTATGAAAGAAACAGGTTGGGGCTATTTTAAAACCGTTTGGGGTCATTTGAGGCAAGTTTGAAAAAAAATTCAAAAACCAAAGGGGACCACAGGGCCTGATTTCAAATCCTTTGGTCCCCCCTTTGCCTCTGATCAAAAAATTCCAATTGCATGAATACATGTTTTTACCTCCTAAAAGTCGTTGTTTTTATGAAAGAAACAGGTTGGGGCTATTTTAAAACCGTTTGGGGGTCATTTGAGGCAAGTTTGAAAAAAAATTCAAAAACCAAAGGGGACCACAGGGCCTGATTTCAAATCCTTTGGTCCCCCCTTTGCCTCTGATCAAAAAATTCCAATTGCATGAATACATGTTTTTACCTCCTAAAAGTCGTTGTTTTTATGAAAGAAACAGGTTGGGGCTATTTTAAAACCGTTTGGGGGTCATTTGAGGCAAGTTTGAAAAAAAATTCAAAAACCAAAGGGGGGACCACAGGGCCTGATTTCAAATCCTTTGGTCCCCCCTTTGCCTCTGATCAAAAATTCCAATTGCATGAATACATGTTTTTACCTCCTAAAAGTCGTTGTTTTTATGAAAGAAACAGGTTGGGGCTATTTTAAAACCGTTTGGGGTCATTTGAGGCAAGTTTGAAAAAAAATTCAAAAACCAAAGGGGGGACCACAGGGCCTGATTTCAAATCCTTTGGTCCCCCCTTTGCCTCTGATCAAAAAATTCCAATTGCATGAATACATGTTTTACCTCCTAAAAGTCGTTGTTTTTATGAAAGAAACAGGTTGGGGCTATTTTAAAACCGTTTGGGGTCATTTGAGGCAAGTTTGAAAAAAAATTCAAAAACCAAAGGGGGACCACAGGGCCTGATTTCAAATCCTTTGGTCCCCCCTTTGCCTCTGATCAAAAAGTTCCAATTGCATGAATACATGTTTTACCTCCTAAAAGTCGTTGTTTTTATGAAAGAAACAGGTTGGGGCTATTTTAAAACCGTTTGGGGGTCATTTGAGGCAAGTTTGAAAAAAAATTCAAAAACCAAAGGGGGGACCACAGGGCCTGATTTCAAATCCTTTGGTCCCCCCTTTGCCTCTGATCAAAAATTCCAATTGCATGAATACATGTTTTTACCTCCTAAAAGTCGTTGTTTTTATGAAAGAAACAGGTTGGGGCTATTTTAAAACCGTTTGGGGTCATTTGAGGCAAGTTTGAAAAAAAATTCAAAAACCAAAGGGGGGACCACAGGGCCTGATTTCAAATCCTTTGGTCCCCCCTTTGCCTCTGATCAAAAAATTCCAATTGCATGAATACATGTTTTACCTCCTAAAAGTCGTTGTTTTTATGAAAGAAACAGGTTGGGGCTATTTTAAAACCGTTTGGGGTCATTTGAGGCAAGTTTGAAAAAATTCAAAAACCAAAGGCCGGACCACAGGGCCTGATTTCAAATCCTTTGGTCCCCCCTTTGCCTCTGATCAAAAAATTCCAATTGCATGAATACATGTTTTACCTCCTAAAAGTCGTTGTTTTTATGAAAGAAACAGGTTGGGGCTATTTTAAAACCGTTTGGGGGTCATTTGAGGCAAGTTTGAAAAATTCAAAAACCAAAGGGGACCACAGGGCCTGATTTCAAATCCTTTGGTCCCCCCTTTGCCTCTGATCAAAAAATTCCAATTGCATGAATACATGTTTTTACCTCCTAAAAGTCGTTGTTTTTATGAAAGAAACAGGTTGGGGCTATTTTAAAACCGTTTGGGGTCATTTGAGGCAAGTTTGAAAAAAAATTCAAAAACCAAAGGGGGGACCACAGGGCCTGATTTCAAATCCTTTGGTCCCCCCTTTGCCTCTGATCAAAAAATTCCAATTGCATGAATACATGTTTTTACCTCCTAAAAGTCGTTGTTTTTATGAAAGAAACAGGTTGGGGCTATTTTAAAACCGTTTGGGGGTCATTTGAGGCAAGTTTGAAAACAATTCAAAAAGGGGACCACAGGGCCTGATTTCAAATCCTTTGGTCCCCCCTTTGCCTCTGATCAAAAAATTCCAATTGCATGAATACATGTTTTTACCTCCTAAAAGTCGTTGTTTTTATGAAAGAAACAGGTTGGGGCTATTTTAAAACCGTTTGGGGTCATTTGAGGCAAGTTTGAAAAAAAATTCAAAAACCAAAGGGGACCACAGGGCCTGATTTCAAATCCTTTGGTCCCCCCTTTGCCTCTGATCAAAAAATTCCAATTGCATGAATACATGTTTTTACCTCCTAAAAGTCGTTGTTTTTATGAAAGAAACAGGTTGGGGCTATTTTAAAACCGTTTGGGGTCATTTGAGGCAAGTTTGAAAAAAAATTCAAAAACCAAAGGGGGGACCACAGGGCCTGATTTCAAATCCTTTGGTCCCCCCTTTGCCTCTGATCAAAAAATTCCAATTGCATGAATACATGTTTTTACCTCCTAAAAGTCGTTGTTTTTATGAAAGAAACAGGTTGGGGCTATTTTAAAACCGTTTGGGGGTCATTTGAGGCAAGTTTGAAAACAATTCAAAAACCAAAAGGGGACCACAGGGCCTGATTTCAAATCCTTTGGTCCCCCCTTTGCCACTGATCAAAAAATTCCAATTGCATGAATACATGTTTTTTACCTCCTAAAAGTCGTTGTTTTTATGAAAGAAACAGGTTGGGGCTATTTTAAAACCGTTTCGGGGTCATTTGAGGAAAGTTTGAAAAAAAATTCAAAAACCAAAGGGGTACCACAGGGCCTGATTTCAAATCCTTTGGTCCCCCCTTTGCCTCTGATCAAAAAATTCCAATTGCATGAATACATGTTTTTACCTCCTAAAAGTCGTTGTTTTTATGAAAGAAACAGGTTGGGGCTATTTTAAAACCGTTTGGGGTTCATTTGAGGCAAGTTTGAAAGAAAATTCAAAATCCAAAGGGGGACCACAGGGCCTGATTTCAAATCCTTTGGTCCCCCCTTTGCCTCTGATCAAAAATTCCAATTGCATGAATACATGTTTTTACCTCCTAAAAGTCGTTGTTTTTATGAAAGAAACAGGTTGGGGCTATTTTAAAACCGTTTGGGGTCATTTGAGGCAAGTTTGAAAAAAACCAAAGGGGGACCACAGGCCTGATTTCAAATCCTTTGGTCCCCCCTTTGCCTCTGATCAAAAAATTCCAATTGCATGAATACATGTTTTTACCTCCTAAAAGTCGTTGTTTTTATGAAAGAAACAGGTTGGGGCTATTTTAAAACCGTTTGGGGTCATTTGAGGCAAGTTTGAAAAAATTAAAACCAAAGGGGGGACCACAGGCCTGATTTCAAATCCTTTGGTCCCCCCTTTGCCTCTGATCAAAAAATTCCAATTGCATGAATACATGTTTTTACCTCCTAAAAGTCGTTGTTTTTATGAAAGAAACAGGTTGGGGCTATTTTAAAACCGTTTGGGGTCATTTGAGGCAAGTTTGAAAAAAAAATCAAAAACCAAAGGGGGGACCACAGGGCCTGATTTCAAATCCTTTGGTCCCCCCTTTGCCTCTGATCAAAAAATTCCAATTGCATGAATACATGTTTTTACCTCCTAAAAGTCGTTGTTTTTATGAAAGAAACAGGTTGGGGCTATTTTAAAACCGTTTGGGGTCATTTGAGGCAAGTTTGAAAAAAAATTCTAAAACCAAAGGGGGGACCACAGGGCCTGATTTCAAATCCTTTGGTCCCCCCTTTGCCTCTGATCAAAAAATTCCAATTGCATGAATACATGTTTTTACCTCCTAAAAGTCGTTGTTTTTATGAAAGAAACAGGTTGGGGCTATTTTAAAACCGTTTGGGGGTCATTTGAGGCAAGTTTGAAAACAATTCAAAAACCAAAGGGGGACCACAGGGCCTAATTTCAAATCCTTTGGTCCCCTTTGCCTCTGATCAAAAATTCCAATTGCATGAATACATGTTTTTACCTCCTAAAAGTCGTTGTTTTTATGAAAGAAACAGGTTGGGGCTATTTTAAAACCGTTTGGGGTCATTTGAGGCAAGTTTGAAAAAAAATTCAAAAACCAAAGGGGGGACCACAGGGCCTGATTTCAAATCCTTTGGTCCCCCCTTTGCCTCTGATCAAAAAATTCCAATTGCATGAATACATGTTTTTACCTCCTAAAAGTCGTTGTTTTTATGAAAGAAACAGGTTGGGGCTATTTTAAAACCGTTTGGGGGTCATTTGAGGCAAGTTTGAAAAAAAATTCAAAAACCAAAGGGGGGACCACAGGGCCTGATTTCAAATCCTTTGGTCCCCCCTTTGCCTCTGATCAAAAAATTCCAATTGCATGAATACATGTTTTTACCTCCTAAAAGTCGTTGTTTTTATGAAAGAAACAGGTTGGGGCTATTTTAAAACCGTTTGGGGTCATTTGAGGCAAGTTTGAAAAAAAATTCAAAACCAAAGGGGGACCACAGGGCCTGATTTCAAATCCTTTGGTCCCCCCTTTGCCTCTGATCAAAAAATTCCAATTGCATGAATACATGTTTTTACCTCCTAAAAGTCGTTGTTTTTATGAAAGAAACAGGTTGGGGCTATTTTAAAACCGTTTGGGGGTCATTTGAGGCAAGTTTGAAAAAATCAAAACCAAAGGGGGGACCACAGGGCCTGATTTCAAATCCTTTGGTCCCCCCTTTGCCTCTGATCAAAAAATTCCAATTGCATGAATACATGTTTTTACCTCCTAAAAGTCGTTGTTTTTATGAAAGAAACAGGTTGGGGCTATTTTAAAACCGTTTGGGGTCATTTGAGGCAAGTTTGAAAAAATTAAAACCAAAGGGGGGACCACAGGGCCTGATTTCAAATCCTTTGGTCCCCCCTTTGCCTCTGATCAAAAAATTCCAATTGCATGAATACATGTTTTTACCTCCTAAAAGTCGTTGTTTTTATGAAAGAAACAGGTTGGGGCTATTTTAAAACCGTCATTTGAGGCAAGTTTGAAAAAAAATTAAAAACCAAAGGGGGGACCACAGGGCCTGATTTCAAATCCTTTGGTCCCCCCTTTGCCTCTGATCAAAAAATTCCAATTGCATGAATACATGTTTTTACCTCCTAAAAGTCGTTGTTTTTATGAAAGAAACAGGTTGGGGCTATTTTAAAACCGTTTGGGGTCATTTGAGGCAAGTTTGAAAAAATTCAAAACCAAAGGGGGGACCACAGGGCCTGATTTCAAATCCTTTGGTCCCCCCTTTGCCTCTGATCAAAAAATTCCAATTGCATGAATACATGTTTTTACCTCCTAAAAGTCGTTGTTTTTATGAAAGAAACAGGTTGGGGCTATTTTAAAACCGTTTGGGGGTCATTTGAGGCAAGTTTGAAAAAAAATTCAAAAACCAAAGGGGGGACCACAGGGCCTGATTTCAAATCCTTTGGTCCCCCCTTTGCCTCTGATCAAAAAATTCCAATTGCATGAATACATGTTTTACCTCCTAAAAGTCGTTGTTTTTATGAAAGAAACAGGTTGGGGCTATTTTAAAACCGTTTGGGGTCATTTGAGGCAAGTTTGAAAAAAAATTCAAAACCAAAGGGGGACCACAGGGCCTGATTTCAAATCCTTTGGTCCCCCCTTTGCCTCTGATCAAAAAATTCCAATTGCATGAATACATGTTTTTACCTCCTAAAAGTCGTTGTTTTTATGAAAGAAACAGGTTGGGGCTATTTTAAAACCGTTTCATTTGAGGCAAGTTTGAAAAAAATTTAAAAACCAAAGGGGGGACCACAGGGCCTGATTTCAAATCCTTTGGTCCCCCCTTTGCCTCTGATCAAAAAATTCCAATTGCATGAATACATGTTTTTACCTCCTAAAAGTCGTTGTTTTTATGAAAGAAACAGGTTGGGGCTATTTTAAAACCGTTTGGGGGTCATTTGAGGCAAGTTTGAAAAAATTCAAAACCAAAGGGGGGACCACAGGGCCTGATTTCAAATCCTTTGGTCCCCCCTTTGCCTCTGATCAAAAAATTCCAATTGCATGAATACATGTTTTTACCTCCTAAAAGTCGTTGTTTTTATGAAAGAAACAGGTTGGGGCTATTTTAAAACCGTTTGGGGTCATTTGAGGCAAGTTTGAAAAAAAAAATTAAAAACCAAAGGGGGGACCACAGGGCCTGATTTCAAATCCTTTGGTCCCCCCTTTGCCTCTGATCAAAAAATTCCAATTGCATGAATACATGTTTTTACCTCCTAAAAGTCGTTGTTTTTATGAAAGAAACAGGTTGGGGCTATTTTAAAACCGTTTGGGGGTCATTTGAGGCAAGTTTGAAAAAAAATTCAAAACCAAAGGGGGACCACAGGGCCTGATTTCAAATCCTTTGGTCCCCCCTTTGCCTCTGATCAAAAAATTCCAATTGCATGAATACATGTTTTTACCTCCTAAAAGTCGTTGTTTTTATGAAAGAAACAGGTTGGGGCTATTTTAAAACCGTTTGGGGTCATTTGAGGCAAGTTTGAAAAAAAATTCAAAACCAAAGGGGGACCACAGGGCCTGATTTCAAATCCTTTGGTCCCCCCTTTGCCTCTGATCAAAAATTCCAATTGCATGAATACATGTTTTTACCTCCTAAAAGTCGTTGTTTTTATGAAAGAAACAGGTTGGGGCTATTTTAAAACCGTTTGGGGGTCATTTGAGGCAAGTTTGAAAAAAAATTCAAAAACCAAAGGGGGGACCACAGGGCCTGATTTCAAATCCTTTGGTCCCCCCTTTGCCTCTGATCAAAAAATTCCAATTGCATGAATACATGTTTTTACCTCCTAAAAGTCGTTGTTTTTATGAAAGAAACAGGTTGGGGCTATTTTAAAACCGTTTGGGGGTCATTTGAGGCAAGTTTGAAAAAAAATTCAAAACCAAAGGGGGACCACAGGGCCTGATTTCAAATCCTTTGGTCCCCCCTTTGCCTCTGATCAAAAAATTCCAATTGCATGAATACATGTTTTACCTACTAAAAGTCGTTGTTTTTATGAAAGAAACAGGTTGGGGCTATTTTAAACCGTTTGGGGTCATTTGAGGCAAGTTTGAAAAAAAATTCAAAACCAAAGGGGGACCACAGGGCCTGATTTCAAATCCTTTGGTCCCCCCTTTGCCTCTGATCAAAAAATTCCAATTGCATGAATACATGTTTTTACCTCCTAAAAGTCGTTGTTTTTATGAAAGAAACAGGTTGGGGCTATTTTAAAACCGTTTGGGGTCATTTGAGGCAAGTTTGAAAAAATTCAAAACCAAAGGGGGGACCACAGGGCCTGATTTCAAATCCTTTGGTCCCCCCTTTGCCTCTGATCAAAAAATTCCAATTGCATGAATACATGTTTTTACCTCCTAAAAGTCGTTGTTTTTATGAAAGAAACAGGTTGGGGCTATTTTAAAACCGTTTGGGGTCATTTGAGGCAAGTTTGAAAAAATTAAAAACCAAAGGGGGGACCACAGGGCCTGATTTCAAATCCTTTGGTCCCCCCTTTGCCTCTGATCAAAAAATTCCAATTGCATGAATACATGTTTTTACCTCCTAAAAGTCGTTGTTTTTATGAAAGAAACAGGTTGGGGCTATTTTAAAACCGTTTGGGGGTCATTTGAGGCAAGTTTGAAAAAAAATTTAAAAACCAAAGGGGGGACCACAGGGCCTGATTTCAAATCCTTTGGTCCCCCCTTTGCCTCTGATCAAAAAATTCCAATTGCATGAATACATGTTTTACCTCCTAAAAGTCGTTGTTTTTATGAAAGAAACAGGTTGGGGCTATTTTAAAACCGTTTGAGGGTCATTTGAGGCAAGTTTGAAAAAAAAATTAAAAACCAAAGGGGGGACCACAGGGCCTGATTTCAAATCCTTTGGTCCCCTTTGCCTCTGATCAAAAATTCCAATTGCATGAATACATGTTTTTACCTCCTAAAAGTCGTTGTTTTTATGAAAGAAACAGGTTGGGGCTATTTTAAAACCGTTTGGGGTCATTTGAGGCAAGTTTGAAAAAAAATTCAAAAACCAAAGGGGGGACCACAGGGCCTGATTTCAAATCCTTTGGTCCCCCCTTTGCCTCTGATCAAAAAATTCCAATTGCATGAATACATGTTTTTACCTCCTAAAAGTCGTTGTTTTTATGAAAGAAACAGGTTGGGGCTATTTTAAAACCGTTTGGGGTCATTTGAGGCAAGTTTGAAAAAAAATTCAAAAACCAAAGGGGGGACCACAGGGCCTGATTTCAAATCCTTTGGTCCCCCCTTTGCCTCTGATCAAAAATTCCAATTGCATGAATACATGTTTTTACCTCCTAAAAGTCGTTGTTTTTATGAAAGAAACAGGTTGGGGCTATTTTAAAACCGTTTGGGGTCATTTGAGGCAAGTTTGAAAAAAAATTTAAAAACCAAAGGGGGGACCACAGGGCCTGATTTCAAATCCTTTGGTCCCCCCTTTGCCTCTGATCAAAAAATTCCAATTGCATGAATACATGTTTTTACCTCCTAAAAGTCGTTGTTTTTATGAAAGAAACAGGTTGGGGCTATTTTAAAACCGTTTGGGGGTCATTTGAGGCAAGTTTGAAAAAATTCAAAAACCAAAGGGGGGACCACAGGGCCTGATTTCAAATCCTTTGGTCCCCCCTTTGCCTCTGATCAAAAAATTCCAATTGCATGAATACATGTTTTTACCTCCTAAAAGTCGTTGTTTTTATGAAAGAAACAGGTTGGGGCTATTTTAAAACCGTTTGGGGTCATTTGAGGCAAGTTTGAAAAAAATTATCAAAAACCAAAGGTGGGACCACAGGGCCTGATTTCAAATCCTTTGGTCCCCCCTTTGCCTCTGATCAAAAATTCCAAATGCATGAATACATGTTTTTACCTCCTAAAAGTCGTTGTTTTTATGAAAGAAACAGGTTGGGGCTATTTTAAAACCGTTTGGGGTCATTTGAGGCAAGTTTGAAAAAAATTAAAAACCAAAGGGGGGACCACAGGGCCTGATTTCAAATCCTTTGGTCCCCCCTTTGCCTCTGATCAAAAAATTCCAATTGCATGAATACATGTTTTTACCTCCTAAAAGTCGTTGTTTTTATGAAAGAAACAGGTTGGGGCTATTTTAAAACCGTTTGGGGGTCATTTGAGGCAAGTTTGAAAAAAAATTCAAAAACCAAAGGGGGGACCACAGGGCCTGATTTCAAATCCTTTGGTCCCCCCTTTGCCTCTGATCAAAAAATTCCAATTGCATGAATACATGTTTTTACCTCCTAAAAGTCGTTGTTTTTATGAAAGAAACAGGTTGGGGCTATTTTAAAACCGTTTGGGGGTCATTTGAGGCAAGTTTGAAAAAAAATTCAAAAACCACAGGGCCTGATTTCAAATCCTTTGGTCCCCCCTTTGCCTCTGATCAAAAAATTCCAATTGCATGAATACATGTTTTTACCTCCTAAAAGTCGTTGTTTTTATGAAAGAAACAGGTTGGGGCTATTTTAAAACCGTTTGGGGGTCATTTGAGGCAAGTTTGAAAAAAAATTCAAAACCAAAGGGGGACCACAGGGCCTGATTTCAAATCCTTTGGTCCCCCCTTTGCCTCTGATCAAAAAATTCCAATTGCATGAATACATGTTTTTACCTCCTAAAAGTCGTTGTTTTTATGAAAGAAACAGGTTGGGGCTATTTTAAAACCGTTTGGGGGTCATTTGAGGCAAGTTTGAAAACAATTCAAAAACCAAAGGGGGGACCACAGGGCCTGATTTCAAATCCTTTGGTCCCCCCTTTGCCTCTGATCAAAAAATTCCAATTGCATGAATACATGTTTTTACCTCCTAAAAGTCGTTGTTTTTATGAAAGAAACAGGTTGGGGCTATTTTAAAACCGTTTGGGGGTCATTTGAGGCAAGTTTGAAAAAAAATTTAAAAACCAAAGGGGGGACCACAGGGCCTGATTTCAAATCCTTTGGTCCCCCCTTTGCCTCTGATCAAAAAATTCCAATTGCATGAATACATGTTTTTACCTCCTAAAAGTCGTTGTTTTTATGAAAGAAACAGGTTGGGGCTATTTTAAAACCGTTTGGGGTCATTTGAGGCAAGTTTGAAAAAAATTCAAAACCAAAGGGGGGACCACAGGGCCTGATTTCAAATCCTTTGGTCCCCCCTTTGCCTCTGATCAAAAAATTCCAATTGCATGAATACATGTTTTTACCTCCTAAAAGTCGTTGTTTTTATGAAAGAAACAGGTTGGGGCTATTTTAAAACCGTTTGGGGGTCATTTGAGGCAAGTTTGAAAAAAAATTCAAAACCAAAGGGGGGACCACAGGGCTGATTTCAAATCCTTTGGTCCCCCCTTTGCCTCTGATCAAAAAATTCCAATTGCATGAATACATGTTTTTACCTCCTAAAAGTCGTTGTTTTTATGAAAGAAACAGGTTGGGGCTATTTTAAAACCGTTTGGGGGTCATTTGAGGCAAGTTTGAAAAAAAATTCAAAAACCAAAGGGGGGACCACAGGGCCTGATTTCAAATCTTTGGTCCCCCCTTTGCCTCTGATCAAAAATTCCAATTGCATGAATACATGTTTTTACCTCCTAAAAGTCGTTGTTTTTATGAAAGAAACAGGTTGGGGCTATTTTAAAACCGTTTGGGGTCATTTGAGGCAAGTTTGAAAAAAAATTCAAAAACCAAAGGGGGGACCACAGGGCCTGATTTCAAATCCTTTGGTCCCCCCTTTGCCTCTGATCAAAAAATTCCAATTGCATGAATACATGTTTTTACCTCCTAAAAGTCGTTGTTTTTATGAAAGAAACAGGTTGGGGCTATTTTAAAACCGTTTGGGGTCATTTGAGGCAAGTTTGAAAAAAAATTCAAAACCAAAGGGGGGACCACAGGGCCTGATTTCAAATCCTTTGGTCCCCCCTTTGCCTCTGATCAAAAAATTCCAATTGCATGAATACATGTTTTTACCTCCTAAAAGTCGTTGTTTTTATGAAAGAAACAGGTTGGGGCTATTTTAAAACCGTTTGGGGTCATTTGAGGCAAGTTTGAAAAAAAATTTAAAAACCAAAGGGGGGACCACAGGGCCTGATTTCAAATCCTTTGGTCCCCCCTTTGCCTCTGATCAAAAAATTCCAATTGCATGAATACATGTTTTTACCTCCTAAAAGTCGTTGTTTTTATGAAAGAAACAGGTTGGGGCTATTTTAAAACCGTTTGGGGGTCATTTGAGGCAAGTTTGAAAAAAAATTCAAAAACCAAAGGGGGGACCACAGGGCCTGATTTCAAATCCTTTGGTCCCCCCTTTGCCTCTGATCAAAAATTCCAATTGCATGAATACATGTTTTTACCTCCTAAAAGTCGTTGTTTTTATGAAAGAAACAGGTTGGGGCTATTTTAAAACCGTTTGGGGTCATTTGAGGCAAGTTTGAAAAAAAATTCAAAAACCAAAGGGGGGACCACAGGGCCTGATTTCAAATCCTTTGGTCCCCCCTTTGCCTCTGATCAAAAATTCCAATTGCATGAATACATGTTTTTACCTCCTAAAAGTCGTTGTTTTTATGAAAGAAACAGGTTGGGGCTATTTTAAAACCGTTTGGGGGTCATTTGAGGCAAGTTTGAAAAAAAATTCAAAAACCAAAGGGGGGACCACAGGGCCTGATTTCAAATCCTTTGTCCCCCTTTGCCTCTGATCAAAAAATTCCAATTGCATGAATACATGTTTTTACCTCCTAAAAGTCGTTGTTTTTATGAAAGAAACAGGTTGGGGCTATTTTAAAACCGTTTGGGGGTCATTTGAGGCAAGTTTGAAAAAAATTAAAAACCAAAGGGGGGACCACAGGGCCTGATTTCAAATCCTTTGGTCCCCCCTTTGCCTCTGATCAAAAATTCCAATTGCATGAATACATGTTTTTACCTCCTAAAAGTCGTTGTTTTTATGAAAGAAACAGGTTGGGGCTATTTTAAAACCGTTTGGGGTCATTTGAGGCAAGTTTGAAAAAAAATTCAAAAACCAAAGGGGGGACCACAGGGCCTGATTTCAAATCCTTTGGTCCCCCCTTTGCCTCTGATCAAAAATTCCAATTGCATGAATACATGTTTTTACCTCCTAAAAGTCGTTGTTTTTATGAAAGAAACAGGTTGGGGCTATTTTAAAACCGTTTGGGGGTCATTTGAGGCAAGTTTGAAAAAAAATTCAAAAACCAAAGGGGGGACCACAGGGCCTGATTTCAAATCCTTTGGTCCCCCCTTTGCCTCTGATCAAAAAATTCCAATTGCATGAATACATGTTTTTACCTCCTAAAAGTCGTTGTTTTTATGAAAGAAACAGGTTGGGGCTATTTTAAAACCGTTTGGGGTCATTTGAGGCAAGTTTGAAAAAAAATTCAAAACCAAAGGGGGGACCACAGGGCCTGATTTCAAATCCTTTGGTCCCCCCTTTGCCTCTGATCAAAAATTCCAATTGCATGAATACATGTTTTTACCTCCTAAAAGTCGTTGTTTTTATGAAAGAAACAGGTTGGGGCTATTTTAAAACCGTTTGGGGTCATTTGAGGCAAGTTTGAAAAAAAATTCAAAAACCAAAGGGGGGACCACAGGGCCTGATTTCAAATCCTTTGGTCCCCCCTTTGCCTCTGATCAAAAAATTCCAATTGCATGAATACATGTTTTTACCTCCTAAAAGTCGTTGTTTTTATGAAAGAAACAGGTTGGGGCTATTTTAAAACCGTTTGGGGGTCATTTGAGGCAAGTTTGAAAAAAAATTCAAAAACCAAAGGGGGGACCACAGGGCCTGATTTCAAATCCTTTGGTCCCCCCTTTGCCTCTGATCAAAAAATTCCAATTGCATGAATACATGTTTTTACCTCCTAAAAGTCGTTGTTTTTATGAAAGAAACAGGTTGGGGCTATTTTAAAACCGTTTGGGGGTCATTTGAGGCAAGTTTGAAAAAAAATTCAAAAACAAAAGGGGGGACCACAGGGCCTGATTTCAAATCCTTTGGTCCCCCCTTTGCCTCTGATCAAAAATTCCAATTGCATGAATACATGTTTTTACCTCCTAAAAGTCGTTGTTTTTATGAAAGAAACAGGTTGGGGCTATTTTAAAACCGTTTGGGGGTCATTTGAGGCAAGTTTGAAAAAAAATTCAAAAACCAAAGGGGGGACCACAGGGCCTGATTTCAAATCCTTTGGTCCCCCCTTTGCCTCTGATCAAAAATTCCAATTGCATGAATACATGTTTTTACCTCCTAAAAGTCGTTGTTTTTATGAAAGAAACGGGTTGGGGCTATTATAAAACCGCTTGGGATTCATTTGAGGCAAGTTTGAAAAAATTCAAAAAGGGCCTGATTTCAAATCCTTTGGTCCCCCTTTGATCTGATCAAAAAATTTCAAATGCATGAATACATGTTTTTACCTCCAAAAATTGGTTATTTTTATGAAAGAAACAGGTTGGGGCTATTTTAAAACCGTTTGGGGTCATTTGAGGCAAGTTCGAAAAAATTCAAAACCAAAGGGGGGACCACAGGGCCTGATTTCAAATCCTTTGGTCCCCCCTTTGCCTCTGATCAAAAATTCCAATTGCATGAATACATGTTTTTACCTCCTAAAAGTCGTTGTTTTTATGAAAGAAACAGGTTGGGGCTATTTTAAAACCGTTTGGGGGTCATTTGAGGCAAGTTTGAAAACAATTCAAAAACCAAAGGGGGGACCACAGGGCCTGATTTCAAATCCTTTGGTCCCCCCTTTGCCTCTGATCAAAAAATTCCAATTGCATGAATACATGTTTTTACCTCCTAAAAGTCGTTGTTTTTATGAAAGAAACAGGTTGGGGCTATTTTAAAACCGTTTGGGGTCATTTGAGGCAAGTTTGAAAACAATTCAAAAACCAAAGGGGGGACCACAGGGCCTGATTTCAAATCCTTTGGTCCCCCCTTTGCCTCTGATCAAAAAATTCCAATTGCATGAATACATGTTTTTACCTCCTAAAAGTCGTTGTTTTTATGAAAGAAACAGGTTGGGGCTATTTTAAAACCGTTTGGGGGTCATTTGAGGCAAGTTTGAAAAAAAATTCAAAAACCAAAGGGGGGACCACAGGGCCTGATTTCAAATCCTTTGGTCCCCCCTTTGCCTCTGATCAAAAAATTCCAATTGCATGAATACATGTTTTTACCTCCTAAAAGTCGTTGTTTTTATGAAAGAAACAGGTTGGGGCTATTTTAAAACCGTTTGGGGGTCATTTGAGGCAAGTTTGAAAAAAAATTCAAAACCAAAGGGGGACCACAGGGCCTGATTTCAAATCCTTTGGTCCCCCCTTTGCCTCTGATCAAAAATTCCAATTGCATGAATACATGTTTTTACCTCCTAAAAGTCGTTGTTTTTATGAAAGAAACAGGTTGGGGCTATTTTAAAACCGTTTGGGGTCATTTGAGGCAAGTTTGAAAAAAAAATTAAAAACCAAAGGGGGACCACAGGGCCTGATTTCAAATCCTTTGGTCCCCCCTTTGCCTCTGATCAAAAAGTTCCAATTGCATGAATACATGTTTTACCTCCTAAAAGTCGTTGTTTTTATGAAAGAAACAGGTTGGGGCTATTTTAAAACCGTTTGGGGTCATTTGAGGCAAGTTTGAAAAAAAATTCAAAAACCAAAGGGGGGACCACAGGGCCTGATTTCAAATCCTTTGGTCCCCCCTTTGCCTCTGATCAAAAAATTCCAATTGCATGAATACATGTTTTTACCTCCTAAAAGTCGTTGTTTTTATGAAAGAAACAGGTTGGGGCTATTTTAAAACCGTTTGGGGTCATTTGAGGCAAGTTTGAAAAAAAATTCAAAAACCAAAGGGGGACCACAGGGCCTGATTTCAAATCCTTTGGTCCCCCCTTTGCCTCTGATCCAAAAATTCCAATTGCATGAATACATGTTTTTACCTCCTAAAAGTCGTTGTTTTTATGAAAGAAACAGGTTGGGGCTATTTTAAAACCGTTTGGGGTCATTTGAGGCAAGTTTGAAAAAAAATTCAAAAACCAAAGGGGGGACCACAGGGCCTGATTTCAAATCCTTTGGTCCCCCCTTTGCCTCTGATCAAAAAATTCCAATTGCATGAATACATGTTTTTACCTCCTAAAAGTCGTTGTTTTTATGAAAGAAACAGGTTGGGGCTATTTTAAAACCGTTTGGGGGTCATTTGAGGCAAGTTTGAAAAAAAATTCAAAAACCAAAGGGGGGACCACAGGGCCTGATTTCAAATCTTTGGTCCCCCCTTTGCCTCTGATCAAAAAATTCCAATTGCATGAATACATGTTTTTACCTCCTAAAAATCGTTGTTTTTATTAAAGAAACAGGTTGGGGCTTTTTTTAAATCGTTTGGGGGTCATTTGAGGCAAGTTTGAAAAAAATTTCAAAAACCAAAGGGGGGACCACAGGGCCTGATTTCAAATCCTTTGGTCCCCCCTTTGCCTCCCAAACTTTTTTGGAATGTGCGCCCTGGTCCAAGTAGGGACACTACTGATTTCCCACAGCGTGTTAGAGTGCTCGAAAAATGGTACAGTTTTTACCTAGTAAGTGATACAGGTCATTTCTGCTTTAGACGCATGTTATTTAACTATCATAGGTTAGATCAACGCTGTTTACATCGTCGTGCGGTGGCGCAGTCGTCAGGACAAGCACCTTTCACCTCTGACTCTTGAGTTCGATTCTCGCTGAGGACTTTACTCATCACACTCATGCGAAAAGAGTAAGTCAACGCTCTGCCGAAAGTCGCGGGTTTTCTCCGGGCACTCCGGTTTCCTCCCACAGGGAAATTTGAGATTAGGAAAGTAATATCACAATTGTTGTAAAAATAGATAATGTAGGCTCAGTACATAATATAGATAGGCGAGATACTTGATGTAATCGGTCACTGAAAAGCCCCAACGGGGAGTGGGCTGAATAATGTATGTATGTATGTATTGTTGTCTAATTCTCAACTCGAATAACTCACATACCTAGTGTGTGAAAACATAGAATAGACCAAAAGTAACTAATCATTAAAATTTGGTATAAGAGCCATTCACTCATGTAGATCTTTCTAATGCTTATTTACCTTCGTTCTATTCTATGTCGCCGCAAACTAGAAGAATAGTAACTAGGCATGTGAGTTATCCAAAGTTGTAAATTGGGTATAAACAAGCGTTGGCCAAATTTGTAAATTGGGATGTCACACTTTCCGGCAAACCAGCTACACCAACCTCATGAATGTTGTTAATACAGTCGAAGAAGAGATATTCATCTTTGTTCGCGTTGCAAACTTTGGCGTCTGGGATTTAACCTGGCCTCAATGAATAGTTATCATCTAAACAGAACATATGTTCAATATAGGTGAGTTTCACTAAGTGGGACAGTACAGCACATGTTGGGCAACTCTAAAAGGAAAGACAGTTATTTTACAGTAGTGACTAAATTGTTCACCATATTCACTGACCTTTTGTTTACTGGCAACATAACTTGCTCGCATATTACCATTTGCAAGCAACCGTCAACTGCAAACGTTTTTCCACGTTTGTTTACGTTTCAAACGCACACGTTTGGAGTTATTTTTATACACGTTTGTAGGTCCCGCCCATGTTGTTTATAAACGTAAGAGCGAGGTTTTAGATCAAATATAGCGTGTTTTGTTTATCGAGTTTACATTGAATATTAAATACAATGCCTGTACAAGTGAAAGTTTTATACGGACATAGTTACGATCGTCAAAACATAGCTAAAACACGCTATATTTGATTTAAAACCTAGCTCTTACATTTATAAAACAACATGGGCGGGACCTACAAACGTGTATAAAAATAACTCCAAGCGTGTGCGTTTGCATCCTCGTACCCAGGCTTTTCCCTCTTGTGGAGATAAAACCCTGGATGGAGCTGGTCACGTGTCTCTTCAAATTTTTATTGCCTAAGGGGGTGAGGAGAAGTATCATATTACATGCTTCCACTTGAAAATTATACACTTTAATTGCAAGGAGTGGGATATTATTATGTATAATATATCTCGAGAATCATATATAGTTCAAAACACTTGCAAAATTTGTTTTTTGTTTGCTTTTAAGTTTTAAAAACGTAGTAAACAGTTTTATCAACAGATAAGTCAAGTAACCAACCAAATTTGTATGCTTTTGAGCTGTTGTTTAATGTTCTCTCGAGCACGGTTTCATATCAGACGTCTCTGGATCTAGTCTATATTATTAAATCAATCGTCACTACAAATATAGAAACCTATATTTATAATATTTTTGTAATATGCCAAGCTATAAACATGCGGAAAGCCGGAGATTGATGTCCACTCTAAAATCTGTTGAAGCATTTTACAGTTTAGAAGGTAGTAAGATACAAAAATTCTCAGGGAAATGTGGTAAATTATGATTTATGTTATTCGAGAACTTCCTTCTTGTTGCCGATTCTATAAACATGTACAAGTCTGAAGCCTGAGTGAAGGCAAAAGCCTCGTCCGCAGCTGGGGGCAAAAGCCTCGTCCGCAGATTAGATCAAGCTAGAAAGACGATGAAAACTATTTAGGATTTAAAGTGTGGTGTATACTAACACATATGAAGTATAATTACATATGTTTTATCGTAAATATTCAAGTTGTACCGCACGCACGGAAGAGTCGTTGAATTTGCCTTTATATTATCGGATAATTTTACCGTAACATAACGTCGACATACTTCTTGATCGTCGCGTTTAGCGATGCCAAGGCGGGATATTTTACAATCTTGAACGAGATTTAACCTCTGGATAGCATTGTTTACACACAGTAGGATCTCGATATTTTATAGCAATTCCATATGTCAGCATTAAAAAATCCATTTTGTTTGCAGTTTGAATACCAGACAGGATAAGGTTCAACACTGTTAACAATCATATCAGTCAGTCTATAGAAGATATGTTTTATTGATTGTGTTTTATATTAAAATACCGTGCGACGCGTGCTTTCCTTGGCTTGACAAGCCTTGTGTATTGAAATCTGATCCAACTTATCGCTACTTATCGCTTGAAATGTAACCCAACACTCCAGGATACAGTAGGTAGTGACATGATGATGAATGCGACTATTTCATAACAACAGTTTTGTCACAATTTCTTGTTGCAAATTTTCAATTCATCGCCCCAAAATACTTTTTTCCAAACGCAACAACATCACAGAAGACAACACGCTCCTGTACCACCCCTCCCTAAGTGTATTCTCAATTTATCACGCGAAATCCGGGTGACACGTGACCAGCTCCATACAGGGTATTATCTCCCCAAGAGATAAGAGCCTGTGAAAGAGGTTGGTGCGTTTGAAACGTAAACAAACGTGGGAAAACGTTTGCAGTTGACGGTTGCTTGCAAATGGTAGTAACTTGCATTTAACACAACTTGCTTGCTCACAAGTGTGTCAATACGTTTAAAATTGACCATCATGTGTAGCACCGCATAGATGGGTTTCACTAAGTAGGACAGTTTTATTGGAATGGCTTAATTGTTCACTATCTGTATTGGTCAGTGTATTGTCAATAGTATTATTTTCTCGGTCCCATAACTGTCAACACCTTTGAAATTTGACCATCACTTGTAGCACCATATAAAATGCTTACTGAAAACCACGAAAAAGTGGTGTTCTCGGTAGTTTAAATACGGATACCCAAATAGCGAGAGAACTATCTTATCATGTCTCCCTCACCTGTCAATTGTGCACTTCCCCAGAAGAATGGCAGAAAATTAAAATCATCTCAACCCCACACTCCAGGGCTGCCTGCTGGTTCCATACGATATATTTTTGAAGACGTCGCATCAAATCTAGATATCTAAAACACGAGCAGGTTTTTTATGTTGCTTTCTTTTTGAGTTTACTACGTATACACTGGAAACGTTTTTCAAAATATTTGCAATACAATCCTATAGTTGGATTGATTGCAACTATCATCAAGTTACATGGTTGACACAGACATCTTGCATATTAACAAGTTGTTAAAATTTAGGAAGATTAACTGGGTGTTATGTTGTGTTGACGTTGGAATAAACAATGACTGTTCATTCCTCAACCTTGTGGCAACTTTTAAACGAGTTGGAACTGAATAAGCATTGCAAACACAACCTGACATATGGATTTCTATTATATAGTAGACAGTGAGATTTGGAAAATATGCCGTGACATATTTTCCATATCTTCACTAGTGAGGATATCGATCACGTGATCACGAATAGCAAGACAACAAAAACACACAAAAGAAACTTTATATGATATCAAGGTATTCCTTGAGTTTATATAATATATGCTAGCGTTTGAGCTTGAACAGTTGCTTTAATTTTTGTCTTTAACTACCAATTTATATAATAGTGATGACTATATAATAAAAAGAACATTACACGGTGGCTTGAAGATATGAATTTTATATAAAATTCATATCTTCGCGCCGCCGTGTAATATCCTCTATGTACCTCTTTTGAAGTTCTCATTGTATTTTTCAGGTAGTTTTACTGCAAATTGTCATCAATATCAACATTGACAAATTTTCAGTAAGCTGGGAACAAGTAGCGCGAACCGACAACATCTGATATGCACTGTTTTAAGAACCTTGCTCAAAGTCTGCTGCAGGCCTGTTCCTGGATGTGCGCTTCAGGGTTTACACATTGCGAGGGTTGTTAACAGATTGCGAATGTATTATGGTACCATAGTCCGTATTGGTTTACTGAGCTTGCCTTTTAAAAATACCGAAGACTGTCGCAGTGTGGTCACTTTCTTGTAAAACATTCAATTTAAACAGACAACATAGAAATGCTACAAACGATGCCTGATGACCTGCGAGAAAACACATTAAAAACGCAGATTTTACTTAAAGTACGTTAAGTTCAGCATACTTTAAACAAAAGTTTAACATCACGCAAAAATTATTGCATATGACTTTCACCTCTGTGACCAGGTTTTAATTTCTCCAATAGGTAATATACAGTTGTCTCATTATTTCCAGTTCACTCAACACAACACCACATGTTTTCTCCGGGTTTTCCTCCGGAACAACCAACCACTGAATAACTCGTGTATAGTGCTGTATCAGTCAAATTAACCAGCGGGACTAAATATTAAGGATCCCCCTTGCTCGACCTCCAGTGAGAACAATTTAGAACTGATAGAGTTATCCAGTATAAATAAAGTTAGTTTAGGTTTTCTCCTGTAGTAACACTGGATCAATAAGGTATGCCTCTTACTGGACCTCCAGGGAGAACAGTTTAGAACTAATAGAGCTATTCAGTATATATAAAGTAAACATAAGTCTATAGATTGATAAATATTTAGTTCAAAACCGAACAGGAGTCCGATTCCTGTAGCGTTTTATTTAAAGTGCCATTTAAAACCAGAATATTACCTGAACCATAGTCAATCCTTGTTGTATTACCAAATCCATCTGACAAAAGATTAAACATGTAAAATAGAAGAAAAACATAACTTTATTGAAACACTAAGATGTTAAATTTCTGAACTGCACAATTTATATCATCAACCACCACTGCCACCAGATCCCACCCTTAAAATAGGCACGTAACTCGACTGTTGCATCTGATCTGTCACTTGGTAAAAAATCGTTCAACATTATATCACTCTCCTGGAAATACAGTGAGGTAATAACTTATGGTAGTACTCTATGGTTGGAGAGGCATCTGTATTTGAGAGGTGTCTGTATTGGAGAGTATGTGTATTAGAGTGGTGTGTGTATTAGAGAGGTGTGTGTATTAGAGAGGTATCCGTATTAGAGAGGTGCGTGCATTAGACAGGTGTGTGTATTAGAGAAGTACCTGTATTAGAGAGGTGTGTGTATTAGAGAGGTGTCTGTATTAGAGAGGTGTCTGTATTAGGGGGGTATCTGTATTTATAGAGAGGTGTCTGTATTGAAGAGGTGTGTGTATTAGAGAAGTGCCTGTATTAGAGAGGTGTCCATATTGGAGAGGTGTCTTTTATAAAGGTTCACCAGAAAAAAATAGGTACGTTTTGCATACATAAACAAATCACACCATATATACACAATTGTATAACATACTGTCTCTAGTTTTGTAAACCAGTCTCGATAAGCTGTGTTGCCAAACCTAACTGATTGATCTATAGCTGGATTTTCATCTATCCATTTATCCTGATGCAACAGGCTTCCAGGCATTGTGACAGAGATCACAGGGCAGGTGGGAAAACATGTTGTCCCCCAAATCTCTAGGCTCTGACCAGGACCAGGCACACATCTAGGCTTGTATCAAGCTTGTCAACAAGTTTAACAATGTTGTCATTTTTATCAAGTTTCTACAAGGTTGTTTCTCACACCTTGTCAACAAGTTTGCAGGACAAATTACAAGTTCTAAGAACAACAAGTGATATTTATCCCTGGGTCCTGCAATGTCTCTCTGAACCTGCACCCAGTCGCTATAGGCCCCCAACCCCTTTTTCAATGCAGTATTCACAATACCTCAGATTTGACATAATCACATTGCATCGTTTTTCCTTTGACAGAATTATTTAATGCCATTATGAACCCCAGAAACTCACGATAAGCCTAACGAAGATATAATAAGCCATGAAATTAATACCATTTAAATCACTAAATGCACGTACAATGCGCGCTACTTATAATTATTTTACTGTTTAATGCCACAAGGTTATATTTGCCAATTAGTTCATGTTCATGCAAGGCGGTTTTCTTTTACCCCTGAGGTTTGGCCACATATTACTCAGTTGAAGTCTGAAATTTATACAAAAATATATGCTGTTTTGCTTGTGGGATGTGCAACTTTTTCTTTGAAGAAAGCCTTCACATCCTTGAAGTACTAAGACGGTTAATTACTTCAACCTTGCTAACTCCGGTTAATGTCAATGGGTGAAACAGATTATGGTACATCTTTTAAGGAGTAGAATGATTGCACTGGGTTATGTTTCCTAGTGATGGTCTGGGCCTTGCACTTTTTCTCATTAAATTTCAAACCAGCTGCAGAAGCCCAAGAGTCAAGATTATCTAAGTCCTCCTGAACTGCTGCAACATCAGTGGTATTCTTGATTGGTTGAAATAACTTTACGTCGTCAGCGAATGCGGTCACTTTGCTGGTAGTAACGGATTCTGGTAGTGTGTTGACGTACAACAAGAACAACATAGGTCCAAGGATGGATCCTTGTGGAACACCGGAAGAAACTGGAAGAACCTTAGAAATCGCACCAAGAACAGTAACTCGCTGCTTGCGGTTGTGCAAATAAGAATCAAACCAATGAAGCAATGACCCGCCGAATCCATAGTCTTGTAACACCTGGATGACCTTCCGATGACTAACTGTATCGAAGGCTTTCGACATATCCATATAGATCACATCAATCTGTCCACCATTGTCAAGATGGGACCCAATTGAGTCAAGTGCTTCGATTAGTTGAGTTACACAGGACCGACCAGGAAGGAAACCATGTTGGCATTTACTTATTACATTAAGCACGCGATACTTGATGGCATTAAACACGCTACGTTCCATAACCTTAGAGATCAGAGGCAGTAACAAGATAGGTCGATAATTTTCAGCAAACACCTTGTTATCTCTCTTGTGAACTGGAACAATATTGGCACATTTCCACTCTTCTGGTACTTTACCCAATCTTAATGACTTATTAAAAAGATCACAAAACGAAGGAGCGATCGCGTCTGCGCACTCTTTCAGAATTCTTGCTGGTATGTCATCTGGACCTGTCGCTTTGTTAGCATCTAGGTTTTAAGTACACATAGTACTTCTTCACAACTACGAGTTAAGTCTGCAAGAACAGATTCTTGTTGAACTCGACTCTCCTCCAGCCCATTGCCATCGTCAGAGGTAAAAACAGAAGAAAAATAACAGTTGAAAAGTTCAGCTATATCCTGAGGGTTGTTTGCAAATGATCTGACTTGATTTCTAACTGATTGACCGTTATCTTTAACGAGGAATATGACTTCAGGAATACTTTTAACTTTAGATATATGACTGAGGATTGACCAAAAGCGCTTAGGATTAGATTTCAGATTCGATTCCATTAACCCAAAAAATGTGTCCCAACCTTCACGAATTAAACGCTTAACTTCACGGCGTAAATCTTTGAATTTTGTTTTGAGATAATCGGAGGTTGGTGAACGTTTCAGTTTTTATCGAATTGTTTCTTTCTTTTTAATTAGATTAATTATTTCACCATTGATCCAAGGCAAAGGATTCCTACCTTTTAATATTTTTCGGGGAATGTATTTAGTTACACTTGCATGAAATGAGTTCTTCCAGCGAAGCCGGTCGTTGTTTATGTCATCGCCATCATCCAAGATAAGGTTGGACAAATTTGCTTCATGTAGAGTAGATCCTAAGCCTTGAAAATCACCTCTCCGATAATCGTAAACACAGCGGCGTATCTTGGGTGGAGCTTTGACGGAGATTTTTAGATCGAAAAAAATAACACAATGGTCTGAAAATATCTCTGCTTCGTCTGGTTTCAGAACTTCGTTTATGCACAACTACTCGAGATAACTAGATCAAGTAAATTATTTCCACGTGTGGGAACTGTATTGTGCTGACTAAGGAAGTGATCATTTAGAATATTAATGAACATTTGTTCATTTCCACTTGAACATTGTTCTATCGATTCCCAAGGGATATTAGGTAGATTTAGATCTCCAGCGATTACAATGTTGTCGGTACAAGATTCGTCAAGAAAGTCGCCAAATAAATCCATCCAACTGCGCTCGCTATCTGCTGGTCTGTTCTAATTGTCCATATATATTTCTGTGTTTTAAATATATGGTTTTGATTACGTTATAGTGCGGTAAAGTGTGGAGAGAAGTTAACCTGTGAAGATCCAACCGAAAGGTATTAAATCTGTACAATCTGACAAGTAGTGCACATTTTTTTTGTATTTTAGGGGCTGTCAACAAATCGATTTCGTCCACCGATCGCGGACTTGTTCCGCGATTCGGGGAGTGGGTTAGCCTTGAATCCGCGATTAAGTACAAAATCAACAAGACCAAAACAGACTTTTCTGGCTAAAAAGACGTTGGATTCGTCTGCGATGGGCTAGGGGGTTAAAGCAAACAAATCAGCGATTGAGGGACAAAATCTATTTGTGGACTGCCCCTAAGTAGTTATGTGTGTTTAGTGTTCATGTGGTATTACATCCACCCATACCCCTGGTTTTAGTTTAAGGACCTGTTATTATGGAGGCAATTTGCCCGGCAAGGTGAGTTACTTGGCAAGGTGAGTTACTGGGCAAGGCGAGCTACTCGGCAAGGCGAGGTACTTGGCAACGGTGACATCCATATAGAAAGGTAAAGTTTTCCCGTGTGGCTGTTTACATGACACACCCGGGTAACTCGCCATGGTGAGATCCCAGCAGAAAGAGGGTGGATCTCGCCCAGGTAAGATAAATATCTTCCCATGTACACACATTCCCCCTGCGTAACTTGCGAAAAGTGCATGCATGTTTCCTTTGTTTTTCTAATTTGATAAATAACAAAGCCCAATCTAGCCCTCAAAAGTTTATAAAAAAGGCATAATTGCAATGTATTTGGCGGTTAAATACATGGTAACTCAGTTCCATATAAACAGATTGCTTCTTTGTCCAGCCATGGCGAGTAACTAATGCCTTGCTGGGTAACGTGTCCCATCTGATTGATGGTCCTACACTGCAAAAAATCCCGAGTAAATGGTACTCAAAATATTGAGTAAATGAATGCACCCATAGTTACTCCTAATATTGAGGAAAACCTACTCATATAACATGAGTAAGAACAACTCAAGTTTTTGAGTTGATTTTACTCAAAAAATGAGTAGAACACTACTCAAATGCAAACTAATGAGTTACTCAAATTTGGAGTAATTTTACTCAAGTATGAGTACTCGCTACTCAAAAAATGAGTTGTGGTTACTCAAAAAAAATGCACCCATAGTTACTCCTATTTTTGCGCAAATTTTGATTTTACTCAAACTTTGAGTAAACGTACTCAAGAAACTGAGTATCTATAACTCAAAAAAAGAGTTCCACTTACTCAATGAAAATGCACCCATAGTTACTCCTATTTTTGCGCAAATTTTGATTTTACTCAAACTTTGAGTAAACTTACTCAAGAAACTGAGTATCTATAACTCAAAAAAAGAGTTCCACTTACTCAATGAAAATGTACCCATAGTTACTCCTATTTTTGCGCAAATTTTGATTTTACTCAAACTTTGAGTAAAGTTACTCATAAACGTGAGTAAAGTTACTTTGAGTAAAGTTACTCACAAACGTGAGTTGTAGTTCAGTACTGTATTTGCTTAAATCATAATAAAAAACAGTCGCTCAAGAAACGAGTCACTCAAACATTGATAGCAAAAGAAAATATTATTATGGAATTTCCAATGATTCCCTTAAAATATTACCAATATTCAAGTTCGTAACAAAATAATTTAAAAACTACTGTACTATATATATTCTAGCCATTCTATAATCATGCATGTATATAGAACAAATTATCTAGTCAGCGGTTTCTGATAACAAATGTGTATACTCTAGCACGTGCAGCAAGTTATTCTAAAATTGCTTCCTTCATCATATTAATAATTTAGCTTATTATTCATTGTACTGTGTTGTCGTTTTCTTATTGGCTAAAAACTTGCGAATTATTATCGATATCTGCCGGTGCCCGCGCTATTTTTCAGCGGAAACAGTAATCTGCAGAGATAATTGGACGGCGCCCGGAATATTCCAGCGGTATATCGCATAAAATTACAAATAAGCGGGAAATTTTGAAGTTTGTTTTGTCTTCAAGTTTTAATATTTACAATGGCTAGTGCTCGTTTCGCAACGTTTTCAAACGAAGAAATTGAGAAAATAGTAGAAAACAAAGACTCGGCAAACACAAAAAAGGCACAAAAGTGACAAGAGAGGTATTTTTGAAATATTCTCATATTTCTTCTGTATTGATATTTATGAACAGTAATAAAATCTTTGTTTTCAATATTTGCTTGTTCTATATATTCGTCAATGCATGTTACAAAATGAATAATAAAACAATTATTGAATTCGGCTTACGCAGGATATCGATAATTATTCAGACCTCGGTCAACGTTATCCGCCTCAGCTTCGCTTCGGCAGATAACGTTGACCTTGGTCTGAATAATTATCGATATCCTGCCCTGCCTCATCCAATAATTGTTAATAATTTGTAGAAGTAGAGCAAAACCTGTATATGGATAAACCTTGATATATTGAATTTTGAACCAAATTTCGAGAAACAGCATGACTATACATTTGTCAATTGGATATACGACTCGTACAAACGGTACAATACGAACATATTAAATGGTGAGTTCAAGTCTACTTGTATACGTGAGCAAACCTTGTTTGCATAATTTGATTCATTAACACAATATATATGCCTGCCAGGTTCTTGTGCGTTAATCACATGCCTTTTTGAAGTCTAATTTAACAAGGTTTAGCCATCTACATACAGCCACATTGAGCGTGCAAGGGATGATGGATAACTTCCTATTTAGAGTCTTTAACTCAGGAAATGTGCTTTGTAACAATGCAAGGGCATATAATAAACACTTATGATGTAGCGATACTTGGTTTACTAAGCTAATGTCAAATCTAAGGCTCCAAATAAGTAATACATGTCATACCTTGCTTGCTCAATATTTAAGGTTTAAGATATTTTGAAGGACAACCTTTTTTGAATTGGCTGTATATATACATATATACATATTAGAAAGCAAAGCAATTCATTCTGGATTATATAGTTATCAAAGTGTCTACATGCCCGGCAGCCGGTCAATAGTTTTGTACTGATATCACTATAAAATTATTTCTTACGAATGTTTTCAGTGATGCTGCTGGTGATGTAGTGGTTAGTGCGGCGCTTGCGAGACCCATGTTGCGGATTTGAATCTGGCAGAGACACTTGTTATTAAAAAATTTCAAACTCTATTTTTCTGACTAGTTTTCACATTCAAGGGTTAGGGTTAGGTTTTGGGTCACTTTTGGGGATGGTTTAATCTCTAAAAACTACAAAATTCTAGACTGCCGGGCATCTATAGTATTTTGAAAATACTGCCAGCTGCCAGGCATGTAGTCACAGGGTATAGTTATTGAATTGCATCTAGTTTGTTAATGAAGTTTAATAATGTTATTGGCAACTTATTGCCATCATTAATGTGCAGAATGCATTTCTGCAAAAACAAACATAAATTGGTGAATCCTACCGGATATTCAAACATAAAAACATGATTTGCTGCATGTACGCAACAACCGCTTCGACCAGGGATCCTTGGACTTTGCAAATAACTATGTTTTCTGCAACAACAGCTTTCTCCATTTGGTCTTCTAATCTTCCTTTCACCAGTATTCTTGCATGTCCGTCTGTTGCAAGATCATCAAAGCTTCCACCTTCCTGTCATGAAAAAATATAAATGTAAATTAACGATCTCTTTCTAAGGAAAAAATGAGGGGGTATGATATAGCAAGTATATTTTTTGAAGTTAAAGTGCTGTAAGCAAGATATGGTATCATGTAGGCAGATCATTAATAGAAATCTAAAATGATATAACTCACCGGGATCATCTCGATTAAGTGATTCCCAGCTTTCTGCTTCCCAGCTTTCTGCTGAAGGAGAATTGGCAGACCTATCATTGCAACATCATGTGTTTCTGCTATAAAAGTAAGTGAGTTATTAGCATTGAACCTCATTTGAAACAACAGTACATAGCATCATCATTCACCCAAACATAATAACCTAAAATAATGGGTAAGTAATATGGTAGAGCATGTTGCAGCTTAACGGGTTAAGATTTTAATGCAAATTTATCTTCACATGCAAACAAATTAAGTTCATACTAATGCACTTGTTCTTAGAACCGGTTTATTTATTAATAGCCCAAAAAGTCTCTAAAGCACAGAATGTACACGTCTATGTATCTCCCCTTTAATGAGTGGCTTGTATTTACATGCCACTCAAAAGAGGTGCTGGTAAAAGGTTGCAAAAACCACCTTACACAACAACAGTAAACTGCATCAACATAAATGAATACAAGTTTTGAATAAGGACAAAGCAATTCTCACTGACAGGTGGCTCTGAAAGTGCCACCTGAGTGAGCTATTGGTCAAAGGTGCTGTGGGCAACCTTACACAAAAGCTGTAAAACAGCACTGCCAAGTACAATATTCAAGACAATCTGTACTGTTATTTTAATTAGTAGCCTTTTGCTAATCAATTTTTAGAAAATCATACATGTAAACAATTTTGATCAAACAAATTAAGTTCATACTAATGCACTTGTTCTTAGAACCGGTTTATTTATTAATAGCCCAAATAGTCTCTAAAGCACAGAATGTATACGTCTATGTATCTCCCCTTTAATGAGTGGCTTGTATTTACATGCCACTCAAAAGAGGTGCTGGTAAAAGGTGGCAAAAACCACCTTACACAACAACAGTAAACTGCATCAACATAAATGAATACAAGTTTTGAATAAGGACAAAGCAATTCTCACTGACAGGTGGCTCTGAAAGTGCCACCTGAGTGAGCTATTGGTCAAAGGTGCTGTGGGCGACCTTACACAAAAGCTGTAAAACAGCACTGTCAAGTACAATATTCAAGACAATCTGTAAAGCTAATCAATTTTTAGAAAATCATACATGTAAACAATTTTTGATCCAAACAAATTAAGTTCATACTAATGCACTTGTTCTTAGAACCGGTTTATTTATTAATAGCCCAAAAAGTCTCTAAAGCACAGAATGTACACGTCTATGTATCTCCCCTTTAATGAGTGGCTTGTATTTACATGCAACTCAAAAGAGGTGCTGGTAAAAGGTGGCAAAAACCACCTTACACAACAACAGTAAACTGCATCAACATAAATGAATACAAGTTTTGAATAAGGACAAAGCAATTCTCACTGACAGGTGGCTCTGAAAGTGCCACCTGAGTGAGCTATTGGTCAAAGGTGCTGTGGGCAACCTTACACAAAAGCTGTAAAACAGCACTGCCAAGTACAATATTCAAGACAATCTGTACTGTTATTTTAATTAGTAGCCTTTTGCTAATCAATTTTTAGAAAATCATACATGTAAACAATTTTGATCAAACAAATTAAGTTCATACTAATGCACTTGTTCTTAGAACCGGTTTATTTATTAATAGCCCAAAAAGTCTCTAAAGCACAGAATGTATACGTCTATGTATCTCCCCTTTAATGAGTGGCTTGTATTTACATGCCACTCAAAAGAGGTGCTGGTAAAAGGTGGCAAAAACCACCTTACACAACAACAGTAAACTGCATCAACATAAATGAATACAAGTTTTGAATAAGGACAAAGCAATTCTTACTGACAGGTGGCTCTGAAAGTGCCACCTGAGTGAGCTATTGGTCAAAGGTGCTGTGGGCGACCTTACACAAAAGCTGTAAAACAGCACTGCCAAGTACAATATTCAAGACAATCTGTACTGTTATTTTAATTAGCAGCCTTTTGCTAATCAATATTTAGAAAATCATACATGTAAACAATTCTTTATCCAAACAAATTAATATTAATTAATTGGGTGAATAGAATCATTCGGTGTTTGGCAGTGTTACAAGTAGGGCTGGGAATTTTCAATATAAACGACATATATCCGTCCTAGTATGGCTGAGAGTTGATTTGAAAATTAGTTTTAGAACAATATTCAGTTCTATTCTGGGTTTTATTCGAACATTTGCTCGACAAAACAAAGTTTTGAACTTTGTAGGGAAGCCATTTAATAAACACGAGGTGACAATCAGCTCTACTGGTAGGGTTAGCCGTTCATGAAGGGCTCATGTAAGCAAGGGCACTTGTGTGGTACCAGTAGTCTCCGGTCTGGCAGACTCCCTATGTGCAGTGAAGTTCTTTAAATAAAATTAATTGTAATATTCAGTTTCATTTATATTCAGTTTATTACAAAGGGCATCCAATGATACCATACAGTTCATTTATTTACATTATATTTTCTACACTACTGTTCTAACTTTTGTTATGATTTGTGTTCATATATGTCTGATAGGATCATAACTCAATAACCACACTAATAACTCGAGTAACAAACAAGTAACAAACAAGTAACATACAGGTAACGTACGGGTAACATACATGTAACAAACAAGTTGCAAAATAGAATATACAACCGACATACGCGTATATGCGAATGGCGTACAACTCAGAACACACTTTCAACGCTAATGCAATCGAATTCTACTTTCGTTTTGAAAAATGTGGGGATTTTGAAAAATTGTGGGGATTTCATTCATATTTGGATTTCAGTTTGTGGCATAAGCAGAGGAACGGGGAGAGGGGGCAACCTACCTGCAAATTTGAAACCGAATTAGAACAACAACAAAAACAAGAGAGGGGGTTCTCCTAAGATCATATATGGAGAACCATACGATAGGGGTATCAAGGTGTGGAGAGTGCGTACTCGGCGTGTGAGAAACCTGGCATCCGGGCATTTGCCGTACAGGACAATGCAGGAACCAGGAAACCGAAGGAACTGTACCGAAGGTTGGTGCGTCTGGGGAATCGAGAAACTTTATTCTCGTTTCCAATGCTTCTCGGTAGATGATGGTGAAACTCCAAGAATTGCTGAATTGAGTCTGTCTGGTGGAGAAACTGGGGGATTTTCCCAAATATTTGGGGATGAGCGGGGGGATTGTGGGATAGTATACCTAAGAACTGGGGAAAATATGTACATGAAAAACCCGGCTAGCCCAACCGCATAAACGGTTGCATAAACGGTGTGCATGAAAAATGTTCTCTTTTCTGGTGTAATACGGTCAAATAGGTTTCATTTTAAACACCTTTACCAGTTTTCCTATACCAAGCTGTTCACCGCATGTTTATCATGGCCATTTTGAATCCGTTTGAATGTTGTTGACCTGGCAAACGAAATTTTTCCATCCAAGACAGGATAGGTTTTGCATCTCATCTTTATAGTCCATTCTGCCTGAATTGCATTAAGAGGGATCGACAATTTCGCGACGGGCAGCAGGCATGTCCCCGGGTACACCCATCACCCCTCATCTCTTTGACCACGACTCTGTTGGGTGCTCAGCTTCTTACCTCAGACTCAGTATCATCAATGTCGATGACGACATCCACTGTCTTGTCGGCATTTTCAACGAATGAATCTTCGTTCGTTTCGTTTGATGCCCTTTTGGCCAATGGGCAATTCCAGCTATCGCAATGCATGCCGGTAAAAGTGGTTATTTTTCCTGTTATTTTCCATTTCGCGCCAAATGGCGGACGGAAAATGTGTAATTTAAACGAAGCTATATTTTTACATTTTTATGCTTTATCTTTCGCTCCAAACACTGGTTTAAAAGTTGTATTTTTAGCAGAGGTGATCAGGACTCATAAACGTAAGTTTCGACGAAATCCATTCGATAATTCGCGAGAAAATTGCTTTCGAGTTGACACAGGAGTGAAGCAAATTTGGCAAAAAGCTGGCTTCGAAAACTACTCTGTCGCACGTTTTGAAGTAAATAAACTGATCGGTAAGAGCACTGTGGACAATTTACCCCTTCAAATGGAGCTCTGTAACCAAAGAATCTAGATTTATTGTTTTTATGTATTTCTGACTGCTTGATTTCTACGTACAGGCAGTTAAAAATCAAAATGTTTTAGCCGACATTTTGTCAACATGACCCAGAGGCATGGCTTCACTTTGACATGGTTTGTCGCGAAAACAAACCCGGTTTACTAGCAACTTTCTCGTTATTTCCGAACAGTATTGACTGTAAAATACATCTGCTTTGCTGTTGACTTTATCTTGGCTATATTTTTGGTTGTGACCACATGTGTTTATAGAATAGTTGCAAAAATTAGTGTTTTGGTTGCTGTGTGTATGCAAAAGGTTGTATTTTTAAGAAGCCCTTCCATTAAAATAACTGAAAATATATTATATGCAAAGTCCTTTGTCTGCCACTAGTGACTACCAGTGATTGCTGAAAGTTGTTAACAAACAGCCCTTTGTCCCATGATATACTGTAGTTCAACTATAATTGTTTAGGGGCTGTTCATAAGACCCATGCTTGCTATGGCAGCTATGCCCATACCAAGATTACTTCAAAAATTGTTTTATATATATCTGTAACCTTGGGGTCCAGTGTCGACTGCAGCCAAAAATATACAACGCTGCTAGTCCCACAACATTCGGAAGGGTTGTCGTTGCAGCCCATGACTGCCCGCTTGCTAGGACCAAGGCCAGATTTTGGTGTACATGCTGGGGGAGATGAAATAAATTTTAAGGGAGGTGCAGTGTAAAGTAAACAATGTTACTTTATGTATGTAATGTAATGTATGTATTTATGCATTATGATTGTGTGACTCATCCAATTGAAAGTGAACAAACCAAACTGTTGTGGACCATCAGGGCAGTTTCTGCTTCTCTTCCTGCTTCATGAAGGGTCTGCAACTGTATGTCACTCAAGTAAATCAATTAGGGGGGAGTGTGAACATTTTCTGTAATTACCTATTTTGCAAAATATACACTAATTTCATTTTCCAGGAAATATGATTATATCATTTCTTTCTGTTGGCTTGGATAGCCAACACATATTAGGCACGTGACAAGCTTGCAAGGTGAGCTAGCATGATTTGCCAAGGCCATCATCAGCCTACAATTATAACTCATGTGGACATTTAGGTGGGAATTAAATAAATAAAACCTTGGACTTCAAAAGTAAACAAAGGTAATTGAGTTGGCCATTATAATAATAAAGACAAAATCTTTAAAAATGCCAATTCTTACTATTGGGCACACTAAAACCACCCTAACCTCTTTATCTACAACAATTGTCATGAATGTACCAACTGTGATCAGCAGCAACATGCACCTAGTCAGCAACATGCACCTTTAATTTTCCCCAAGGTGTTCAACCACGGCATTTACATTAAAGTAAGCATATCTGCATGAATGCATATTCAACAGTTATTTACATATTGGTTTTAGTTGTGTTGGAAAGAATAAATTGATACTTCCTAACTTCCATAAACTTTGTGGAAGAATAGGGGGCAGGTTATTAACAACTTTACAAACCCTAAAATTCAAGAACCCACTCTTCCTGGGGCATAGACACTGCACCTCCCCTAAAATTTATTTCACCTCCCCCAGCATGTACACCAAAATCTGGCCTTGGTCCTAGCAAGCGGGCAGTCATGAGCTGCAACGACAACAACCCTTCCGAATGCTGTGGGACTAGCAGTGTTGTATATTTTTGGCTGCAGCCGACACTGGACCCCAAGGTTGCAGATATATATAAAACAATATATGACGCAATCTTGGTATGGGCATAGCTGCCATAGCAAGCATGGGTCTTATGAACAGCCCCTAAACAATTATAGTTGAACTACAGTATATCATGGGACAAAGGGCTGTTTGTTAACAACTTTCAGCAATCACTGGTAGTCACTACTTACTGTCTGGAGTAGTGGCAGACAAAGACTTTAATGGAAGGGCTTCTTAAAAATACAACCTTTTGCATACACACAGCAACCAGAACACTAATTTTTGCAACTATTCTATAAACACATGTGGCCACAACCAAAAATATAGCCAAGATAAAGTCAACAGCAAAGCAGATGTATTTTACAGTCAATACTGTTCGGAAATAACGAGAAAGTTGCTAGTAAACCGGGTTTGTTTTCGCGACAAACCATGTCAAAGTGAAGCCATGCCTCTGGGACATGTTGACAAAATGTCGGCTAAAACATTTTGATCTTTAACTGCCTGTACGTAGAAATCAAGCGGTCAGAAATACATAAAAACAATAAATCTAGATTCTTTGGTTACAGAGCTCCATTTGAAGGGGTAAATTGTCTACAGTGCTCTTACCGATCACTTTATTTACTTCAAAACGTGCGACAGAGTAGTTTTCGAAGCCAGCTTTTTGCCAAATTTGCTTCACTCCTGTGTCAACTCGAAAGCAATTTTCTCGCGAATTATCGAATGGATTTCGTCGAAACTTACGTTTATGAGTCCTGATCACCTCTGCTAAAAATACAACTTTTAAACCAGTGTTTGGAGCAAAAGATAAAGCATAAAAATGTAAAAATATAGCTTCGTTTAAAATACACATTTTCCGTCCGCCATTTGGCGCGAAATGGAAAAATAACCACTTCTACCGGCATGCATTTTTGTTGTCATATTGGTCTGAAAACAAGGATAATAAATAACTCTATGCATAATAAATAAAGCCAATGGCGGCCATATTGGTGTGACCATTACAAATCTTCTACTGGAGACATGTCTGGAGAGGTTCTAAATTGGTGGGAGAAGACACGTATTGTCTAGATAAGAATTGGTCGTCAGTGGCCTCTCTTTCTTCCAAAATTTGCCGGTGAATAACTAAAAAGGTCACACCAATATGGCCACCATAAGCCTCATTATGTGGTGTTTAAAACGTTCTAAAACCCATAGATATGTTTGAAGCTGTATTTCTCATGCTACAAAGGAAAATATATTTGCTTCATAGTATAACTAATTTAAACATCTAACGATTTGACCAGTCAAGGTTTAACAGATTTATAAATCTGATCTCATTAAAAATATTCTGGCTTCAAAATTGGCTCATTAAATTCAATAGGATGCGCTATCTAGTTCTCAGGAATCTCAGATCAGTGATCGAAACCTTTCGAATTTACATAGTTTGGGCACATTGCTGATTTATCGTGAGAGGGAAGTGCACAGCCGTGTAAACCCTCTGGGGCCGGTTGTATGAAGGTCGTTTAGCTTAAACGGTGGATAAGCCAAAATTAGAAAACGCTTTCACACATTTGGTGAATGACTGATCTTAAATCTTATGCCCGTAATATGTTGTTGCAAACATAATTGTTCCCTTAAAAGTTGAAATATTTTAGCTTGGTTGTTCGATGAATGTATAGACATGATCTATATTTTTGAGTTATCAACCGTTTAAGCTAAACGGGATTCGTATACAACCGGCCCCTGGAAAACAATAGGGAGCTTTAGCAATGACTACGAGTACGACTACGAGTACGAGTTTAGTCATTTTCGCGCCAAAACGCGTCATATTGCATACGCCATCTCGCAGTCGCAACAAAAAGTCGTCGCCGTCGCCCAGTTTAGTACGAAGTTTTTGGTAAATCTCGTAGTCCTCACAACGAGTTATGGTTAGTTTATTTTTTTGTGTTTTTATGCTTTTTAAAATAAATTTATTTGCCTGTGTCAAACACGCATACCGCAAAATAATTATAATAGCGGAAGTAATTAAAAAATCGGAAACGTGCGTGAATAATTAAATAAAATATAAAGCAAACATGGACGGCAAATTTTTATACACATCGTCTGAACAGCAGTACTATATTTACTGTACTTTGTCACTCGTGGTTTATTTCGTACAAACGAAACAATTGCCAGATTTTGAAATGTGTTCACCTTTTTCAAAGAATATTTAATAATTTTTACAAATATGCTTTTATTTTAAATTTTATTGTGCTGTTTTTAAAATGGTTATGGACGAACTTGAAATTGTGCTATTTTTGAGTATGTGCCTTTTAACAATTTGGTTTTATATTCTATTGTAGATGGCAAGTGATACAGGAAAAGGCAAGCGAGAAATCTTTGTTTGGAAGCAACGACACGAAGACTTCCTGCTTCGAGAAATTGTTGTGGTTGAACCCTACCAATTTCGGTCTGGTTCAAAAGAGAGAGGTGCTGCCTGGACAACAATTGCTGAGAACTTAAAAGCATTTGATATGAAGGTCAGCCAGCGTTCAGTGAGAGAACGATTTGAAAAGATTTTGAAAGAGTTTAAGGCGAAAGAAGCAAAAGAAGCACGAGGTAGTGGGTTGGATGTCGAATACACTGAATATGACAAAATGTTGACAGATATCATGGAGAGGATGAAAGAATGTGAGGAAGTTATGGAGAAGGTGAAGGGTAAAGAAAAGAAAGATCGGGAATCAGCAGAGGAAATGAGGAAGAGAGCAACAGAGCGACTTGGAGAGACGAGGCGGCGACATGCTATGGCCGATGCAGTCTTGGATGACGAGCAAGATTTGGATGAAGGTGTTTTGGTCACACCTGAGAAGCGACGAAGAAGAAGCAATGGGGACGTCATGAAGGTCCTTGAGCAATCATTGGCTGCGAAGAGGAATGAGCACGAGGAATCAGCTCGATTGCGGGAGCGTGAAATTGCCCTGATGGAAAGTCAAGTGTTGAACCAGCAGCAATTTCAAAGGTCTGTACTTGAACAGCAACAGCAATTCCAGCAACAACAACAAAGTGTTACATTTGCAATGGTCACTGCACTGTCTGAACTTGTGAAAAACATTAGAAAGTGAAATTTTTCATAGTTTGAAAATTTTCATTATAATATGTGCAAATATTATATGTTCAATTTTATTACAGGTATTGTTAAAATGTTCAATATTGTTAAAATGTTCAATATTGTTAAAATGTTCAATATTCTAAATGTGAAACAACAATTATATTTATATAGCACTTATCACAAATGATATATTTATAAATTCCATTGCCATTTTTATTATGGCAGATTATTTAAGGTGCATATAAGGTAATTTCACATTACTTTGTTTATTATTAAAATTTCAATTAGTATCACAATTAAAATTTAATTTCTGCTCCCTACAGTAGTGAGTATTAATGTGTGATTAATTTTAATGCATCTTACCATAGAGTTACAGTGAGCCTGTTATAACACATAGGCAGTAATGTAGCCAGCCCGACGTTTTAGTCCCGCTATGCAAATATAAACTCATTTTCATTATTCATTTCTTTAGAAATTGATTGTTTTTAAAGTCTGTGAACACGGAAAAATTTGCATAGCGGGACTAAATCATCAGGCTGGCTACGCCACTACATATAGGAGAAGTCTGGTTAGACTTCATGTGTACTTTGATATTTCAGGGTTTACTCCAGGTACTCTGGTTCTTCACTAAAAATGGTTGGCTCTCATTTTTAAGTTCTTGTATGAACATTTGGCTCGATTCGGTAACCACTTATGGTTTCAACATTCAATATCAATAAGTACATCATTGAATTTCAAATAACCCTTTAACACATAAGGCTTTTACTTGTACTGGGCATGATTTTACTTGTACTGGGCATGCAATGCATATCGATGGGTTAACTAACATACATGCCAATGCTCCTGTTAACCTTTAATGTGAAATGTGCCCCATGCACCCTACTTAAGCATTTTACTCTGTCTAACCCCAGACCATCTTATCAAGGGAAGAGTCTTGCATGTTAAAGGTTAAACTTGAAAATATTCATGTAAGGTAGGTGGTTCAATTCCAAAATAACTCCCAGTATTTGAACCATAAAGGCATGTTCGAGCATTTCTAAGGATGGTGCAAACCGAGTATATTTTGCCAACTGCACTTAGACCAAGCTTTAAATTCTTCTTGAAGTCGAGAAATTTGTAGTAGGTAATGATGTCACCAAACCCACTCCACAGCCACCCGAACAGCACTCATAGACCTATTGAACTCCACTTGTTCTGGCGTAAGGTGTTGATTTTGGTATGGTGCCTGTAGATGCCTCCTTAATGGATAGGCAGGGTCTCCATATATGCAGAGTGCATCACCATTTGGTTTGTTGCAATGTTGCTCTAAGGCATCTAACAGGCCAGACATCCTCAAAATCCCTGCATCATGCCTCTTTCCTCTACAAAAATTAAGTTAAATTGTAATTATTTCTTGTGGATTTATATATGACCTTTATATGAATTAACTTTTTTAAAACACTAATATAAATGGGACAGTGATAATAATAACATAAATTTACCTGTTGGTCCATAAAGATTAGCAACTAATCCGTTTGGGGCGACCACAGACTGGAATTTTATTGCATGCACCCGTTTATGGCCATTATAAACCATCCGTTGGTGTTGGCCTGGACGGCAAATTGGCCTCACTGTACCATCCACAAAGCCCCAACAGTTTTGAAGTGCCGCACCACGGCTGTGAATGGCGTTCGCAAACTCTTCTAAACGATCGGGCTGAAGCCAGGGTTGATCGAGGTCTCGTAAAGGTGTCCATGGTTGTTAAAAATATAGTCAGTAACTTCTGATGTGATGAGGCAAAGCTCAGAAACAGATCGACCACATCGCGGAATCATATCGTTGTAGCGACACGGGTAGGCGAAACGCTTTAACGTAATGCATAAAGCCTCCATGCCGCTAGCAACCGTACGATTGGGACAGACAACCTTCTCCGGAATTCTGAGAGCATCAGCGAGCAAAGGAAGATCGGCTAATTCAAACCTGAACTCCGCAGTGCTTTCGTCAGTCGTCATTTCTCCCAACTGATCTTCAATTTTTTCATACTCCCAGTACTGAAATTCCGGGCTCTTTCTTCGAGTATTGTCATAGATCGAAAAGAAATCCTGCTCGTCAATTACATCGTTCGCGTATAATGCTGTAGCTGCGTCAAGTATTGCACTTTTCGCAGCCATAGCAATCTAATCAAAATCTAATCAGATGTAGTTGATCAAAATTGACACAATCTTGTTGTTGTTTACATATGCTAAAGTAACATTTCACCGGAAACGACTACGACTACGAGTTCCTCGCGCCAGTACTCGCGCGGTCAAATCTCGTACTCGTAGTCGTACTCGTAGTCACTGCTAAAGCTCCCTAATGTATATAGGCCTGTCACAAGACGGCAACCACAATTACCCATACGTAAAAATTTAGCATACAATTACATTGACCTACATGACACTACGCGTATAAGCTTCGTGATTAGTATGACAATCAGTCGCAATTCATTCACTCAATCAAGTCTGCCTTAGCAATCTATTCATTAAAAACTACAACTTTTTATTAAACCCGGTACAATCACAATGTATTTATTTATTTGCTTCGCCAAATATTCTACATTACAATATTTTACATCACTGACATTATCTATGGCAGGGTGTCCGGAACAGCGACTATATACCAATTACTGCGGGCCCTATATAATATAACTATAATGTACATAAACGAGACAAATGACCACCTGACTGAATACATGCGAATATACAAGTATATAGTACTTAAGAACAACAAGATATTGGACGTAGGTACACAGTTCCATTTTAAACATATAGTTCTGAATGTTTGAGGTTTTTTAGGATCATAGGTAATGTTTAACGATGTATAGTAATAATTAAGTAAATCTGATTTAAACACAGTTAGACTGTCTATATCAAGATTTAGTTTATCTGCGATAGCATTCCATATCCGACAAGTTCTAATAAGAAAAGATTTCTGGTAGGTGGTGTTTTGCATTTAGGGATGACATATTTTACTGCCTTTGTTGAAGTTGATAGGATGGTTGTGCGAGTAGTGAGCATTACAGAAGTAGTGTGGGTGTTTAGTGTTACCAATTATGATCGTGGCCATGTCACCTCTGACTGCACCGATGGCAAGAATCGGTGCGTCGGAGGTGGCAAGGCCACCCAATTCCTATAATGGGGTTATCATTGGCCTCTCTTTCTTCCTAAATTTGCCGTTGAATAACTAATGAGGTCACACCAATATGGCCGCCATAGGCCTCATCATGTGGTGTTCAAAACGATCTAAAACTCATTAGAAGAGGTGTTGGAACCTACATTTCTCAAGTTACATAGGAAAAGATGTTTGCTTCATTGTATAGCTAATTTAAACAGATAACGATTTGACTAGTCAAGAATTTGACATTTATAAATCTGATCTCATTAAAAATATTCTGGTTTCAAATTTGGCTCATTAAATTCAATAGGATACTCCACCCAGTTCTAGTTTTAAGATCAGTGGTATATATACTCGAGGGAGTACTTCATCGGCCAACAGGGTGGAGATAACACTGAACTATATTATATTACTGGAAGAAGTGCTCGTAATAGTATAATTCAGTGGGAAATACTCTTCGAGCACATTGTTATATATCATCAGGGGGGGAGTGAACTACCGCTGTAAACGCACTGAAAAACAATGTACGGAGCTTCCACAAGACGGCAACAACAATTGATCACACATAATACGTAAAAATATTTACTCATTTAGCATACAAATATACAAAATTGGCTAATATGACTTGTCCTTTAAGTATCGATGCTTGATATGACAATATCGACCGCATACGTTAGTGGAGTGATTGAAGCCAACGGGCGCCACCTTGTGGACTCAACGCCAAATAGCTTGTTCGTTTCAACGCCAAAAGAGACGTTGTGATTAATTAAAAAACTCGACATTATTTGAAGTCAACAAAAGCAGAAAATATCTAAAACAAATTAACTTCACGACATGATTGTGACTTCTTTTATCCACTGTCGTAGATCGAAAGGGTTTCAAAACAAAGACGTTTCTGCTGGGATCTGAGCTATTTACATGCACCAATAGACAATTTATATCGTATATCTCAGTGACAACATTGTTACACGACCGTCTTTGTTGTGCTTCATGTTTAAGGCAATGAAGAACAATTGCCTTAAACTTCAGCCACAACAAAGACGATGTGAGGTCAGTGGTGTGCATTTAGGGCCATTGTTAGCATTCGGTAAGCTTCTTGCTGCCAACGTCTTTATCTCAGACATACGAGATTGTCTTATGATGCTCTTTTTATGAAGAGCTTACTATTGCTTTGGGTTTCCTGTCGCAAATGTCCTGTTTTGCCGAGCTAATCCAGGGTCCAAGACATCTAAAGTCATTCACAACAACATGTTTTGAGCCATCTAACCGTTTAACGATGAGATCGTCTTCACTGTTTTGGGTCATAACTTTGGTCATCTTTGCACTCAGAGGCGATGCATTCATGCTCTTCACTGAGTAGTTGAGCCCAAGCTTGCTTTAACTTCAAGCTGTATATTGAATTCTCAGCTTACGATAACATGAATGACAATCCTACAATTCTTCCCACCCATGAAGGGTCGACAATTTCGCGAAGGGCGGGGTGGCAGCCCCCCTCTCTGGCGATGTCTCTGCTGGACGCTGATCTGCTTACAGTGCCGTTGATCTCAATAATAACATCATAATACATTATCATCGACATTGACGACACTGTCTTTGTCGTGCTTGATGTTTTAGGCAGTTGTCCTTTACTGTCACTGCCTTGCAATGTCTTGTCATTTTCAATTAACGTAGTATTGATTTTCTCCCAGCAGCAAGGCAAAAAACAGCGTGAAAACGAACTTTCTACGACGATTTTTGCACTTTCTGCTAGAAGATAATTGATAAAGCTGTGGTAAAATTTTTTCTGTCGAGTCGAGCTAATATATTCAAGGGAATTGGCAACAAAAATTTTGTTTGTCCAATTTGAAAGAACGTTGACTTTTCACATATTCTACGTAACTTTCTTATTTTTTTAGATATTTGCGACTGTGGCTAAATGGGGGGGGGGGAGTCCTATTTGAGGGAGGTGCTTAGAGAATTCGAGGTAATACATTAACTAATCATTATTCTTGCGCTATTCCATTCTTACCTTACAACAGCATAAACAATTGCCATTACTATTAAGGCAGCGGTGATTAAGTATGCGTCATAGGGGGGCCGGAGACTATTAGAGGGGTCATGAAGCAAAATCTTTCTTCAAGCAGGAGGTTAAGACCGACTTTATAAAAAATTTAAAGGGGCTTGAAATTAAAGTATATTTATAGAGTCTATTAGGGGCATGAATGCATCTTTAATATTACTCCACTCTCTCTTGACTTGGCAGTTCCTATTTTTATATAATATAATATTACTCAGAATATATTTAATTTTCAAGTGAATGTAATTTCAAATTTCTGTGTAAGAATTCTATACACTTTAGTATAAATACTAACTACAGCCAGCAATAACCCATTAGCTTTTAATATTACTATTTTTTAATAATTGAGAGGGTACCACATAATTTCTCGAATGCATGGGAGGGACACAAACCATATCTCAAATTTGATAAAATAGCTTCCGGCCCCCCACGATACATGCATACTTAATGACTGCTCCCTAATGTGGCGATGCCACCTTTGACGGCACCAATTGCGACTCATTTGAGAACCCAGTTATCAAAGGCATAGCTATTGGACGAGTCGTGGGGTGTTGTTGTCAGTGACTGCACGACATGGTCTTTGCTCAATGACATAGACAACGAGCATTGATTTCCGCACATCACAGGACGGACATCGTTGCATTTTCTGCCGCTCTTTTTTCCATGTCAACAGTGACCATTGGTTTCGAAAGCCAAGCTCTATTCAAACCATCAATACCATTTTTGGCGACATAAATACAAGACATAGTAAGTTTTGATTATTTGATTTTCAGTCTCAACCTGTCTGGCCACGTTTCCGTTTGACGTTGGTCTGCTTAGAGCGTTGTAATCATCCCAACAACATTATCACATGCACCCAATGGCAATGTCGGCTTTGTTTTACTTGATGTTTTAGGCAGTTGTCCCTTACTGTCATTGCCTTGTATTAGCGTAATGTTACGTTATTTTTTGTATGTTACGCACTCAAAACTAATGAGTAAAGGGCCACTTGTTCAATGACTGCTATGAAAATTTCTACTTTAAATACGTTTCTCAATCGGCAAACAAACTTAATATAAATTTTAGATGGAACGCCTAAGAGAAAATGATGTTTGAAATTCAATACTAAATATGGCATCAATCTTATAGCACCATTAGTAATTGTAGTTTAATTTACAATTTTTTACTATTTTTTTATGATTCTCAATTGTCAGATGCGTTTCCTAAGGTAGCTAACTGTAAAAACTAGAAAATAAAGCTAAAATGAAGTAATTTTGGGAGTATGGCAAAACTATTTTAGGTTTTGAACACTTTTTATCGCGATACGCGACATACAAAAAAATTGCCTCTTAATTCTCTCCTGGCAGTAAGTGCAAACAACAACGTGAAAACAAAGAGAGAATCAACACTATACATTTAATAATGCGAAAAAGTTAAAGTAAAGACAACTGCCTTTGCTGCGGTAAAATATTTGTTCTCGGGTTTATATTACTACGTATTTTTGCGTTGCCATAGTTTCCAGTTATTTCCATTTTGCCAATTTGCTATCGCGGTTTTTGCCGACAGGGTTTTTGCCGACAAGCTTTGAACACCAACGGCATCTACGTCTAAAATCAGCTACTTTGATGCGAGTGGGGATTGTAATATAAGCAGTACGAATCACAAAAATGCATTCGCTTATCAATAGCACAGAATAGGAAATGACCAGAAGGGCCACTCAGCAGTGCAACGTGACCCTCTATTTTTATGCAGTTTTCTGGCCAGAATAATGGCGGACAAGCCAGTTCAGCGTGTTTATTGGCCAGAAAATGCAATTGACTGGCTAGAATAATGATAGTGAGCATGCGTAATGCGACATGCGCAGCGTCAAAAACTTCAAAGGTGCCGCCTCAAGTGGCCCTATGTCAATAGTGACAACTTGTAACTAAGGCGATTATTTATGCCACTTCGAGCAGTTACACAGATAAATACCAACTGTACATGGGTCTTCGATTGCGCAGTCATTTACCACCGAGATCGTGGGTTCGATTCTCGTTTGGAGACTCATCACACTTATGTAAATAGAGTCAGTCAACGCTCTACCCAAAGTCGTGGGTTTTCTCCGGGTACTCTGGTTTCCTCTCACAGAAAATGTTGACAGGGTGGGTTTGGTTAAAACTTAAACTAACCCTTCGATCGCAGCTTTGCTCTTTGATCAGACATGAGTCATACGGTGGCAGCCAAAGGCGCTTTTAATAAGCCTTCGACTCGATCAAGTCGAGCTGCGTCCTTCGTAATTCAGCTCAGCTCTCAGCTGCAAGTAAGGATGATAAGCACAACCCCACCCTTTGGCTGCTCGAATACTAATCTCTCTAAGTACACACCATCGTGTTTTACCAAAAAAATGCATTACTAGAAAATTGCTTTAAAAGTTACATGAAATATAATTTAGACTGTCATAACTTCGTAGCAAATCGTCATTATTATTATTGTGGCGATGCCGCCTCCAACGGCACCGATCGGCATGCTTTTCAGAGCGCACTTGTCCCTGAAATTCTCCTGCACATTTGCTAGCACATCCTTAATTTGTAATTTCTCTGAAAAGATGCAATCGTAAATGATTTTTAGAGATAGAATCATAATAAATATACTTCTAATAGAAAGTAAGGTACGGCGAAATGTACATGAACCCTGGGCATTACAATGTTGGTATTAGAGAGGTGTCCGTATCAGAGAGGTGTCTGTATTAGATAAATGTCCGTATTAGAGAGGTGTCTGTGTTTGAAAGGTGTCCGTATTAGAGAGGTGTCTGTGTTTGAAAGGTATCCGTGTTAGATAAAGTTCCGTATTAGAGAGGTGTCTGTATTAGAGCGGAGAGGTGTCTGTATTAGAGAGATGTCCTTATCAGAGAGGTGTCTTTATTAGATATAGGTCCGTATTAGGGAGGTGTCTGTATTAGAAAGGTGTCCGTATTAGAGAGGTGTCAGTGTTTGAAAAGTATCCGTATTAGATAAAGTTTCGTATTAGAGAGGTGCCTGTATTAGAGAGGTATCTGTATTGGAGATGTGTACGTATCAGAGAGGTGTCCGTATTAGATAAAGGTCCGTATTAGAGAGGTGTTTGTATTAGAAAGGTGTCCGTATTAGAGAGGTGTCTGTCTTTGAAAGGTGTCTGTATTAGAAAGGTGCCCGTATTAGATAGGTGTCCGTAATAGAGAGGTATCTGTGTTTGAAAGGTGTTCGTATTAGAGAGGTGACCGTATTAGAGAAGTGTGCGTACCAGAGAGGTGTCTGTATTAGATAAGGGTCCGTAGTAGAGAAGTTAATGTGTTAGAGAGGTGTCTGTATTAGAAAGGTGTCTGTATTAGAGAGATTTTCGTATTAGAGAGGTGTCTGTATTAAAGAGATGTCCGTACTAGAGAGGTGTCCGTATGAGAGATATGTCTGTATGAGAGAGGTGTCTGTATTAGAGAGGTGTCCGTATGAGAGGTTTCTGTATTAGACAGGTGTCCGTATCGAAAATTGTAGAAATATATAGAGTGTTTCATACCTGCACTAGAGATTTCCTGTGCATCTAAAAATATAGATAAAGAGTGCCCTGCCTCGACATCGGAGTTCATTGTTGTCATACGAACTTCATAAGAAGTTTGAGATAGCAATCGAAGAACTGCCAACAAACTCTCTTGAGCTGTAGAAATTTTTACTTGTGAGTACAAGTTCAACTGTCTCCATTTCCCGTAAGAAATTTGCTCTTTGTACACCACGGGACGTGCGGAAAAAATCGCTCGTTCCTTATTGTGCTGTTGTTTCCATTTAACGAGTGCCAATTGGTTTGAAATCCAATATATATTCAAACTCTTGGAACCATTTTCGGCTATACAAATGAAAGACACGATAAGTGTTAATGGTTAGTTTGCGTTCGTTGTAACAGGACGTAGCGAGGGGTGGCGGAGCGCGAAAGAGAGACTTATCTACTTTGAAAAATCGCGGCTCAAAACTGAACGGAAGCGGCTAGACTTGAATGAATGAATGAATGAATGAATGAATGAATGAATGAACAACTTTAATTTATTTAAAGAGGGTAAAAATAACACATGGCAGCAATACAGCTGAAATCGAAAAACCTGTGGCCCTCATACAATATATACAAGTTACAGATTCTGTCTACGTACTTTAAAACGATAAAGCTATTTAGGAAGAGAACTACAGAAGAGATCTTAGGATTATATATATATACATATGACATTAACTGTTCATGAGTCCAGGAAGTGGTTTTTAAGGGCAAACTTAAAGAACTAACGCTAGATTTTGTCTTGATCTCTTTGGGGAGGTTGTTCCATATCTTAATGTTAATGACTGTTACAGATTTCCGTCCTTCAGCTAGATAATTAAATTTAGGACAAAGTAAATTGTATTCACATGTCGAGTTTGTCTACCGTTTATATCATTGTTTTTTCTAAATAAATTCTTAACATACTGCGGAGTCTGACCATGCAGGCTCGTCTAGACTATAGTACATTTAATACTTTTCATTTCCTCATAGAAAGGGATCCAGTTCAGTTTAGTAAAATTGACCGTTGACCTGGATGAGGTAACTTGCTACAAATCTCCTTTTTATTGTCTTTGTGTATGGATCCACTTAAGTGTAAATAACATGTCGTTGCAAGGGTTGCTGGAGCGAGAAAAAGAGACTTGTCTACTTCGAAAAATCTCGGTTCAAAACTGAACCGAAGCGACCAGACTTGTTCCTAGTCTTTCATGCGTTGACTTGTGCATTAATAGTGCGAACTTGTAATACTGGCAATTGTATACGCCACGTCAAGGAGTTGCAAGGTATTTTGGCTGCTTCAATACCAATCTCACTAAGTACACACCATCATGTTTTACCAAAAAATGCATTACTAGAAAATTGCTTTAAAAGTTACTTAAAATATAATTTAGGCTTTCAAAACTGCTGTTTGTCATAATTTCATACTGTTCAATCCTTACTTTACAACGGCGTATACAAGGTTTTCACTTGTTTCCATCTATCAAACTGACGTTACGCAATTTTCCCGATTTTCAAAGATTTTCATATTCGTTTTTGTTGAGTTTTCTTCATCAATTTGGTTAGGGTTAGGTTTAGCCGTTTAGGTTTTTGGTTAGGGGTTAGGGTAGGTTTTAGGGTTAGGGTCAGTTACAAAGTTTTTAACTTTACTTCAAAGTTGAAAAAATGACGTAACGTCAGTTTGGTAGATGGAAACAAGTGGAGACCCGTATACAATCGCCATTGCTATAATTGTGACGATGCCACCTCCGACGGCACAGATGGACATGCCTTTAATCACACATTCGACGTATTCTTGTGCGCTTTTTGACACAGCTGCCTGCAAAAAGTTGCGACGAACTAAACTATTAAAACGAAACTATTAAGACTGAACTATTTATGGCTTTATATCTATTTATCTAGTCATTAGGTCTATGTTTTTATTTCTTTGTTTAAATTCGCCAATATTAAAGACCATGTAAAGTCCATTCTGCACATGTGCTATGGGGGGTCCCGCGATGTAAACAATGCCCAAATTTCGCGTTGTTTCGACTAAAATTCGACATCTTCTAAATCTGTATTTATTTAAAGCATAGCGAACCAGAACACATCATAACTTTTTAAATAAAGCGTGTTTAAAACGGACGTTGCCGGTTTGCTTACATCACCTTTGAAATTTCCTTCAAAAAGTTTGATGATATCATGGATTGAAAACACCATTGTGCGATGCATCGCACAAATTAACATACCATGACTTGCAGTAATTGTAGTGTGATTGTTGTGTGATTGTTGTGTGCGGTTGTGCGATGCATCGCACAAATCAACATACCATGACTTACAGTAATTGTAGTGTGGTTGTCATGTGCGGTTGTGCGATGCATCGCGCATATTAACATACCATGACTTACAGTGATTGTAGTGTACGTGGTTGTCATGTGTGGTTGTGCGATGCATCGTACAAATTAACATACCATGACCTACCATGATTGCAGTAATTGTAGTGTGATTGTCGTGTGCGGTTGTGCGATGAATCGCACAAATTAACATACCATAACTTACAGTAATTGTAGTGTGGTTGTCATGTGCGGTTGTGCGATGCATCGTACAAATTAACAGACCATGACCTACCATGATTGCAGTGTGATTGTCATGTGCGGTTGTGCGATGCATCACACAAATTAGCATACCGTCAACTGCAGAGAGTTAACAAGGTCCAACTGCATTTTGAATGGTATTGAGAACTGAGTTTTACTGTTAGACAGCTGACTAAGAGTAAAACTCACTTCTCAATACCATGCAAAGTGCAGTTGGACCTTGTTAACTGTAAGCTGACGATACCATGACTTGCAGTAATTGTAGTGTGATTGTCGTGTGCGGTAGTGTGATGCATCGCGAAAATTAACATACAATGACTTACAGTAATTGTAGTGTGGTTGTCATGTGCGGTTGTGCGATGCATCACACAAATTAGCCTACCATTACTTACAATGATTGTAGTGTGGTTGTCATATGCGGTTGTGCGATGCATCACACAAATTAACATACCATGACTTACAGTAATTGTAGTGTGGTTGTCATGCGCGGTTGTGCGGTGCATCACACAAATTAGCATACCATGACTTACAATTATTGTGGTGTGGTTGTCATGTCCGAAGCGGACGTGTGATTTAGTGCTCCGTTAAATTCAAGCAAATTGCAGTCAAAACCTTATTTCGATACTACAAAGAATGACTTCCTCAACAGTTGTGAATGTTTTGTACGGTTACTTTAACACGAGAAAACAAATTGAAATGGACTGGAACATTAGAAGACTTGAAAGCATTCGTCCTTACTGAAGTTGATGAGGAAACAGCCGACAGTACTACATGGCGGTCGCCAAGCGGCGGGAAATGGTATTTTGAAAGTGAGCAGTTAACAGTTACTTGGCTGAAGAAAAGCGAGAACATACAATTCGAGGGTGAGAAGGGAAACGAAGTATTAGAGCGAGTGTACACTTTCATAAAGCGAAACGAGACTAACTCTCAGAACGACAAAGCTGTTGACCTAGAAAAATCTGTTGAAAGCCTATTAGCTGACGACAGTGAAGAGGAGAGCGATAACTCTGAAGAATTTTTTAATGGAACTATCACTACATCAAAGAAAGCTCATGGTATGGCGAATCGAGGAAGCGACATTGCATTGGGATTGGCATATCAACATGGAAAACACGGAGAAGACATGCCACTTTCTGAAGACTCAATAAAAAGAAATTTGCATGAAGAGTCGCCGAATTTAAATAATAACTCAACCAATAAATCTTCTGAGGGTTCTCAAAACAATGACTTAATGCAAAAAATAGAAGCAATTAGCGCAAAAGTAGAGAATCTTGAATTAAAGGCCATTAACTCGCAACCAAACAATCAAGATTTAATTAACGACTTGAGGGAAGAAAATCGAAAACTAAAGACGCAAAACCAAGAGCTACAAGAAAGAAATACAAACTTATCGCATATCGCGGCAGATCTCCATACGAAGACCAAAGACTTGGAAAATGAAAGAGCTTGTCTAGTTACAACAATCAAGCTTTTATACCTTGACCGAGAGGACAGCGAAAAGCAACCCGAAGCCACAGAATGGCGTACGGCAAAGTCAAATGGGCCAGCTAAGACGCCAGACAATGCTTCGCCTGTTCCATCAGCCAATCGATATGAAATACTCCGGGACGAATCGAACAGTGAGAGTAACGTTATTACCGATGATGTGCGAAAAAAGAGATCTAACCATGGTAAGAAAAACAGTTCAGGCAACGCCAAAAGTAAGCCAAAAGAAAATTCTACCGCAAACACAGAGAAGTCAGTCAAAACGACATATATTATCGGCGACTCTATGATCAAACATCTTGATTGTCGCAGACTAAAGCGTTCAGTTCAAAACGGAAACAGGCGAGTGCATGCCGAGACATATCGTGGAGCCAACTGATGTGGCAAAGGGCGTCTTAAAGGTATGTAATATCATAAAGAAGGGGAGTCCAAAAACCAAAGTTGTGATTTCAGAGTTGATAACAAGAACTGACTCACCAAATCTTAAAGAACGAGTTAATGAGGTAAACAACAAACTTTTTAATTACTGCAACCAGAATAACTGGAAGTATATTGGACATAAAAATATTGGAGTTAATCAGTTAAATACATATGGAGTTCATCTAAACAGGCAAGGGACAGCAACCTTAGCCAAGAATATTCTATTATACTTGAACAATGATAGAAAATATAATTGAAATTATATCGCTCCTGAGAATTGTCAAAACATAAGTGAAATAAGTGAGAGTGCTAGATGTGCTGAATCGGGAGCACATAAACAATCAATCGAAGGCGAAGGAAATGCTAATAATACAACTAGATCTAGAATAACACACCAGCGAAGTAAATTAAAAGGCTTCAAGATATCTCATCTAAATATCAGAAGCTTAGTTAAAAATATAGATCAGTTAAGGATATATAGTCGTAACTGCAAGTTTGATATAATATGTTTAAGTGAAACAATGTTAGACGACACAGTACAAGATTATGAAGTAAATCTTAATGGATACGAAATTATTCGTAAAGATAGAAATCGAAAAGGCGGGGGTGTTGCGATCTACATCAGAAATTGTATAAGCTATAAATTACGGCCAGACTTAGATCATGAAAATTTGGAGTCAATCACAGTTGAAATCTTCAAGCCAAAAGCGAAGTGGTTTTTCATCAATACGTGGTATAGACCCCCGGGTACAAGTCTCGATTTGTTTAGCGATTATGAGGAGTGTATTACAAAAATAGATTCTGAAAATAAGGAAGCTATCACAATTGGTGACTTCAACTGTGACTGGAATAATCTTAGAGAAAGCACGATTTCACCTCAGACAAAAAGAATTGTTGATCTTGCTCAAACATTTCAATACGAACAATTAATTAAGGAACCAACGAGAATAACTGAAACCTCAAGTACGTTAATTGACTTGGCATTCAGCAACAAGCCAGAACTGATTATTGACTCGGGCGTGGAACACATAGGAATAAGCGATCACAGCATGATTTATGTCTGCCGAAAAGTCTCAATCCCCCGAAAAGAGCCAAAAATTGTCAACACAAGACAGCATAAATACTTCGAAATTAATGCTTTTAGATCTGATTTAAATGAAATCCTCCAAACACAATCAAACCTTACAAACCCAAATATTCTTTGGGAAGAATGGAAATCAAAATTTTTGGCGGTTGCTGATTTACATGCGCCACCAATAACACGGAAAGTTAGAAGTGAGTATGCTCCTTGGATTACAGATAACATCAAGAAAAGTATGCAAAATAGAGATTATCTTAAGAAAAGAGCCGTAAAATCAGGGTCAAAGAATGTGCACGAAGCGTATAAAAGAGCAAGAAATGAAGTTAACAAAATCGTTAAAAACACGAAAACTAAATACTATATGAGTGCCTTGAGTGAAAATAATCAAAGCCCTAAAACAATGTGGAACACATTTAAGATATTGACAAACAAAAATTCCAAAACTACTAACATTACTGAGATTCAGGTTGAGAGTGATCTCTCTGTTACTGAGCCTAAATATATTGCTGATGCCTTTAATACATTTTTCAATAATATCGGGGCTCAATTGGCTGATGCTCTACCTGCAACTAACATAAAAGCAGAATCATATATTACCTCTGTGAATTCCTCTTTTGAAATTCGGACCGTTTCAATCGAGGAAGTATTTAATTTACTTTCAACTATAAAAGTTTCTAAGGCAACAGGTCATGACAAAATTTCACCGAAATTGTTGAAAGACTCTGCAGATATCATAGCTCCATCCTTGGTTAATATCTTTAACCAATCTATTAGAACTGGTATCTTTCCTGAAGATATGAAACCTGCAGTGATCTCACCTATATTTAAATCGGGAGACAAGACTGAGTGCACTAATTATAGACCTCTTTCAATACTCTCGGCAATTTCCAAAATTTTTGAGAAACTTATTTCAACGCAGTTGTCTGATTATCTGGAGTCCAATGAGATACTCACAAGTGAACAAGCAGGTTTCCGAAAGAATCACTCAACACAATCATCGCTCCTTCAAGCTACCAACAAATGGTTAATTAATATGGACAATGGATGCTGGACCTGAAGAAAGCTTTTGATTGTGTTGATCATGATATACTTCTCAGTAAATTACACCTGTATGGGGCTAGCCCTAGTACCTTAAAATGGTTTAAGTCCTATTTGTCCAATAGAACATAAATGTGTAAAATAGAACGAACCATGTCAAATAGACGTACCATAAGATGCGGAGTGCCTCAGGGATCAAATCTGGGACCGTTGTTATTTTTAGTTTATATCAACGATCTGCCAAGGTGTCTCTCGCATTCGAATACTGCTATGTTCGCTGACGACACAAATTTAACGACCAGTGGTAGATCAAGTGATGAAGTCATAACTAAATTAAATGCAGACTTAGAAAGAGTTCATCAGTGGTTGCTGGCCAACAGGTTAACTCTTAATAAAGAAAAAACAGAATACATGATAATAGGGTCTAGACAAAGACTAGCCAAAATTGAAAACGACCAAGAATTAAAAATCGGGGAAACCAATATTAATAGGGTAAAGTGTACAAAAACCCTAGGTATAATTGTTGACGAACAATTATCGTGGAAAAACCAGATCGAAAACATAGGCTTCAAAAGGTATTGGAATGTTACGTCGAATGAAGAAATATATTCCGACACCAATTTTAGAAAACGTTTTTAAAGCTATAGTGTTGCCTTATTTTGACTATTGCAGTTTAGTTTGGGACAACTGTAGTGTTTACCTGCAAGAAAAATTACAGAAAATGCAAAATAGAGCAGCAAGAGTAATTACGGGGAAACCGTTCGATACAAGAATAAGCGATATGCTAACCGAACTTGGCTGGCAACAATTAGCTGAAAGAAGGAGATCTCATAAAATAACATTTATGCATAAAGTTAAAAACAAGCAACTCCCAGACAGCATATCTAGCATGTTTAATATTAATAGAAACGACAATTACAGCCTACGTAAAGCCGCTAAAGCGAACGGCGTTTCTATTCGGCAAATAAAACAATTCTCTCGAGCCGATTATAACGATGGGACGAAATGTATGAACAGTGACTAGAACCTATTTTTATTTGTTTGTAAATAATTTATCTATTGCCCCTTGGAAATCAGATGATATTAGATCTGAAGGGTTACCGTTCTCAAATAAGATTAAATAATAATAATAAATATGCCGTTGTGGGATGCATCGCACAAATTAGCATACCATGACTTACAGTTATTGTAGTGTGGTTGTCATGTGCGGTTGTGCGATGCATCGCTCAAATTAATATGCCATGACTTACAATGATTGTAGTACGGTTGTCATGTGCGGTTGTGCGATGCATCACACAAATTAACATACCATGACTTACAGTGATTGTAGTGTGGTTGTCATGTGCGGTTGTGCGATGCATCACACAAATTAGCACATCATGACATGCAATGATTGCAGTGCGGTTGTCATATGCGGTTGTGCGATGCATCGCACCAATTAGCATACCATGACTTACAGTGATTGAGTGCTTTTATAATCCGTGGTGAAATTAGGTTGAATATTTCTCAAAATAGGGCAAAATAGCCTATTGTGAGCAAAACGTTCACCAGGGTGTTCAACTTTATAACTCTAACAGTCTAATACCCAGATCTAATGTTTGTCAAGAGGATTTGATTTGACAGGTATTAATAATCTTGTCAGCAATTATGTTCAACTAGCTTCACGTTGGTTGGTTGAGCGAATTGAAACCAAGTTTCACGGGAGAATAAACATTGTTCTTTATCAATCTGGGTACGAGATTGTGTTTTTATCTGTAGCTGTTCGTCCTTAGTTCCTAACGACGGTACATTTATATACTATATATGTTATGTTAATTTTAATATAAATAAATATTATTATATTTATATTATTAATTGTTGACTGTTGTTGTAGCTACCTGAAAAATAAAAAGAAAAATACAATAAGAACTTCGACGGTCCTTTCGAAACGTCGTCGTTCCATCTTGTATCGAAGTTCAATTCTTATTTAGTCAACCACAACCGCCGCATATCAACACCACTCTACTCACACTTGCACCGCACGTTCGAGTTATTATTATATACACACTCTGCTACCACACGATGACACGAGCAGTGGACGCGACTAGTTCGTTCAACTGAGCCTGCTAAGTACTAATCTGAAAATCCGCGGCTTCAACATACAAAATACCTCATGTAGCATTCTAACAAGCCCACGTTAACAGTGCACGTGTGATCGTCACAGCGTGCGTGAGAAAAATATAATCAGGATATAATGGAACAGATTGCGTGACTGTTATACAGGGTGTCTCAAAAAAACCGCTACCCTTAGAAATTGGAGGCTTTAGAAATTTCGCTTTGTCTGGCATATTTTCATGCAATTAGCAGCAAATAAGCAATTTTAAATTCCCAAGTGTACAAAATCGAGGCTTTTTCTAAAGCCTCTAATTTCTAAGGGTAGCGGGTTTTTTGAGACACCCTGTATATATACACTTTTATGGCGAGAGTTGTGCTTATTTGTCAATATTTTGAATATTCTACATTTTTCTGGAATTTCCTTCAATTTTCAATCACTTTGTCGGAATTTCCTTTCAAATTTCCTTCAAAGTGGAACAATTGCTCAGCATGAAAACAAAACGCAAAATTTTACGCGTGCGAACGTGTGACTTGATCATAATTAATTCTGCGCGCGCACGAAAATACGTCATGAAGAGAATTTATGAATTAGAATTCGCGCGAACAATTTTGCTTCTGAGATTTTGCTTCTTTTAAACAACATTTTGATTTGTCTATGGAGTACCATATGGAGTTCTTTCGGGAAACTATTTTCTCGTTTAAAGCAAGCGAGGCATTGATCTAGTGCTCTTATAACACCGCAAAAAGCTGCGACAAATTAAACTATTCTTTTTTTCTCTTCTATTTTTTCATATTTTATTTACTAAATTCGTCAAAAATAGACATACAATTAACATTGATATAATTAACATAAAAACTAAACATACACCACAACAGTATAGACTAATTACCTAAGTAAAATATTTTAATTACAACGTTACAATCAAATTTAATAACTGAATTACTCTTCGTTTATAATGTATATTTCCAAGCACCATTCCTTCTTCTTATGTTACTTCATGGATAAACCTATCAGCTAACTTTATTTATACTGGATAAATTTACCAGTTTTAAACTGTTCTATATTATGTTCTTGTTATAAAAGTTCCAGTCAGCGACCTACCCTCTTTGTAAAGTGTTGCCACACAATAAAAATTTACTAAACTAACTTTGTTTAAAATGGATATTTGTATGAATTCTAAACTCTTTTCCCTAGTATACAGATCCGGTAAGCGCAATCCCTTATTGGTCCACTGTAATTACAAGAAGAAACCTAAACTAAACTGACTTTATTCATACTGGATAGCTCTATCAGTTCTAAACTGTTCTTCCTAGAGGTCCAGTAAGGGTCGTCCCTCATTGATCCAGTATTACTACAGGAGGAATACTAAACTAACAATATTTATACTGGATAACTCTATCAGTTCTAAACTGTTTTTCCTAGAGGTGTAGCAAGGGTCATCCCTTATTGATCCAGTGTTACTACAGGAGGAAACCAAAACTAAACTAACTTTATTTATTCTGGATAGTTATCAGTTCTAAGCTGTTCTCTCTAAGGACCACTTTCAATTTATCTTGCATGGAGAAAATCCGCACGATGTTTGGTAGAGTTAAATTCTTCTCATGCGAATAGAGCGAAAATATAGCAAAACAAAAATTGACTTGGTTAGCCTACCTCTGTACTGACATTGAGGACCAGTAAATTGTTCCATACAAACACATCTTACAGCGCCTCCCACCTCGCGTGGGGCAACAGCCATAGTTGGTACTGGACATAAACTTGATGCAAAACCTTCCTGTGCACATTGAGTTAACAATATGCCACAAATTGTTACCAAAAGTAACAAAAATTCGCTTTGCTCCATCGCGCGATGTTACTCGAACACCGGATGAAGCTAATTAAGAGATAATTAACGAATTCTGACGTTATAATTGGTTACGTCAGCGAAATTGGTTCCTAGTTCCAATCTTTCTGAATCTCCTGACTCCGTTCCACTCCGCCAGTTCGCATCCAAATGACGCGTTCTGCGTCGGGATAAAATTACAGTTGAATCATAACATGTAGCTGAGACTGGAAGATTTAAGATATGCATATATCAAAGTATTGAACCGCTCAATCATTCTTTCGTGTTTTACATGTAGCCAGAATAGAACTGCAGTGAATGTGAATATACAAAAAGCTACTCGAATAACAACGGTTGACTCGCTACAAATTTGAAAAACTTTTCTCTTTGTACACCTATTTTAGTTTGGTTTACAAAGAAGACGAAATATACTTGAATAAAATTATTTACTTGACCGTTCTATTGTGCCTTTGTGGCTATATAATGTAAACATAAATGATGTTTGAGCAGTTTACCTCGAAATACTTTGAGTTACTATTTAAATACTGTTTTTGATCTTTTGCTTTCGTTTCAACACATACTTTTCCATCAAATCACTGTCATAAAGTCTTTCTCGTGTATGATATATTAAAAAACTGATAATTTTTGTTGATATCGTCTTTATATAACTGATATTCTCGTTTTTTAGACCTGAAAATACTCACAAGGGTGCGAAATGTGGCTACCAAACATACTATAACCTTCTTTATTGGAGTTTTGAAGGTGAGTGCAAATTATTAATTTGTTCTTATTATTAATTATTAATTTGTTCTGCTTCTGTTGTTAAGAATCTTGGGTCTTGGTTCGATTCAAAAATGACCATGACCAATCATGTTGGGAAACTTTGTTCATCAGGGTTCTATCATTTGTATAACATTCGACGAATTCGAAAATTCCTATCGCGTGAGTCTGTTGAATCACTTGTTCATGCTTTTGTTTCAAGTCGACTGGACTATTGTAACAGTCTTGTGTTTGGCCTTCCAATAACCCAAATGAGTAAACTTCAGAGAATACAAAATGCTGCTGCAAGACTGATCTGCAACGCTTCGAAATTTTGCCATATTTCACCATTGTTGGTTGATCTCCATTGGTTTCCCGTTAAATATCGGATTGATTTCAAGATTCTCGTTATAATCTTCAAAGCATTACATGATATGACTTCTGGATACATCAAGGAATTGTTAAACATCAAACAATCCTCTAAGTACAATCTTCGATCAAATGACAGTCTACTTTTGAAACCGCCAACAGTGAAGACATTTGCTACGTTGGGTGACAGAGCATTTGCTTCGGCTTCACCTAAACTATGGAACATACTGCCTGCGGATATCAGGCATGCCACGTCGCTTGACTGTTTAAGACTAAACTTAAGACTTTCTTATTTAGATCTGCTTTTTTAAATTAGGGATATATTTTTATAGGGATATATATTATTTTTTATATATATTGTAATACAGCTTCGGCGCATTTGAACATATCCAGATGAATATTGCGCCATATAAATGATTAAATGTTAAATGTCAAATGTTAAATGGCAATGCTTTCGATCCGTAAAGCCCCGGTCAAACGAGGATGAGAGTTGATGAGAGTTGCAACTCTAGCTCGCGTTTGACCCCCAACTATCATTAACTCTCATGCACTCTCATGCACTCTCATGCACTCTCATGCACTCTCATGCACTCTCATGCACTCTCATGCACTCTCATGCACTCTCATGCACTCTCATGCACTCTCATGCACTCTCATGCACTCTCATGCACTCTCATGCACTCTCATGCACTCTCATGCACTCTCATGCACTCTCATTAGCTTTGAGCTGGTTCAAATTTTGACGAGAGTTAATGAGAGATTTTGCTCGTTTGACCGGTACGCGCGGTAACGTCCATTCATCTCTCATGCAACTCTTACAACAGTTGTTCTAACAACTTGTTATCGTCCTGTTATTCAACAACTTGTTAACAAGTTGTGAGTGACAACCTTGTAGCAACTTGATAAAATGTTAACATTTTTACATTCGCACTGTATTATAACTCAGAAAGAACACAGTTTGATAGCTATTTTTGATGGCACCGTTTAATGATCTATCTAACCAAATATCAATGTTTATCATCAGAAATGAAACTGCTAACGAAATTAGTCCGACATTTGTTTTGTTGGAGTTAACGTTATCAACAGAAAATAGTTTTTAGACATATCTTTACTTGAAACCTAAAGCGGTATGTACTATTTACCATTTTGTTAATTAAAGTTTGGTCGCGCTAAAATGATCTGTCATGATTCACAAAAGAACACACAATACTATCTGAGGTATAGTCTTATGATATAACGACACAGCATCAGAGGAATTTTTTTAAATTACGAACAAGGAAACTCTAAGACAAGGTCTTTAAAATGCGATATCTCCAGTCTGTTTCATGCCTGGATCTGTTTCGAAGAGGTATGGCGAGGAGAAATTCCTTTGGCGGATACGAAGAAGAAAGGTTTGAAAACAAAGTAGATATTAGACTACTGTGGCCTATTTGCTTCAAGGTAGTGAAAGATCCAGTACAATGCCCGAATGAACATCACTTCTGTGGCTCGTGTATTCGAAAGCATTTGCATGAAAACTCCGAAACCTGTCCCACGTGCCAACAGCATCTGACGGAAGAAACTTTGACCAAACCACCGAGATTTTTGATGGAAACGTTGGAGCGTCTCAAGATTCGGTGTGATCACGCAAGCCGTGGTTGTCAAGAGTTGATCGAGCTGGAATTTCTCGATCGGCATATCAAGAGATGTGGCTATTCACCAACACGTTGTACAAACACGGCTGTTCTGAAATCATCAACCGACACGAGCAAGAACGACATGAGAATGAACTTTGTCGTTTTCGTATGATTGTTTGTGACGAATGTAAGCAACAAGTGTTACGCAAGTCCAGTCGCGTTCAACCCTGTTTTATCAGGAAAGAAACGGACGATTTGGTCAAAGATATGAAGGAAGTCAAGGATAAAGAGCTGACTCAAAAGGAGTTTATTGGGAAGCTGATGGTCGATGTTGCCAGACAAAATGATGTTATCGATGATCTACGCCGCCGAAACGAGGAAATGGAATATGAAATGAATAACATGAGAGCAGAAATGGAATGTATTACAAACGAAGCGACCGAGAGAAATGAATGGTTCACCGGCAAAATAAAGATTTACCGGTATAAATATTTGTCTGCGGAGGGCGTGATGATAAGATAAACACGAAAGAATGATTGAGCAGTTCAATACTTTGATATATGCATATCTTAAATCTTCCAGTCTCAGCTACATGTTAGGATTCAACTGTAATTTCATCCCGACGCAGAACGCGTCATTTGGATGCGAACTGGCGGAGTGGAACGGAGTCAGGAGGATCAGAAAGAAATATAAAGGTAATGTAATTTTGATCGGAGGCGTTAATGAGAAAGTTCAAACATTAAACACAGTATTTATGTACGAAGTGAAAACAGGAAAAATTAAGATGCTACCTTGCCTTAATCATAAAAGATCACCAAGTGCAGCAGTTATCACTGGTAATGTTATCATTGTCATGGGTGGCTATGATTATGAAACTAAAACATTTCTCGATTCAGTAGAGTGCTTAGACTTAAATACCAAAGTATGGAGAGAACTGTCGGCAATGACAAGTAGACGAGGTTATGCAACCGCAGTTCTTAAATAAATTTATTGGAATATATTCAATTGACTTCATGAACAAAACTGAACTGATTAAGTAATAGCATGATTTAGTAAATTAGTTAAGTTTTAATATCAATTTGTACAATTTATGATGTTAGTCATCAATGTCAATATTTTATATTAATCATTATTTGTAATGATGTTATATAATCCTTAATAATAATGTATCGCTAAAAATCATCTCAGAAAAATATTTAGTCTTTTATTGTCTCTACATGATATCATTACCATTACCATTAAAAAATTACGGCTTGTCTAATTCACATTTTTGTAGAGACTTAAATCGAAACAGATGGGATATTGGAAACAGTGAATTAGTTAGCTTTGTACCTGACAAAATATGTCAATCCTATTGATCAAAGTGAAACTGTGAACGAGTTAGCCTAACATCTGAATGTCTGCCTTTTTGAAAACTTTCCCTCTCTTTTGTGTCAAGAAATTAAAACGTCACCAAAGAAAATAGTTTAAATTAACGTTTTTAAATGAACTTCCGTTGACGTCAAAACACAGTTTGACATCCATCTATTTATTCATTTAAGAATATGTGACCATTTGTCTTCGAATTAACCGATTTGTTTGTGCTAAAATGATGTATTCTGACTTACAAAAGAACACAATTTGATATCTATGCTTCGTTCGTGATTTAATAATCTAGCTAACAAAATATCAATGTTTATTATCAAAAGTGAAACTGTGAATGATTCTCTGTCTGCTCTGTCAAAAACACCAACCTTGGTATAGAAACGTTGTATACTTTAACACTATATTTGTAGCTATAGGAACATAGTTGAAAAGGGATGAATTACTTAAAGCTGGAAACATTGTGTATAAGAGGTATGAAATTGTATTAGTAACAAGTTTCCCAGAGCAGAATTTCCAAGTAATATTTCAACACATTTAGTACATTTATGCATACTTCTCTTTAATTAAACCTTGGTGGCAGCCCTAAAATGATGTATTATGACTCACACAAAAGAACACAGTTTGATATCTATGCTTCGTTGCGTGATTTAGTAATTTACCTGACGAAATATCAATGTTTATTATCAAAAGTGAAACTGTGAATGATTCTTGAATGATTTTTGTAGATGGAAGTTATCGAGTGTAAATTATATACATTTATTAGACCTAACCAGGAACAGCTGCGAAAAATGCAACTGTAGGTCCCTGGCAGGAACTAATAAATGTATATAATTTACACTCGATAATTTCCATCTACAAACACCCTTCAACTATTATTCAATCGAGTTAGATGCCAACAAAATTTGATATTTACCAATAACCTAACATGGCAGTACCATCGTATGTATACATGAACTTGTGGTTAGAGCTCGACAGCTGGACTCTGTAGCTCAGTTGGTTAGAGCGATGCACCGGAATCGCAGGGCCGCAGGTTCGTTTCCTGCCAGGGACCTATAGTTGCATTTTTCGTAGCTGTTCCTGGTTAGGTCTAATAAATGTATATCTATATAAACCCTTCTACAAGGGTTATATAAAAACGCATATATCTACAAAAACTCTTCAAGTATTATTCAATCGAGTGAGATGCCAACAAAATTTGATATTTGTGAATGATTCTGTGTCTGCTCTGTCAAAAACACCAACATGTGCACTTATATATAAATATGTCTCCTTAATAATAATGTCTGGCTGAAAATCATCTCAGAAAATGTTTATGGTCTTCAATTATTGTCTTTATACATGACAAGGCATTATATATGTAGTGTACTTCTTACAAAGCACCTCTGCGGAGGAGCGCGTTTTGAGCCTCGACAATGGCCAAACACAATCTCGTTGAAATATAATTGTATTGAAAATTTGCCAACTTCTATTACAGTAACCAAACTATGAATTAAATACATGCAGTTTGAGAAGGTTAAGACAGGCACTTAAGGATTATGAAGCATTCTATACTTAAGCCAGATCAGATTGCGTTGCATTTAGTACAGCCAGCATGGATATAAGACTATTAATTATTCATGTCTTGCTATATGGTAAATTTAATTGTGTTGCCGATATCGACGCATTCACAGTCGTCCTAGTCACAGGAAATTACGTTTTAGAAGTATACATATATATATATATAAATAAATATATATATATATATATATATATATATATATATACGTGTAGGTTTAGGTCTACGAAACGCAAAGAGTGCTCGACAACATATAGTTAGAGCAAATTATAGATTTTCGCTTACCTCAAAACTTGACTGCAACAGGCTGTTTCATCTGTAAAAGAATCATCAGGCAGTTTTCTGATGATGATTCTTTTATATATATATATATATAAAAGCTCACTTCCCTTGTGGTCGTTTGAGCACTCTGGCCCCAAGACACTTCACGCATGTCTGGATGCGCATGTGTCTGAGTATTGTACCACATGCGCTTGGTGAGGGCAAGAGTATGGTGTATAAATACGAAGTCACTCGCATCTAGACTGCGTTACAAGCTGCACTGACGAGCCGTTGAACGGCGAAACATGCATGTCTGCAGATTTGACTACATATATATATATATATATATATATGAATGTGCTTGTGGAAACATGTCTGGTATATTATGAACTTGTTGTATTGATTTCTTCAGACATAAAATTAACTATTTATTTGTTAATATCCAAACGTTTCGCCGGTCAAGGCTTCTTCAGTGGAATGGTTAGTAGCAATATTAAGATCCTAGTGGATATACAGGCGTGTCTAATTACAAATTCCAGCTTAGTTCTATTGTAAACGGAAGTAATAAAATACTAATCATGCATTAGTAATAAGTTGTTATTACTAAAACAACTTATTACTAATGCATGACTAGTATTTTATTACTTCTGTTTACAATAGAATTAAGCTAGAATTTGTAATTAGACACGCCTGTATATACACTAGGATCTTAATATTGCTACTAACCATTCCACTGAAGAAGCTAGCCTTGACCGGCGAAACGTTTGGATATTAACAAATAAATAGTTAATTTTATGTCTGAAGAAATCAATACAACAAGTTCATATATATATATATATAGTTCTGTCGACTGAAATGTGGCATGCGACGCACCATTATAATTGGTAACCTCATTTCGCCTACAAATAACTCCCTAAAATCGGGCTTCTTGAGCTGAGAAGTCGATCCAGAAAGAAGCACGGGTATGAGTAAGTGGCGGTCATAGGCCTCGCCTTTGTGATGTCCTTTACTTGCATACTTAAGCCTGGTTTTCATTTAGTTGTAACTGTCGTGAACATAGCAAAGCGCCTGATGTAATATAGTTTTGATATATCGAGAGTCAATAAAGATTGATTTGCATACAACACATGCACAGAATTAGACGAGATACATCCAGACTATTTCACATGGGGTACAGTCAGTGTTGATATATCTCTGTAATCATTAAAGATTGATTTACATACAGCGCACAAAGACAAGATAGATGCAGACTATTTCACATAGGGTACAGTCAGTGTTGATATATCTCTGCAATCATTAAAGAATGATTAACATACAGCACACAAAAGACAAGATAGATCCAGACTAAAGGCAAGATAGATGCAGTCCGTGTTGATATATCTCTGTAATCAGTAAAGACTGATTTGCATACAGCACACCGAAGACGGGATACATCCAGACTATTTCACATCCTTAAACATCACAGTCTTTAATTTCGCTATTAGACGCAAATATTGTGTTTAGACTTATAGATCTATTTGTCTGTATAGTTTTTGGGCATTGTTCATTAGTGAGAACATAAATCAAGATTTCGTTGAAGTCAAGTTCCAAGTGATATATGTTTGATTCACAAAAAAACACTGTCTTCAAAAGAATCCCGTCTTCGGTGTGCTGTATGCAAATCAGTCTTTACTGATTACAGAGATATATCAACACGGACTGCATCTATCTTGTCTTTAGTCTGGATCTATCTTGTCTTTTTTGGGCTTCGGTGGCGCAGTCGTCAGAGCAAGCGCCTTTCACCTCTGAGTTGTGGGTTCGATTCTCGCTGGGGACTCTACTTATGTGAAAAGAGTAAGTCAGCGCTCTACCGAAAGTCGTGGGTTTTCTCCGGGCACTCCGGTTTCCTCCCACGGGGAAAGCTAACTGGGTGGGTTAGGATATATAGATTAGGAAAGTAATACTGATCACAATTGTTGTAAAAATATATAGTGCAGGCTAAGTACATAATATAGGTAAGCGAAATACATGGTGTAATCGGTCACTGAATCGAAAAGCCCCGACGGGGGGTGAGCTGAATAATATATGTATGTATAATATGTATATCTGTATACTACATGGCGCCATTTAATTATGTATCTAAAAATATGTGACAATGTTTGTTATCAGAAGTCAAACGGTGAATGATTTAGTGTCTGCTCTGTCAAAAACACCAGCATTTGTTGAAAAAGTTTTATTACTTTAACACTATACTTGCTTAAAAGCTAAGATCATAGTTTAAGAGGGGTGAAATTGTATTAAATGTAACAAGCTTCCCAGAACAGAATTTCCAAGTAATATTTAACACAATTTTATGCATACTTTTCTTTAATTAAACCTTTATAACTCACAAAAGAACACGGTTTGATAGCTATCTTTGATGGCACCGCTTAATGATCTATCTAACAAAATATCAATGTCTATTATCAGAAATGAAACTGCTTACGAAATTAGTCCTACATTTGCTTTCAATGCTTTGTTGGAGTTAGCGTTATCAACAGAAAATAGTTTTTAGACGTATTTTTACTTGAAACATATAGCGCGGTATTTCTCAAATTGCAGTTCTAGGTACTATTTAAACACATTATGAATACTTTTCGTTAATTAAAGTTTGGTCGCGCTAAAATGATCTGTTATGACTCACACAAGAACACAGTTTGATATCGATACTATCTGAGGTGGCCTTATGATATAACAACACATCATTCGACTAATTTTTTCATTACGAACAAGAAAACTCAAAGACAAGGTCTTTACAATCTGTCTTTCAAACAAAAATATAAACAGTATACTTAAGTCTTAGAAAAGCGAACGATTTCTCCAGTCTGTTTCGAAGAGAAATGGCGAGGAGAAATTCCTTTGGCGGGTATGAAGAGGAGAGATTTGAAAACAAAGTAGATATTAGACTACTGTGCACTATTTGCTTCAAGGTTGTAGAAGATCCAGTACAATGCCCGAATGAACATCACTTCTGTCGCCCGTGTATTCGAAAGCATTTGCACGAAAACTCCGAAACCTGTCCAACGTGCCAACAGCATCTGACGGAGGGAACTTTGACCTAACCACCGAGATTTTTGACGGAAACTTTGGAGCGTCTCAAGACGGTGTGATCACGCAAGCCGTGGTTGTCAAGAGTTGATCGAGTTTGAATTTCTCGATCGGCATGTCAAGAGATGTGGCTATTCACCAACACGTTGTACAAACACGGGTTGTTCTGAAGTCATCAACCGACACGAGCAAGAACGACATGAGAACGAACTTTGTCGTTTTCGTATGATTGTTTCTGACGAATGTAAGCAACAAGTGTTACGCAAGTCAAGTCGTGCCCGTGCATCCCTGTTTCATCAGGAAATAAACAGACAATTTGGTCAAAGATATGAAGGAAGTCAAGGATAAAGAGCTAACTCAAGAGGAGTTTATTCGTAAGCTGATGGCCGATGTTGCCAGACAAAATGATGTTATTGATTATTTACGCCGCAGAAACGAGGCGATAGGATAAGAAATGAATAACATGAGAGCAGAAATGAAGTGTATTGCAAAGGAAGTGACAGAGAGAAGTGAGTGATTCACCGGCAGGCAAAGGATTTACGTCTGCGGAGGGCGTGATGATAAATTTACTCTTAATTCACTCAGGATTTACGAAATTGAAGTATCTCCTCCATTTTGCACAAAATTGTTGACCCAGATGCCAGAGCCAAGGTATAATCATGGTTGTCAGATTATTGACAACAAGGTTCTGTTTGCTGGCGGAAGGACATCAAAATTCTTCAAGGACGCTAAAAACACTGCGTATGTATACGACATTAACAATAACGAATGTAAGATCTTACCACCACTGCCTTCTCCTATCGCTGATATGGCTACTGTCAGTTATAAAGGTAATGTAATTTTAATCGGGGGTGTTAATGAGAAAGCTCAAACATTAAACACAGTACTCGTGCATGTACGAAGTGAAAACAGGAAAAAAGTAATCATAAAAGACTAGGAAGTGTAGCAGTTATCACTGGCAATGTTATCATTGTCATGGGTGGCTATGTTTGTGACACTGATACATTTCTTAATTCAGTAGAGACTGTAGAGTGCTTAGATTTAAATACCAATGTATGCATGGAGAGAGCTGTCGCCAATCACAAGTAAACGATGTGACGCAGCTGCAGTTCTTAAACCAATTTATTAGAATATATTCAATTGAAGTTCAGGGACTTACTCGTTACTAGGATATTTAATGCTTGATAGAAACAGTGAAATGAGATAGCCTTCTAACAAAATGTGTCAATTGTATTTTTTAAAGTGAAACTTTGAACGAATTAGCCTTACATCAATGTCTGCCTTCTTGTAAACTCTCACTTGGGTCAAGAAGTTGGAACATTAGCAAAGCCGAAGAAAATATTTTTAGACTTCAATGCTATAGATATAAAAAGAAACATATAGCGATATTCTTCGAATTGAAGTTCCAAGTAATATTTAAACATATTTTATGCATGCATACTTGAATGTCTTCAAATTAACCCATTTGTTTGTGCTAATGGTGTATATATATGACTTACAAAAGAACACAGTTTGATATCTATGCTTCGTTGCGTGATTTAATCATCTAACTAACAAAATATCAATGTTTATTATCAGAAGTGAAACTGTGAATGATTTAGTGTCTGCTCTGTCAAAAACACCAACATTTAGTGGAAAAGTTGTATTACTTTAATATTATTGTGTTCCGCGTCGTATTTAATAAACTCATGATGCTGTACATCGTTTTAACACAACCAAAGTTAATTGGACGACCAATATACATAAAATGGCTTTTTTTACATTACTTGGAAATTCAATTCTGGGAAGCTTATTATATATTAATACAATTTCATCGGTCTTAAACTATGTTCCTAGCTTTCAAACAAGTATATAATATTAAAGTAATACAACTTTTCCACTAAATATTGGTGTTTTTGACATGATGTTTTAGATTATTCAATCACGCGACGAAGCATAGATATCAAACTTTGTTCGTTTATAAGTCATATATATACACCATTTAGCACAAACAAATGGGTTAATTTGAAGACAAGTAAAAATATATGCATAAAATATGTTTAAATATTACTTGGATCTTCAATTCGAAGAACATCGCTATATGTTTCTTTCTATATCTATAGCATTGTTTGAAGTCTAAAAACTATTTTCTTTGGCTTTGCTAATGTTCCAACTTCTTGACCCAAGTGAGAGTTTACAAAAAGGCAGACATTGATGTAAGGCTAATTCGTTCACAGTTTCACTTTGATAAATACAATTGACACATTTTGTTAGAAGGCTAACTCATTCGCTGTTTCTATCAGGCATTAAATATCCTAATTGATCCGACTTATTCTCTTGAGTCTGCTTTTTATCCTTGACCTCCTTCAACTCTTTGACTAATTTGTGTGTTTCTTTCCTGATTAAACAGGGATGGACATGACTGGACATGCGTAACACTTGTTGCTTACAGTCGTCACAACCAATCATACGAAAACGACAAAGTTCGTTCTCATGTCGTTCTTGCTCGTCTCGGTTGATGACTTCAGAACAGCCCGTGTTTGTACAACGTGTTGGTGAATAGCCACATCTCCTGACATGCCGATCGAGAAATTCAAGCTTGATCAACTCTCGACAATCACGGCTTGCGTGATCACACCGAATCTTAAGACACTGCAACGTTTCCGTCAAAAATATCGGTGGTTTGGTCAAGGTTTCTTCTGTCAAATGGTGTTGGCACATTCGACATGTTTCGAAATTGTCGTGCAAATGTTTTCCAACACAGGAGCCACAGAAGTAATGTTCATTTGGGCATTGTATTGGATCTTTTAAAACCTTGAAACATATTGGGCACACAGAGGAGGTCGGACAGCAGGCCGCAAAGCATCATGGGAATTGAGTGCCTAATTCCACGCGTGGCTTCATTGACTGTTGACTGTCGAGGAACGAACATCTCTCTGACTAAACCAATATGGAAGCTTTCGAACGACAAGAGTGTCAGGCTGCGATACTTTGTGTAAACAGCATGTTATTGCAGTATTGTTGCGATCCTCATTATGACTTGTGTTTTACTATACCAAGTTTACCATTTTTTAAATGCGTGGGACGTGCTGTCATTTAGCTTTATAAATAACCCGTCTGAGCGAAGGAATTGTGTTATCCCAATAGCGAGGCTCTTCTTTCTAAGTTGGATGGCATTAAATCTCCGTGTATCATCAACGTGAAAACAAGCGCAGTATTTAAGGTTGGTATACTACAATGCATTACAGTTATCTTGTTATTTAGTCAAATTTCCGCTTTGTTGTTTTTATTCTTGTACTGTACTTTTATAAATACACTGTACAAAATTATGGCGTAATATTTGTGTTTAATGCCTCTTGTAGTAGATATTTTTCAATTTTCATCTGTAAAATATTGCCATATTTGTGTGTTGTTCTAATATTACTGTAAATAGTGACACACTTTTGCATTAGATTGCTAATTTTAGAGATTACAGTATATGTATAAAATATTAAAATAAACATTTTCTTGTTATGATTTTGTAGAAAGAGATCTACTTTAGTGGTTGGCTGGTCTTGAACCTGGTCAGGATGGATATGGCAATGAAGGTGATAGGGCAGAAAGTGGTGACCATTTAAGTGATGAGGATGAAAGTGACGAGGACGAAATCACCCATGCTGTACAATTCAAGTGCATTGGTGCTGCTCGTGAGAAAAACTACCAACATCATTTGGAACAGGTATATCTTGCTCTTCATGGACAAGATAAACCAGTGAATGTAGGAATACGGCCAGAGCCATTGAATCCAATGGACCCAAGTGCAATTGCAATTGATCTAGACTATGCATGGAACTGGATGGACACATGTTGGTTATATTGCTTCTGAACTATGCAAGTATTTGCACCCACTAATTGCCACAGGAGATATCTTAGAGGTCTATGTTCAGCATATCAAGTATAGGGTTGACTTTTTTAGGATTTTATCCAAATATTTTCATAAAGCGACGTGGTGAGTGGTAAGGAAGAGCATGAGTGTACGTTGACAGATGTTTGTGATATAATAGCAACTGACTATGTTTAGCAAGTTATAGAAATGCTGTTATTTCAATTGGCTAACTTTTTAGATTTTCTTTCTGCATTTTTAAACAAAAACTAGGTTAATCATAAGTGGGTGCAATTAAAACAATGTCTGTCATGCACACTCATGCAATTAAGTACATAATTGTAACATGTGCTGTACTAAATTAATAAATAAATAGTTTATACATTCACTTGACCAACTTTGTGAGTAAAATTAATGCAACAATAAAACAAAAATATGTCTATTTATATACATATTGATCAAAGGTCCCTCAATAACATGCTGCTGTCTGCTGATACTTTGTGGTACATTACATGAGAATACAAAAAAAATCTGCATACAAGAACCACCATTTCTCAAACTTTATCTGAATTAGTTGTGTAACAGCATTACAAAATACTGTTAAAAAAGGCCAAGTGGGCCTCCATGGATGGATGGTCAAATTAATGTACTGTAATATACCTGCCCTTGTAAAATTAAATAAAAGTAATGATTCTTTAAAATACAGTTTTGCTCATCAATTTGACCTGATTCTATATTTTGGGCGCAAACAGTATTGTAGCATAAATTGCTGGTGGTTGGGTCTTACTACAATGGTTCTTTTATGTAGGTCTTTACTGTACATTTTCTTATATTTACTCTGAATATGAACAACATTGCAACATGACTCTGTAGCATTTTTGCATGCTTCAAAACGGAACACTGCAGATGTACACATACATTAACTGTCTTGCATGTGCAATATAAACTACAAACTATATATTTTAATGTCAACAAATTTCAACAAATCATTAACATATGTGTCTATGTACAGTATTCTATGGAGCAGGTGGTGGTGGTAAGCTCTCTGCTTGCATGACAGAGCTGTCTCTGTTCTGACACTTAGATGACCAGGCTGAGGGATCACTGCTCGATTTGCCATAAAAACCCCAGGATATGCGTACACGATCCAGTCGTTCTACACCACTACTAGATGGTACGTTGAATGATTGTAATGAACCGTCCTTGTATCTGTCATTATACAAATTTAATGATGATGCTTAATTCTTGCAGAAAAAATCATTGACAAAAATATAATCCAGCCAAAATCACGATCTCAAATCTAAAACATCAGCCAAACAATAAATTTCACTTATAAAATATTGTTACAGAAGCGCTTTAATTATTTACATACTTTAAACAATATATATAATCCATAATATATCGAAACTTCTATAGTGTTCAAATTTCTTTAGAAAAAAGCGAGTTATGGTAGTTCATTATCGATCTGAGCCACAAGGCAGCATATTTTACAAAGGGCTATATTCAACGGTGAATATCTCGAAAAAGGTAGCGGGACCGAGGGGGGCCGGCTGGATAGAATTAAAGATTATACTTTTGTTTAACTAATCGTGCAAAAATAGCGAAATCGAACCATGGAAATTTGAGATTTTTGTCTTCAAAGATTGTTGACAGAAACGGCATTAAATTACATCGCGACGGCATAGCGCCTAAGTGAGAGGTCAAAATAAACTGGAAAATGACGCTTACCTTTCAAAATACCGTTCCAATGGGTAGATTGACTGTTGTAAAAGTAGTATCGCGTGAAATTTCCAAAATAATTTGCATAACAATATGAAAAAAATCGATATTTATGAGCCCCATGTAAATTTTCGATGCACAAGCTTCATGCGAGCATGAGGAAAATGGCGCAATCTGATTGGTCGAGATATTCGCCCAGATTCGCCTAATAGGCTGTCCGACCTCCTCTGTTGGGCACAGTAGTTTACTGTCTAATTCGCTTTCAAATCTCCCTTCTTCATAACGACGTACCAAAGCCAAAGGAATTTCTCCTCGCCATTTCTCTTCGAAACAGGTAGGAGAAAACGTTCGCTATTCTATAAGTATACTTTTTATTTATTTTTTTTGAAATACGGATTATAAAGACCTTGCCTTAGAGATTCCTTGTTCGTAATGAGAGAAAATACTCTAACGACGTGCCGTTATCATAAGACCACTTCAAATTTATAGTATCAATAGAATTAAACTGTTTCCTTTTGGGAGTCATGATAGATCATTTTAGCGCGACTAAACTTCAATTGACAAAAAGTATTCATACAATGTGTTTAAATCGTACCTAGACCTGCAATCGAATACCGCTAGATGTTTCAAGTATAAAACTATGTCTAAAACCAATTTGTGTTGATGGTGTTGTAACATTAAGGCAAATGCGTATGGCTAATTTCGTTAGCAGTTTCATTTCTGTTAATAAACATTGATATTTTGATAGATAGATGATTAAATCACGCAACGAAGCATAGATATCAAACTGTGTTCTTTTGTGCATGTAAGTCGTATAAAATGTGTTTAAATATTACTAGGAAATTCTGTTCTGGGAAGCTTAATTATATTAATACAATGTCATCCCTCATAAAATATATTTCTAACTTTTAAAGAAGTATATAGTATTGAAGTAAACGCCAAATATTGGTGTTTTTGACAGAGCAGACACTAAATCATTCACAGTTTCACTTCTGATGATAAACATTGATAATTTGTTAGTTAGATGATTAAATCACGCGTTAAATCAAACTGTGTTCTTTTGGGTAAGTCCTATAATACATCATTTTAGCGCTGCCACTAAAGGTTTCATTAAAGAAAAGTATGCATAAAAATATTTGATGGTGTTTGTGGATGGAATATTCGAAAGAAAATTTATATACATATTATTGTATATAATATTTTCGTTCCAATATTCCATGTTCGAATATTGTATATAAATCTTAGTATTTACCCATATACCATACACTGGCATCCCTCCCATATATATACACGAAATTCCGGTTAATGTTTAGCAACTGGACTCTGCATGTAGCTCAGTTGGTTAGAGCCCTGCACCGGAATCGTAGGACAGCAGTTGAATTCCTGTCAGAGGGCCTAAGGTTGCATTTTTCGCAACTGCTCCTGGCTAGGTCTAAAAATGTATATAAATTTTCGTTCGAATATTCCATCCATGCACAAACACCATCAACTATTATTCCCATCGAACGAGATGCCGAGAAAAATCGTAGTATTTTGCATAAAAATATGTTTAAATATTACTTGGAAATTCTGTTCTGGGAAGCTTGTTATATTCATACAATTTCTTCCCTCTTATACAATTTCATTCCAGCTCTCTAACTTTTAATCAAGTATAGTATTAAAATAAACGCCAAATGTTCGTGTTTTTGACAGACCAGACACAAAATCGCTCACAGTTCACTTCTGATAATAAACATTGACAGTGTTCTATTGTGAATCAAACTTTGTCCCATAAATGTGTTCCGTATACTATTCTGATTGGTCGCCTGGCCGCTGCCATGCATTGCTTTCCAATTCCTGAGTTTGCTTTTCACCTCAGCAATTCGTCGAAAACTTTGTTTTCTACTTCCGAATTTCATTTAATTTCATTCCATATCATTTCATTCCATATCATATCATTCCATATCATTCCATTTCATTCCATATCATTCCATATCATATCATTCATATCATTTCTTATATTGACTATTGTAAAAAAGCCTGCGTTTCAGTATAGAGGAGCTACAACGCGTATCTTGCGAGATATAGCGAAATCTATTTTAGCCGATCCCTTGCGACAATATGGCGTAGCGTGAATTTACGTCTCGGTCGTGTAGGTTCTGCGATTTTTCCTGACTTCCTATTTCGCCGAAATAACTTCGAACTACTTTTGTTGAATGCATAATATTCTGAAGGAGAACGCGTTGTAGACAAGTCTATTCCGTCTAAAAAAACTGAGTAATTCCACATTTTGTACGTCAGATACCCGACTATTTTCAGATTTGAAACTGAATGTGAATCTGAATGTGAAAGTGAATATGAAACTGTAGAGCCGACGGTATACATCATAGTGTAAACTTTCCGGGGGGTGTTTGCGAAGATTCTCTGTTAATACCGTATCTGTTAAACTTTGGGGTTGAAACTTTTTTAAGCACTTTCAAGTTATCTTATAGCTCAATTCGGTTGTATTCATGCAGTGTTTAATTAGATTTACGAACAGCATTTGGGTTGTGGTATTAAACGTCTACATCATAACAATCGTTTTATATATAATATTGGGGTTGCGAACTCCCCCGGTAGCTACGAACACGTGCGTCCAATTCCACTGATCTAATAATATCACGGAACGAAAATACGAGAATGTGATGGAAATACGATCAAATTTATAAATAAACGTTTTCATTTTGTCCTTTTGGATTAGTAGTGCGTTTTGTCATTTATATATTCAATAGACAATATACTGAATGGGTCGAATATTCATTATTGCAATATTTTTATAAATTCCGAAGCGTAAGTTTCGCCTCAAACATGTCACATATTTTGGACTTGGTAGTTGTAGATCCTTGAAGTATAAGCCATCGTAGCAGATCTGAGGCTAGAAAAGAATACGACAAGAAAAGAGACGCATCTAAAGTGTCGTTATTTGATGCTTTCGAGAGGTGGAGAGCGTTCAAAGAAGATCACAACCTCAAAACCGATCAGCATGTCGCAGAGTTTCTGCTCGATTATTACGCATTGAGAAACACGTTATGGTAAGCATATTAATTATGCAAATAAACCTTTGACCTTTTTTGACGATTTTACGCATTTTATTTACTTTCTTTTACGTATTCTGTAATGTTTTAGCAACGTAGAAACTCAAACAGAGAGCACAACGACAATGTGGCCATTGTTTGGCACTGAAGATGTGGGGTACATTGTATTTGTTCTCCTTACTAGAAGACGCTCAAAAAGCAGCATGTGTTCGCCAGGTAATGAAGTTGTTGAATCTTTGAGTTTGTTATACATACCGTATAATTTATGTCAAAGTTTGTGTTGTTTATTTATTTCTGTGGCAAGCTTTTGTGGCTTGCTGGCTAGCTACAAAAATAAATAAATAAAGTACTATGATAAGTGAGAATCTAAATATTAACATGTGAGCTTATTATGTAATATTGTCTACCCATTATACGCATGTTTTCCAGTCTCATTCATTTTCTGGCACATGGTGCTTTCTTTTTATCGCAAATAAATTTAGCCTAAGCAATTAAGAAGCTGATTTGAGACTCAATTCAGTCTTGCAGATTTAGTGCTTTTACTTGCAGATTTAGTAGCAAGTAATTGCATTGTTCGGTATGATATACAGTATTAAGATTTTTATATATGAAGTATTTACAATTTACCAGATTTGATCAAAATGCTATTGGCGAAGAAACCATGTCTGCCAGTAGTGGAGAAAGTGATGATGACTTTGGTGATGACATATTGGATCTGGCCATCCAGCCACCAAACATACTGTCTCCTACTGATGATTTTCCTCAGTAAGTATATGTAAGCCATCAACACAACCCTTAAAAGTCTGTTGTCAAACCTGTATTAAACAGGCACCCTCAGGGAGCAGGTTAGTGTCTGCTGAACAGAGACTGTTAGGGTATTATTAAAGTGGCATAAACTGATAAAGAGTTAGTCTATAATGTAATTAGCCTTTAACACAGCAAGTATTCCCCATTTTTGGGTACATGTTTTAAAAAACTTGTCTTTATATACCATATGATTTATGTATGTACAGTATTACTGTACATGCATGCACATACTTAATGCACAATTTAGATTGGATCCTGCTTTTGATGAACCGTTAATAGAGGACGTATTAAATGTAACTATAAATGGGCATGATGGAGATGAGCATGAAGATGGAGATGAGCCTGAAGGTGGAAATAGCGAAGGAGGAACCAAGACAACGACATCATCAGAGTACATCTCTACCGTAGAAGAGGTTACCCCACAAGAAGCCATAAAGATGGAAAAGTGTATTGTATTTACAGACACTCTTATGTCATTGATTACATCTATACATGGGAGTGTTTGTAAACGACCAGATTGTGGCCGTTCATTGATTTATAGAAAGATGTGTCGGGGAACCTGTCTTGTGGTATCCTGGGGGTGTCAGTCTGGCCATGTTGGTGGGAGATGGGCAGCTCAACCCAATAAGTTAATTGTTCCCATACTATTTTTAGTATTGAACTGAGCCACTAGTAAATAACAAAAAACAAAATTGCCTGCTAGAACTTCTTGTTAATAACCACATGCAAGAATTTGTTAACACAAAGGCTCTCCTCTTATTTATAATTCCATATCCAGCAAATAATGGAAGTAAACCCTAACGATATAGCCTGTGAACAGTCTATACATAAATTTTGTTACCTGTATTGACTGTGAATTGGCAAACAATAACTTGTTCTGATCATGTGAGAATCAGGGGGAAATTGTGATAGGCTAAACAATAATTATATAGAATAATATGACACGATAGACTATAAATCCGAAATTATGCACTAATAATATGTAGATGTGACAGAACAATTATCTTTTGTTTGTCAATTCGCAGTCTATACACAGGAAACAAAATTTCTGTGTACACTGTGCACAGGCCAGCTACTACTAATTCCATAATGCAGGCAAGTTAAATTGTCTGCTTTTAGACAAAATAGAACATAAATAAAGGATCATATGCTTAATATCTACAAGCGTGCAGGCCTACATAACGAGCACGTATGGCAACAACATAGCAGCTTGGAACAACCCTTCTGGTACCCCTTCCCAACCTTCCATGTTGCCATAGTACGTATTGTCTATATGCAGCATGGCGAAAACTTTGATTATCTCTGACATTGTTCAGAACGAGAACATCCTCCCTGTATCTCATTGCAATCTCCAGAACATTGCCATCAGTAACTACTTGTCTAAATACATTTGTTCTGTAAATGCATGGACGTCTTACTGTTGCACAGCATTTGTTCTCATCCTGTGTTGGCATAACAATGCAGTGGCCACAATTGCACCACTCAGGGGTTTCGTTGTCGGGATCTGGGCTTGGTGGTTGTGGTTGATCCATGCCTGCCAACTCAACTTATATAAATATAATAAAAGCCGACATATAGTTTTCTTACCACCAACTGCTGCTTGTGGTTGGCTTGCTTTTCAGCAGCATCTGGCTCTTCATTTAAACGCCCCCTTCCAGTTCCACGACTTCCTCTTACACGACCTCCTCTTCCACGACCTCCTCTTCCACGACCACCTCTTCCACGCCCTCCTCTTCCATGCCCTCCTCTTGTTTGACCTCTCGCTCTACCTCTTCCCCTAGCACGAATTCCAGCTCTTCCTCTGCCACGTCCTCTCCTATCTCTTCACTTTCTATTACACTTGTTTCGAATTCGTCAAGCGAGAGGCTTTCTTCCAGTACTCCTGCCATGACTGCAACAACAACTCTGGCAACATGTTTCGAACGAGAGATACCACGTGAAATATTTTCATGATTATACACATTTATAACACTTCCAAGTCATTAAATTCCAAAAGTAAACACAAATATTTATCATATTTTAATGATCGAACTCGCACTTTCGGGATTTCGCCGCTCTGGCTGTTGCCTTTTGATCTAGCTGACCACACAAGGTTCAAAGCGGCCTCTTTATTCACGATTTTTCAATTAAAAGTCGTATAAAGATTTAAAAGTGTAGAAAAAATTCAGTGAAGTACAAATTGTGAAACATTGCACTCCTTACGTCGCAAATTATGTCGAATGTACTGAATCGTGTTCCGAACACCTGTTATATACTTCATGTTATATAGTCAATGTGGTTCAAAACAAAAACAAAAAATGTAAACACAGCCCGCGCATGCGCAGAATCGACTGTAACCTACCTTTAAGATTGAATTTTAGAGTAAATCAAAGCTAAATGAGTACGTAATAACATAGCTATTTTATATAGTTGCATGGGCAATTGATAATTTTACAGTTAAAAGTACAAACCTTATCACTATTTTGCCATTTTGTACAAAAAATAAAAGAAATATACGGCCGCCGGCCGGTTGCGTGTTACCATGGTTACAGTGATCAACTCAGTACTTCATGTTACAATAACTTTTGGGGAGTATAATTGCTTGGGTTCTAATGGGCGAGGGGGTTCTGCATGCATGTATTTCTAGTTATATAGTATACAGCATTGGATTTTACCAGCGATCTAAGGTACGTCGACTTCCGTACAATTTATACACATTAATACGGTTACTGTATTGTTTCTGGCGAATTTTATAGATAGTAGAAGTTGCTATACTCTGTCTGTAGACTCGTAGAGTGTAATTTTTAGAGTCACTAGAGTAGTAGAGTGTAGTATGAACTGCATAATTTTGAAATTTGACATTTGTTATGCAATATTAATAGAACACATCTCTGTTGACGGGCCAGTTGTTTAAAAATGCGAATGGCATTTTGGTGAGGATGCGTCTGTATATATAACTATGATGTATGATGCATTCTATATACTTTCTAGTTTTGCTTAGCCTTTATTTTAGTAGTCTGTGTACAACCGTACTCTCGAAATTTTATATACACGATGAAATAATAAATAAATAAAATTTGAAATAATCGAAGTTGAGTTGACATATTTGTAATTACTGAGTTGAATAAAACTAATCAAATATTGTCAACCGTAAACAAAAGACAATTTTATCTGCTTACTATAATATATATATAAAAAAAAAAATCATCACTCATCACGAATTTAGATTACGAAATGATGAATATTACAAGCTTTTCATTGACAAGTGTACTTGTTGAGAAACTGGCATGCTAGCTTATCAAAAGCTTGTCACATTTCATCAATTTTCAAGGGCAAATAAAAATAGTAAAGGTAAAAATAATTGCCAAATAAAAATTGCTCATGTAAATACGTAGTACTGATGCAAATATCAACACAACACAACATGGATGAACAACAATTACGTACGCACTATAAAGTATAAACCATGTAATATGCGTAGCATTTTTCTTTTAAAACTTTGCACTATCCTTGGATCACTAATTTAGTGAGGCCTCTTAAATCTTTAGGTCAGGTATTAGGCAACATATGAAGAATATATTGTGAGGTTTTTCATTGACCTTTTTATATTTGTTCACTTTTTGTTGTGATGTACTATTTAGTGTTTAACTCTTTGTATATATGCTATTTTTTTATGTATTGGGTGAAATAAATAAATAAATGGTCCACCCTTCATACTCAACTTTATTCCAGAGGCACTCCCTGAATAATGATATTTTTCAGAGAAATACAGAGAATCAAAGTGAATGTTTGATACTTTGTTTGTGGTAGTTCTTCTCCAAAATAAAATGGCGGACACTCAGTGGAAGATACAGGTTAATAAATAGCAGCTCTTTGTCCTTTTCCATCAAAACAAAGACTTAATTCTAATGACCATCTTTTTCCTGTAGAATGATCACTGAAATGCGTGGAAATTGAAAAATTACAGATCAAAGGAACGAAACGATTAATTGTGCACAAATAATTGCGTACTTTGTATTCGCCCGTAAGGCTGTAGTATATTCTTGCGGTTTTAAAAACAGTTAATTTGCAGGAGCACATCATCGATCCCCCTATGAGATTTAAAGTGACGGATATTTTGGGTTGAAAGTAATTGAAAGTAACTGGAAAGGAATGTCGAAGACTCCCTTATTCTAATTCATAAATGCTTATGTTTTCTATATTGAATAATTTTGACGTTTTATTACGAATAATTATATGACATATTTGGTTTGATAAAAATCTTCTCTTTTTCAACGTATAATTATTTGTCCGAAAATTCGGATCAGATATGAGATGGAAAGCAAGATTCCCTAATTTGTATTTTTTTATTCTTATTTGATAGCATAACAGGTACTTTTACATTATCAAGTAAACTGGTGAAATCAACGTGTTAAAATAAGATCTACACTCTAATAGAATTTGATTTAATCTTACCCTAATCTATATACTCTAAAATCATCAACGTTTAATGACATAAATGTAATCAAATTAATTCTTGGAGTGAATTTCTCCATCAACAACCACAATTTTCTTACAGCGACTTCTACCCTTAGGGCTTTAACAATATTCCTATTCATACAATCGTTATCCCAATTCTAACTGTAATCCTAACCGTAATGGCAAGCCACTATTATATGTATTATGTGTTCACATTTACTGAAAATATTCGTTTAAATGATATAAACTTGCTGATAAGCTACATTTCTCTCTTTCCCAGTGTACACTGGTTGATAATTATAAATAAGAGCTTCTCTAGCGTCCTTCTCAGACGCAAATTTATGACTACTTAATCTCGCCTCATTCACAAAGAAATTTGAAATGTATTGGGCTAGTTTAATTGCTGCTAAGTCGTGCGGAATATTCTTTTTGAGATCCCACTCGAATGCACATTTCTCAGGGTGCCATTGCGTTGAATAGAATGGATATTTCCTTGCTTCGAACGTTGATACAAATTGCTTGCCTTCACGATCAAAATTTGTTGTAAGAACTCTATAAAAATCTTTTAACTTCTTATTTTCATCAAATAACTTCAAAGGCAGAGAGAACTTGTGAAGATGTGCTGTAATTGGTGTCGCGTTGAAGGATTTTACCAAATAATCCGGCATGTCATGGAATAATTTACTCTCCCGATAATCTTTTAAAAGATTTAAAGGAGCGGTTAAATTGTAGGCGTGCGTACGAACGCGGATTTCTTTTGGGCCATTTAGCACGGTGGCCAAAAATTGATGTCCAAGACAAATTCCCATTATTGGAAAATAACCTCCATGGTCAAACGTTTTCCTCGCTAGGTCAAAAATAATCCTTGATGTATTAGCATAACCTGAATTGAAGAGACTCACCCGGCCGCCAGGAAATATTGCGCCATTAATAGATTGAAATAGTTTCTTAATCTTTTCCTCACTGATATCAGTCCTGATAGGAACAACTCGGGCACCAGATGATTCGAGGAACTTTACATAACATGCCGCAATGTATAAAGATCGATATTCACCAGGCTTTTCCACAGACATTGATTGTGCAATGATTCCTATGATTGGTCTATCTGTTTGAATTTCACGGTGTGTTTTAGCAAGGTTGAATCCAGAACAAACAAGCACATATAAAATGGGCATTAAATATTTGAAGATCCTTTCTCTCATGTCTAATAGTATCCTCAGAGCAAAATTTAATATAATATATACTGTAATATACTAATAAGATTCAAGCAATATACAAGGTTTCACAGCAATAGATTGCTCCAAATGTAATTTCACTGATCGGAACAATTGACCTAACAGTACATAACTGCAGAGTACATGCAGGTGATAAACAAGTGCTTCATTCATGCCACCCGCGTTGCTAAAATTAAGAGTTCAAGCGTGTTTGTTAACCTTGGTTTATTGAACGCTTAGTGTAGCTAAGAAATATAGAAACTGTAACGACTATATAGTTTAAAAACATTGAAACTACAGGAATATAAAGGACGGATGCGTACATTGTGTATTTTTATGTGTCTTGGGTAACCAACGCGCTTACAGTTTAAACAAGCTCCTTAAAATCTAGTTTCAATTTTTTTAAAACCACTTCAAATTTAATTGATTCATCAGAAATACAAAATAACAATAATCAATATTCAATATATACACAAAAATACAACAGAAAGAAAAACAAATATTATATAGATGGGCCACCAGAACAGCAGTCGCTAATAACCGTAAACCGATTAAAATATTTCGTGAAATGTATTTGATTTTGTTCAAACTTTGTCATGCGTCCATCACTAAATATAGCAAGATCATTGCTGAGGCGTTCACCTTGTCCTAGCTCGGGTAGCAAAATTCACAAAATGTTGTTTGGGTTTGGCCCGAAAAAGTTTCCTTCCCGAATTAAGGCAGGCCTAAATTGTAGCTGCAAACATAGTATAGCGCATTCTTCCCCGGCAAATTTTGAATTTTAGTAGCCAAGAATAGCCATTTCGTGGGGGGCACTTCTAGTGAGATGACTATATAATCAACAGTAGTAGTTGTAAAGTACCTGTTGTGCATTCATGAAGACAAATATTTAAACCAATTTCAGTTGAAGCTTTTAGTAATATGAGGATTGCGCATCATCACGTATTTGAAAACAATTTACTGCAAAAAATTAAGTGTGAATGTAATATAAGAATTTAAAAACGGCCGTGATTAAAGCTTAAGCTACAAATCCAAGGAAATTTTCGGCCATTTTGAATCGCGAGGGCGATTTCGTAATCACAAGTGATTGTGTACGGGTGTCCGTGGAAAGAGGGAGCTTTTAGCAGTGAGCATGACTAGGAGTACGGGATTCGTCATTTTCGCGTGTTGTTTCATACGCCATCTCGCAAAAGTCGTAGTTCGTCGGGATTTTGACTACGACTTTTGCGTCGTAGTCAAAAGCCCGACGACTACAACTTTTGGGAGATGCCGTTCTACAAACAACACAGCGTTTGGCGCGAAAAAAATGAATCTAGTACTCGTAGTCGTACTCGTAGTCATTGCTAAATGTTCGTAATGCCAGTTTGTGGACACCGACGGCGAAAAACAGAAAAACCGAAAGACATAAAATAGCCATTTTGATCTCTTCGGGCATAGTTAATCCGGGTATGTGAAAACATTGTGGAATCAGCCTCGTACCCAGGCGCTTTTAAGGAAAAGAAAAAAATCGCGTTCAGCTAATTTATAGAGATAAGTGGCTGAGATTAACGAGCGGAGAGGGAAGCGCATCGCAGGAAATGGAGATAAGTGAAGAATTTTGACCGAAATGTGAAGAATCCTTTCCATCGCTTGATTTGAGGTGCCTGGTGTGTTATCATTGATATATGTATGGATGAAACAGACCATTCTTTTCCAGAAGCTCTAACTACAGGTATTTTTATGTATATATAATATATTTAATAATTATAATAATATTTTTGCAAAGGCTCTAGTGGTTAAAATTGTGTAAATATATGAAATGGTTGCACAGAATTGACGATTTTTCTTATTTGTGGTCACAAAACTAATTGGACCTTTGATATGCTATATCCTTGCGAGATTGCTGTTTATATACAATAACTCGATGTTCAAGGTAGTTTTATTATTTTATAATAATATAGTCATAGGCATTGTGTATTTTGTTATGTATTCATTTAAAAATCTGTCAGTGCTTCTTGATATTGACTGTTGATATGTATGTATATTAATCATGTTGTTTTGACATACAGTCAAGTGTGATGAGACAAGGCATAAGTTGTCAGCTGAGCTAGAACATGTTGCTGAGTATTGATGAAGAATCAAATATTTATGTGAAACAGTCATTGTGATGGATTTGCTTGATTTGACATCCAACGAGAACATTCTCACTCGAACAGTTAAAGCATGTTTTCCAGGTCCAACAAAACAGAAATAAATGACTGAATGTGAACAAATGTGTTGTATTTTGTAAAATTATTCTGTCGGCATGCCATAGTATAAATTTAATGTTTGTAGCATAATGAAATTAGGGTGTTTTATTTTGTTTTATATTATAAGTAGTATCTAACGAGCAATTTGATTGATATATAGTATGAGATTTTGAGGTGATTAATACAATAACAAACCTGAGAAAACTTAAAAATGGATATACAGTAATAGCCCAGCAAATGATTTTCAATGTCTTGTTTGAATGTTATTTGCTGAACCCTGGGGAATATGGTCTAGTGAAATCACAGTGTGTGTGTACAATTTTAATAGGCACTAATCTTTCTGTGAAAACAAATGGCAGAAAGCACATGCATGGAATAATTCAGTGTGCATAAAACAGAAATTCTGTTTTTAGAAAACCAAATTAATGATATTCAGATGGGAGTTGAGATTACATTAGCCAGGACACTGGCAGGAAAGTACAATTTTAACTTATAACAATATTAAATAAAATTGGAAATTATCAATGTTTTATTATTTAATTAATACGTAAAAAATATATGAAAGTACACTAAAAAACTCTTCGCAGTCTATTCATCATTTGGACACAAAATATTTCCTGAACATACAACACTGCCGCCATCTTTAATACATTTTCTGCCAGGCGCTTCCTTCGTCGCGACCTCCCCAAGCACCCCCGCGCGCTCGTTCAGCTTAGCCACTGATCTCTATAAATTAGCTGAACGCGATTTTTATTCTTTTCCTTAAAAGCGCCTGGGTACGAGGCTGTTGTGGAATGCAAAGTCGTCCGCCATTATTTTTGTCATGGACTGGACGTTTTTTTTAAGTTACGCGCATGCGCGAGTTAAAGCCGAAAGAAAACTGGTAACTAGCAAGATCTTGATTGGCTAAGACAACGATTTTGTTTTTATATGTTTATGTCAGAAAAATAACTGCCACTTTGGCATTTATATGAAACTTTTTTCAAAACTGTACTCTGGAGTCGGGCACAAATCTTTTGTTTTACATTCATTATATTTCAGAAACACGGTTTGGAGATTAAGCCCAAACATTTCTATTGGTCGATTCATAAAACTACGATATATTCACTAACCGTGACCGCGCACGAATGCAAACAAAACATAGAACAAAAGCGAAAGCGGAGTTTCCTAACCATGTTATCTCTATATTAACTATGCTTCGGGCCAGTGTATTATTTATAGAAATTACAAATACATTTATTAAATGGATATAGAGGTGGTTAAAAGGACAGAAAGTAAGAGGTCATGGTATTGTAACGCATTTTGTCTATCACCTCACAGTGATAGACAAATTTGATTGGATGAAACAGAATTGATAAATCTCGTATTTTTGGTGCGCTCCACAGGTATACAACTTCAGAATGACGCTCATTGGCTACCACAGCTCCAAAAGGATACGACTTGTTTCGCGGGCATTTATTCAAAATGGCGTCAAACACCCTCGTGTAAATCTAATTTCTGACGAAGAATTAGCACAGAAAAGACAAGATATACTTAGCAGAAACACCATAAAAAGTGTGAACAATGCAAAGAGAAAGTTTGAGGCGTATTTGAAGGCTTGCCACATAGAAAACTGTGAAGAATGGATTACTTTCAGTGACGACAAGCTGGACGACTTGTTGGTGAAGTTTTGGTTCAGTGCACGTACAAATAAAGGAGAACAAATGTTAGAACAAAACTTTTAAAACAATACGAGATTCATCAATTCTGTTGCATCCAATTAAATCTGTCTATCACTGTGAGGTGATAGACAAAATCCTTGTTCCGAGGGTCTTTCGGGGTATACGAGATTTACCTCTCTCAGCCTAGAGCCAGAATTCGTATCCTCCTGAGGTACAAATTCTAGCTCCAGGCTTCGAGGGGTAAATCTCGTATACCCCTCAGATCTTCGGAATAATTGTTAGTAACCACTGACCTATACTAAATGGACTGAGCGCGCAATCTATTTTATCAGGAGCTCGGTGTCACCACTGCTCTCGTCATATAGGTCTTTCCTCTCATGCGTAAATTCGCTGACCAGAAATAAATGGTTCGTAACGCTATGATACAGTATAAAGTATGGAAACTTTAATACATTTTATTGTCTTTACCTTTCTTCGATTGTAAATAATGCTATATTGAACTGGATTCCTAAAATTCATGTAGCATTTTCGGTGGATTAATTGTTTTTCATGGTCTGTTGTACGAGAAGTGATATGTGCTTGTAAAATTTACGATCATTTCTACCGCACGATGCCACGATCAATCTGGAAAATGTATTATTTTATATCCGGAAAAATAATGAGAGTAAATGATAGCATGTTAACAAAAACCGTTCAATTAAAGATGGTGCTGACAAATAATTTAGCTAAAAAGCTTCAAACAACTATAAATTGGTCGAGAATGCATGGTAAGTTTCTTTGCTTTATATTAAAAATCTTTTTTTAAACTAAATCAGTCTACAAATGTCAAATATTGCAAGAGTTTATCCAAAATTTTATATACTATTATTAAGGTTTTTCTTTTAACAAGTTAATAAGTTATTGCAACATAAGTTAATTGAATTTTTGAACAAGTAAAAAATATGCTGTACATTTAAATGTGGTCTATTAAATGTGTACAGTATAAATATCTGCATTATAACTTATAAGTCAATATGATAAAGTACAATTTCTAGAATATTGTGAGATAAATAGGTCGAAATAGGAATGTTAAGTATATTTGTCATTGGTCATTGGTTGCTGAAGAGAATTAGTTTCGATAACCTCTTTCGCATGTTCTTGCCCAAGATCTTTTTACCCAAAACTGTGAGATATACTTTATTAAAGATGCAATGTGGTTGTTGGTTGCAGTAGTGTCGTACATATATGTTCTGTTAAATCGTTGAACACATTTGAGCCAATGCATGATGAAAGAACAGTGGTGGAAATTGCTGAAGGCAAGCCAGGGCAGTGTGGATTCATCATTGTCACAATACATTTTTCTGTTTCTTGGCATACCTAGACCACAGAATCAGAAGGGATAATGAGCCCACCATTGCTTTTCCAAGTAGCGAATGAATCCTGGACCAACTCTTTGGTTGCTTTCATAGCAGAGATACGTTTAGGACATCCAATTTTCTTCGATGCCATCTTCAAAACAAAGCCAGCCACATATGAAATGGCAGCATTCTTGTACTCGGATATTTGGATATCATTTGACAGTTGGCAATGGTCATCTTCAACATCTACTGATTGTCGTAATTCAAGATCATATCTTCGGGCAATAGACACATCTGATATGTCGGTTTGGATGGAATTCACAGTACATTGATCTTCTACTTTGTGTGAGAGCTTGGCGTTGTCCTGAGCTGTACAATTACCATTACCTCCTTCAATCATGTGGCGCATGAGGAGCTGCTTGTAGGCAGAGCTGAATTGGATTGAAGTGGGGTTGTTATTCCAGCCACCAGCTGCTCGAATTGCTGCAAAAAAAATTCTATGTGGTCTTGGCTGAACTTATACATGAGCAAATACTTCAATTTCGGGGCAGATGACGCCACCAGCTCCTTGAAGATGGATTGTGTACTTTCCAGTAGGATCTTTAATCTGTGTGATGTAGTTGGAAGCTTCGACAAAGAACTTTTCAACATGTGGATAATTGGACATTCTGATTGGTGCTTTATAATTCTTTCCTAAGGGGTTTCTCGAGTTGACGATGTCAAACAATTGATCAAAGATTCGCAGTAATTTGGATGTTGCTTTACTTTGTGCAAATTCTGGCAGCTTCAGATGTTCTCTGCAGTAGTCCAGGTAATCTGCAACACTGGTACTGAGTGACTGAGCAGCCTTTCATCTTTTGTGGTTGCCAATTGATATGGGCATATATTAACTTATTTGTCACGTGAGGAAATAACCACGAGGAACTTTTCAACTGGAATCAAGAGATACAGCCATAAGGACAAGAGCTTCAGTAGCTGGAGGTATTGAGTCATCAGTTATACCAGTGCCATAATCAATATAACCTCTATAACGGTCTCCGTCCCATTGTATATGTTTACAAATGGACATTTCGTCAAACACAAGGCTGCATATGATATCATTACCGTTCTCGTTGGCAGAAAAAGTGGCTTCAGTAAATCCTGGACCACCGTCAATGGAGGAGTACGATGATCGGATTACTGATGGATGTGGGAGACAAACTTGAAGGTTCTCCTTACAAAATTATATGCTTTGGTCGAATAGAACTTCAAGGTTAGTGCGAAGGCGCTTAATTCAGGGGGGTAGGCGCCACAACTCTTGTTTTTCTTTTGTTTAACTAAGCGTTCATCATCTCTTGTGGTATGCCAGAATATGTCGATTCAAGTATAGTTGCGATATCATCTGAAAGCATGTTTTGTCGGTTGAGCTCATTGACCACAGCTTGTAGGGATGAAATCTTCGTCTTATATCTCCTTGCCCTTTTTCCGTGATGCTAGTAATTTTTTAGTGAGATTTTGGGTGTGTGTAAGCAATTTATCCAACTTATCCTTTATTTTCCGTGGGCTTTCAGTAATAGCGTATGCGTGATCAGGTTGGGAATGTGATTCATTGTTGCATATTTGTTTTGGAGGAGATCCATCACTTGTCTCTTCTAATTCTTCAATATACCTTTTTCTTTTGGTTGTCTAGGAAATAGATTATTCTAATAATCAAACAACATGAGGAACAATGACACATCATTCACAGAAAAGGATTAAAGTCTGTCTAATGGAAGAGGATTCTATTCATCCAGATGATGAGCCATGCAGTCAATATACCATTTCCCCTTATATAATGCCAGTAGCAATATTGAGATTTACCTTGTCAATACTTTCATGACTTGTCTCGGTTGGAGCAGCAGCATTATCGTCAATTTTGATTTTTCTTACGATTTTCTAGGAAATAGATTATTATTATTGTACTCTGCACCTTTAATGAAGATGATAAATCAAATGATTCTGGACATGATATATTGAGCTTAAAGAAATACCCATAAAGGCCAGGGGAATGAGCAATCCCAAATTGTGCAATTAGAAGATTATAGTCTGCCTATTGGGAGAGGATTCTATTCATCCAAGGTGGGTCATCAATTTTCCAAGTCATAAATGGGGGTGGGAATTTTAAAGCTACGTTGAGAGGGTGTCACCTTATAAGCAACCCTTACGTTACACACATTTGAGAGTATTATAGTATATTTGAACTCATGCAACACAAATGTTATATTACTTAAATATAATGTTTTTTGTAATCATTTCTGACCCTCAATTTTTTAAAAATTCCCCAGGGGAGCATGCCCCGGAACCCCAAAGTCTCTGACGCCCAACTTTAAATATGTACCTATGCGACTAAAATGTACGTTTGATTTGTTTTCCCAAAAAAATACATCACTGGACTATGACTTGAAAGAAGACTCTGTAGACTTCAGTTTCATTTATTTGATTTAATATTAGTGGGAGATAAAAGAAACAAGTGCGTCAAATTGTACTAGGGTGGATCATTATATTTTCAGCTGTCAGATGGGGGTGGGTCATGTGTATTTCTCGACAAATTGGGGGGGGTGGGTCACCTCAAACCACCTTTGTAAAATTCAATATTCATAGCCCACCCCCTGTACGTTATGACCAGTCCCCAATATGAATAAATTATAATAAGTTCTATGCATTCAATTATTCATTTTACTATTAAAGGTAAAAGTTAATGATACAGATAATGTACGATTGCCTCCTATAATGCCAGATACAGTATAGAAGTTTACTTCGTCAATATTTCCATGACTCATATTGGTAGGAGTAGCATCATCACTAAGGCGCGATCGATTTTGATCCGAATTTATGAAGTCCATTTCAAAATGCTCAGAGCATATTCCACTGTTATGTGATGGCTCAAATGATGTCTGGATATTCTTACAAAGCCAGTCCATTTTTTTCGTGTTTCTGTCTTGTTATGGCTAGGAAATCTGTTATTGAAATTACAATATTATACCCTTTAATTTTTTAAACACAACATACCATTCTATTTTTCTTCCCTTACCCAAATGTTTAAATTGGTTTAACACCCAACGATTCAAATTGTCACACTTATACACTCTTCCTTGTTGGTAGACCAAAAAAATGAGGACTCCAACATTCTCTCCCCCACAGTGGCGCGGGAAATGGGGGGCACAGGGGGCATGTGCCCCCCAAATTTTCTTCAAAGTTCCTTTTTCTCCAGATAAAACAATGGGAAAGTGTCCTTTTCTAATAGAAGAGGTGCCCTTAAGATGAAGTGCCCCACCCCCCCAAAGTTGAAGTTGCTTCCTACGCCTATGCTCCCCATAAGCATGGGTTCTCGGTATACCCAAGCTTATACCAAGCCATTTTCAGAAATATTAGCAAGTCTGTTAGAAACTAAAGCTACATTTCACAACTAGGTTTTTTTGTAAACACCAAATGAATGTAAATAGTTACTTTTGTTAGTAGGCATAATCGCATTATGCGATAATTAGTGTATTTAATTTATTGGTGAAGCATTGAATAATAACTATGGTATAATTTGAGTATTATAGTGTAAAACAAACAATAATACAATACTTACGAGTGAAAAGAGATACGTTTCTCGTTTCTCAACTTTTGCGAAGCTCTATTTATACAACCACCAACGTAAAAGACGGCAAAACTCAGAGTACAAAGCTGTAAGCCCTTCAACTATCCAGGGAAAATCAAGCTCACGTCAACAAGAGATTTAAGGTTAAATGTAAACGACAATTTTCGAGACAATATTTTAATATTTCTATCATGATGGACAAATTGACAAGCACAACTTATCGATGAGGAGTCTTTGCTCTTATTTGACAGTAAAAAGTTAAAAACCTGGCCGTGAGTAAACTTTACACACAATCTCTATAGATTTTCTTGTATAAGTATCCCTTGCATCCCCCTTGCCGAGCACGACAGTGTATCTAAATATAAAGATATTCATTATGAAAATCAACTGTCATGTTGAAAAAATTCTGGTGTCTCTAAAAGTAATATCTTTCTTCTTCTTACGACTTTAAATTGACAAAAAATATCACAAATTTGCACAACATAAATTTTTTTTAAATATATAATTCGCCCAGAAACCAAAACAAAGATCGGTATGCGGTAATTTTCATCGACGCGAGGACCTATATGACGTGAGCAACGGTGAGGACACTTTTTGACCTCGAGCGCTCAGTCCATTTACAGGCATTTAGTATAGCTTACGTATTAAAATCCGATGTTATATACTTATAGTTATTGATTTGGTCCGATACTCGATAGTATGACATTTTCGTCCTTGAGCTTTGCATTTCTTTTACCAGAAAACTTTGTATTCTCCGATAGTCAATTCAGTTGTTTTAGACGGTCGAATTTCTTGTGAAAGTTCGTCAATTTTGTTTGCAAAGCGTTGTTCGAGATCTCCAATACTGTCAAGTACTGTATCGTAGTTCGCTCCTTCGTATGAAGCTTTTTAAATTTTTTTATCATCTATTCGCGCACTTGGTTTTGGACTTGGGTCCAATAATTTCAAGCAAAGCCAAAGGACAACATGTTTGTTGACATAATTTTGCCCAATAAATATCCTTGTCGAAAACCACTGAAAGGCGAACAACTTCTAGATGTTTCTTCCATTCCTCGCCAATTCTAGCGATTTAAATCTATGAAAGCTTTTCAGTATATTTAATAATATATTAGCTCAGAACGAATTCGTTTACTCTGAGAGATTCCAGCTCCTAAAACATGATAGCTCACACCCCGTTGCGATATAGTAAGCCCAGCGAAACAAGATGGGTCTTTCCACTGATCTCATAGTGGTCTTTGCGATTAAAAATTTGCTGAAAACATGCATGCCTTTTACATACCTAACTATAGAAATACATGCATGCAGAATCCCCTCGCCCATTTGAACCAAACAATTTACTCCCCAAATTAGTTATTGTAACATGAAGTACTGAGTCGACGAATGTAACCATGGTAACACGCAACATTGTATATATTTTATATATTTTATTTGTTTTTAACTATAAAATTATCAATTGCCCAACTATATAAAGTGGGTATGCTATTATGTACTCTTTTAGCTTTGATTTACTGTAACATTCAACCTTAGACGTTCACAAAACGTTTCGAAATTATCAAAAAACTTCAAGTCTTCAACTGCTTTTCGAGGAGTATTTTTATAACTTCGCACTTGCTTTTGAAATGAAGTTTTTGATATTTAATGTTTTTTTATTTTTCTATAACGTATACTTGAATCAATACTACAATACTCTTAATATCAATCAATGTTGTATTGACGACACAGAATGATCTACACATTTTCAAATTCACAAACTATACGGCATGGTATATTAATTTAAAAAATCGGCAAAGCAAGCATGCAAAATAGACACATACCTGTTTAAAACACTCCTTTTCCGGTCTTTCGACTGTTTTTCCTCTTGTTAATTTGTCCTCTAAATAATTTTCATTTATCTTGTTTTGGAGACTTAACATATAAACTTACTTACATAGAGACTTACTTATAAAATGAGTGCAAAACTATTTTTCAAAAAAGTTTGCAAAATAGTCCAAAATAGAAATCTGACTCTTCTCTCGGGCAGTCTCGGTTTGAACACGCGCATGCGCATAACTTAAAAAAACGTCCAGTCCATGACAAAAAAAATGGCGGACGACTTTGCATTCCACAATGTTTTCACATACCCGGGTGTAAATCTCCTAGCGGAATTAGTACCCTCGCACGGCGGATGGGGATGAAAAAACAATCTATTATTATTATTATTGTGTCGAAACGTTCATAAATAATAGGGATTTCTACTACGAAATCACACATTTGTGCACTACTTTTGTCACGTGACAAAAACTGCAACATCTTTAGACACCGAAATTTCCAAACTCTGTCGTATTCCAAACCCTGTCATACTATAACCTTCGATCAAGTAATGAAATAATCCTTGCTGTGCCGTCTCACAAGTCACTTAATTCAATCGGAGACAGAGCGTTTAAATTCGCTGCACCGAAACTGTGGAATCGCCTTCCCAAAGAATTAAGGCTTTTAAACTCACTTATTACATTTAAGAAACATTTAAAAACTTATTTATTTCGTATTGCCTAAGATATTGCTTTTTAATGTTTACGGATAGATTTTTAGCTTGTACAGTATATACGTAAATTATACTCATATTTAACTTATAAATGCATGCACTAGTTTCATAATAGTATGTATAATTTATTTCACAGCGCATCTGAACAATAATATTTAATAAATAATAAATAAATAAAGTATATATTAAAGGTTAGTGTCAGGGTCATGCATTTCGGGATTTTGTTATTGTTTACATCTTAGCCAAATGCAACAAATAACGATAAAAATACCTTGTTTGGTACATTTCCGATAAAAATCATATAAAAGGAGCAAGGATTATCAAAGGATGGGTTAAATATATGACGGATTGTAAAAAAGTTCTCCAGATCTTCTCATCTGGTCGGCCCGAAAAATGGCCGCCAGCAGGAATTTGAGCCCGCGATTCCCTGGTCTGACAATAATCCTTTAACGATGTCTAGTGAAAGCATGCAGGATTGTAAAGCCATGACAGAATTGGTGGCCATTTTCGGTTGGGGAAGGATTAAGTTCCTGTTCAAGTCTGGGAAATGTCAACAAAATTTCTGATCGCGCATGCGTATTATCTTTTCGTCACTGCCGTTCACAGTGGAAATTTCAAGCAATGCACAGTCTTTCAGATATAAATTATTTTGGTTTAGATCAAAGTTGTTGGTAAATATGCGGATTAATAACAAGTTTTGAATATAAATATACGATCAGTAAAAAATCCCACATGCCGAATATCGAGTATCTAAGTTTAAATACAGATTTGAAATCGATTATTATTTGCCTTAAACTAATGAGTAAGGAAAATAACGATCTGGGTGACGCCAGATCTACGCCTAGTTTATGCGTAAGAATTTCTGAAGGGTAGAGGTCGCCCTTGGATTGCCCGCTTACTTTCGCGAGAGATCCTTGTTGAAGCGATCTCCGCTATATAGATTATTCAAATTCAAAGGAATCATAAGGAAGACCTGTTTCTGAATGTCTTCGTGGCAAAAATTAACACGACAGACTGACCCACCGATTTACCGGCAGACTAACCGACCTAGATAAGATAAGGAAAACGAACGGACATTTCAAGTAGCTAGTTCAAACACAAATATAATATTAATCAACTCAAGTCAATTTATTCTGCCACAAAAGAACATACACACATTATAATAGAAATATATATATAGTCTGGCAAGGAAGCCCAAGAGAAACCAAAAGGCTTATAGATTTTGGGCTACTATTGCAATCTGATAAACCCGGAGAAGCGTATATAATATACAATATTTAAGATATATCACAGCTATATATATATAAACTATCATTAAGTACAACATTAGAATTAAATTAAATGTTCAATAGGTAACAGAGTAAAAGTGACAGAGTGACATGGAGGAAAACAGAGAACAAAGACAGAAAACTATAAGTTTAATAGATATTCTTTTCATCTTCTTCTATAACAGGAAACGCATCACATATATCATGACTGAGTGAATTACGCCTTGCTAATTCACAGAAAACCTTTTTAATATTCGTTCTACAAAATGGAACGAAATACAAAATTCGACTTCCGTGTATATATTATACGTATGAATATTACTGACACTGGACCCCACCTTTAACATAATATTTAACTCTCAAAGATCGTTAATTTGGTAAAATCTAAAAGTCATACTATGAAGTGAACATTTAATTGGTGGGTTTCACAAAGCACTATCGTGCATGCAGCAGATGGTGGTCAACCGTCAGTTATCAGGGTGACAAAATAAAAAAGTTTTTTTTTACCTTTCATTTCATTATAATATGTAGCAGTGTTGAATTGCATGGGGTTAGATAAAATAAAAGAGAGAGATTTTGATTTTTCAGCAGTGCAAGACGATTGACAATAAGTAACATTTATATATAAATAAATTATATATAATATGTAGTGTTGGTTTAAATTTCTTCAGACATTAAATTTGAATCTTTATTAAAAATAAAGTTAAAATCCCAGGACGTTTCGCCGGTCAAGGCTTCTTCAGTGGGAAAACTATAAATTAGGTAATATGATGTCCCTATATTTATATACAAATCTATATCTAATAAAAATACAATTAAAACAATCAGTTATATACAAATTGTCCTCCCAATACAGCCGTTCATAATCTTGCCGGTATGGTTTTGAATCTCAACTGCTTCAATATACTTTCGTTCATCTTGATTTCTATAATGTTTGTATGTATAATTTTCCAGATTGTTTTCTTGAAGTTCTTTTGTCTATTGTTGTGGGAATTTAAGTGTTTGTACGTGGTCTGTTTGTCCATTGTCAGATGTTCTTTAATTCTTGTGTCTATTGCTCTACCTGTCTCACCAATATACATAATTCCGCAGGTTGCACATTTAATTTGATAAACGACGTTCTTTGCTAAGCATCGATTAGGTTTTTCGGCTAATCTACACGTTTCGCATCTTTAAACAATGTGGCTTATCTCTTGGAGGGGCAAAAACTTTAGATGATGATTTACCGTTCCCAAAATGAATTCTAGTATGCCTGACCGACGTACAACACCTAATGCACGTCGTTTGAATTCTTCATTAATGAAATGAATTTTAATATAAATGTAATTTTGTTCATCGTTAACTTGTGAATTATTGTTGTTGTGTGACGTGCTTCTTATACGTAGTAGCTTTTATCATTTCCCTAGGGTACCAATTACTGATAAACAATTCCGTCACTTTAACTAGTGATTCTTTTCGAGCTTGCGGATTAGATGAACATCTGATGGCTCTCTTTACTTCGCCAATCAGTAGGCCTATAGCTCGCATTGATGCAACTGAACAGTGGTTGTTCCAGGGAATAATGCAGCGACTATGTGTTGGCTCTATATATAGGGATGTTGAAAATGTATTAGAATCCGGGTTAAATGAAATCAATGTATCAAGAAATGGTAATTGGTTGTTATTGGGCTGTTCGAGTGTGAATTTTATTGCATCATTTTGGCCGTTGCAATAAAATTCACACTCGAACAGCCCAATAACAACCAATTACCATTTCCTGATACATTGATTTCATAAATACTAATCAATGTTGAATGGAAATGAAATACTATATTTGCAACGTAAATTCAAGCTTATTTGGTAAGTTTAACACATATGTAAATTCGCTCGAACAGCTATAATTTCTTGCCACATTGGAACATGTATGATCACAGTTTTGATATATTCTATATCCTTGGAATTTCCAAAATATTGACAAGGCATTCATGCATTTGGAAATTCTCAATATATAGGATAGCAACCCCATAGGGTGCACTAAAACTTCTCGTTCCTACATTCCATCCACAACCCTGATTTTTCAGATTTCCAATTGATTGTGGTTCCTGGCCTGAACTTAGTAATATGTGTTAGTATGCAATGCAATTTTAAAATACATGTTAATATATACTGGTTTATGTTCTTCATTGCATTAATTCCAGCCACATATGTATTATTAGATATGAACCACGCTTTAAAATTATACGGGATACCCGCAAGCTAAATCTCGATGCTCTTTACCAAGACTGTTTATCGGTACCCTTTACCTTAATATACGCACTTGACAACCCAAATGACCAACTTAGTGTTTTCAATGATCTATTTAGTGAATGTCTTGATCGACATGTTCCTTTAAAGAGAATCAAAGTCACCCGTCCACTTTGCCCCTGGATTCAATCGGATGAAAGAAGAAGGCCACAATTAGAACGCAATGAACTCAGAGTGTTAGCACATAAAAGTTTTACTGGCTCTGCTTGTGACCAATACCGCGAAATTGCGAAATTGTCTCAAGACAACTATTAAAAAGGGCAAAAGAAAATTTTTCTCAGTGGCTCTTTCCTCCAAAAAGCCAAAGGCTCTTTGGCAAGTAATACATCGCATACTCTGTCCCAATCCGCAACGAATTAAGCTGGACCCTCAAGCCTTGAGCGATCATTTTTCATAATCAGTTCAGAGAACACTGGGACAATCACATAGCGAGAGTAATGCAGAACTGTTCGACTACATTGAATCTCTGCCTTGTGGGAGGGTCGGTTTTAGTCTACGTCCTGTTACATACAACGAAGTTATTAAATAACTTAAAGGACTACGGAATGATACGTCGACGGGTCCAGACAACATACCTTCAAAATACATCAAGCACTGCACCGATATAATAGCTTCACCAGTAACTCATAATTATGGCAAACTCGTGTATTAGCTTACAATTTGTTCCTAGTTTATGGAAAACCTCAAGAATTTGTCCAATTCCCAAAATTGACAATTCTATTCTATTTTTCAAAAGCATTCGACACGCTTAACTTTAAAACAGCATTATACAAATTATATAACTTGGGTTTTTCTAACAATTTCCTTTGCTGGATGATAAACTATTTAGCTGATCGCTATCAGTATCTTCAACTAGATGATAGAAGATCAAATCTTGCTAAAACATATTTTGGTGTACCTCAAGGATCTGTCCTTGGTCGATTTATTTTAAATTTATACGTATCGGATTTAGACCTACCTCACACGTGCTATCAGTACGCTGATGACACCACTGCAATGTATAAAGATGTATTCCCTAATTTGTATTTTTTACTCTTATTTGGTAGTATAACAGGTACTTTTGTACATTATCAAGTAAACTGGTGAAATCAACGTGTTAAAATAAGATCTACACTCTAATAGAATTTGATTTAACCTTACCCTAATCTATATATTCTAAAATCATCAACGTTTAATGACACAATTGTAATCACAAATTAATTATTGGACTGAATTTCCCCATCAACTACCACAATTTTCTTACAGCGATTTATACCTTTAGGGTTAATAATATTCCTATTCATACAATCCTTATCCCAATTCTAACTGTAATCTTAACCGTAATGGCAAGTCACTATTATATGTATTATGTGTTCACATTTGCTGAAAATATTCGTTTAAATGATATAAACTTGCTGATAAGCTACATTTCCCTCTTTCCCAGTGTACACTGGTTGATAATTATAAATAAGAGCTTCTCTAGCGTCCTTCTCAGACGCAAATTTATGACTACTTAATCTCGCCTCATTCACAAAGAAATTTGAAATGTATTGGGCTAGTTTAATTGCAGCTAAGTCGTGCGGAATATTCTTTTTGAGCGCCCACTCGAATGCACATTTCTCAGGGTGCCATTGCGTTGAATAGAACGGATATTTCCTTGCTTCGAACGTTGATACAAATTGCTTGCCTTCACGATCAAAATTTGTTGTAAGAACTCTATAAAAATCTTTTAACTTCCTATTTTCATCAAATAACTTCAAAGGCAGAGAGAACTTGTGAAAATGTGCTGTAATTGGTGTCGCGTTGAAGGATTTTACCAAATAATCCGGCATGTCATGGAATAATTTACTCTCCCGATAATCTTTTAAAAGATTTAAAGGAGCGGTTAAATTGTAGGCGTCCGTACGAACGCGGATTTCTTTTGGGCCATTTAGCACGGTGGCCAAAACTTGATGTCCAAGACACATTCCCATTATTGGAAAATAACCTCCATGGTCAAACGTTTTCCTCGCTAGGTCAAAAATAATCCTTGATGTATTAGCATAACCTGAATTGAAGAGACTCACCCGACCGCCAGGAAATATTGCGCCATTAATAGATTGAAATAGTTTCTTAATCTTTTTCTCACTGAGATCAGTCCTGATAGGAACAACTCGGGCACCAGATGATTCGAGGAACTTTACATAACATGCCGCAATGTATAAAGATCTATATCCACCAAGCTTTTCCACGGACGTCCGCCGTGTTGATTGTGCAATGATTCCTATGATAGGTCTATCTGTTTGAATTTCACGGTGTGTTTTAGCAAGGTTGAATCCAGAACAAACAAGCGCATATATGATGGGCATGAAAAATTTGAAGATCCTTTCTCTCATGTCTAATAGTATCGTCAGAGCAAAATTTCATGTAATATATACTGTAATATGTTAATAAGATTCAAGCAATATACAAGGTTTCACAGCAATAGATTGCTCCAAATGTCATTTCACTGATCGGAACAATTGACCTAACAGTACATAACTGCAGAGTACATGCAGGTGATAAACAAGTGGCTTCATTCATGCCACCCGCGTTGCTAAAATTAAGAGTTCAAGCTTGTTTGTTAACCTTGGTTTATTGAACGCTTAGTGTAGCTAAGAAATATAGAAACTGTAACGACTATACAGTGGTTTAAAAACATTGAAGCTACAGGGATATAAAGGACGGATGCGTACATTGTGTATTTTTATGTGTCTTGGGTAACCAACGCGCTAACAGTTTAAACAAGCTCCTTAAAATCTAGTTTCAGTTTTTTTAAACCACATTAAATTTAATTGATTGATCAGAAAAACAAAAATAACAATAATCAATATTCAATAATTACACAAAAAATAAAACAGAAAGAAAAACAAACATATAGATGGGCACCAGAACAGCAGTCGCTAATAACCGTACACCGATTAAAATATTTCGTGAAATGTATTTGATTTTCTTCAAACATTTGTCATGCTTCCATCACTAAATATGGCAAGGCGAGGCGTTCACCCTGGACTCGGGTAGCAAAACGCACAAAATGTTGTTTGGGCTTGGTTCTCTTAATGATAACTTTGGTCCGAAAAAAGTTACCTTTACGAATAGACCACTTGCCTTATAGCGATGCCCGCTATGCATGACGGTAGGAGTCGTGTCCTTGCATAATTCGAACGAAATGGCGGGCGAGGAGCGAGCGATTTTGTTTTGAAGATGAAATGGCGGATTTTTAATAACTTTTTACATCCATCAATAAATTTTATCGGCGGGGAAACAACAAGGGGGCTATTGATTACAAGTAGGTGTAATTTCATGACGTTCTGTGTAATAATGGTGAAGAAAATGCGTTGGAAAAGATGCGCCATGTAAACACGTTTCGCAAAAAAGATTTGCAAAAACTAACCTCACGAACAAAAACAAGACAATTCGCGTTTTACAGTAAGATCGGATAATCTTTTTTACATACTACCTTTAACTGATAATTGTTTGTACTGGAGATCTAGGTTATTTAGAATCCATAAGCTTATGAATACCATTTTAAGCTTTGTGAAATTGACAACTTTTTGTGATGATTTTGTTCGAATTTGTCATGCAGAGACCTTTCGTCTCTTTGACCACAAGTCTTAGCTTAAATTTCTCCCATCTGAATAAAATCGCTATAGCTATATCAAGAATATTTAAGAGTGAGAATGTTCTCGTGATTTCGTTGCTGTATTTTATTAAAAAAACCCATATTATTTCACAAGGAAGTGGGGTCGTGGAGAACTGCTTGATCAGTTACAATATAATTGCACATGTACTGCAACATGAAATTTAGGTAGTATGCTAACCTTATTCTTGTTCAATTACAATAAAATATGTTACTCAACATGCTGTAATTGTCTGTAAAGATAAATTTCTATTTGAAAGGGTTGACATTTGTATGTGTGTGTGTGGTCACACATAAATGTTTTTGGTTGGTGTGGTCACACATGCGGCCAGTGGTTATAAATAGTCTGGGGTGCAAATATTGGTTGTCAACAAATATCTGCTTTTGGTTGCTGAAAATTTAAGTCCTCAATTAAGGCCTTTGACTCATACATAATCCAACTGCTTCTGTGATTTGTATAGTCCAAGTTATAAGGCTTTGGCAGTTGATGATAGTGCCCCCCTTCACCTGCCCATATTGATAACACAGCAAGATGAGAACTAACATCAATACTATGTGAGAACAAATCTACATTTAATAAAATATAATAGTTTTCACAATTTGTATATATATTGTACATTCAATATTTTATATGATAGCCTTTATCTTTATAACCCCATAGCATTCACTGGCAAAGTTTTAGGAACTTAGATACCCTGTTATAGCTAATAGCTGCTTAATAAGCCTGAGAGCAAGACAAATTTGTTGGGAGAGCAAGATTAACTTGTTGGAACTATGAAAGAGACAGCTTGCACTTAGTCTTGCAAAAACAATCCCAAAACACTTACAGATAACTTTCAGACTTACAAATAACAAATTTTCACTATCAGACTTAAGATATCTCAACTTTCCATCAAGCACTTTGTTTTTATAGTTGTTAATATGTAGATTAGTTGTTAATTGGGCTCTTGTAGAGATACTATTATTCCATGGCAAGACCTTTATTACCTATTCATGCATGGAGTGAGTATATGTTACCATCAACCCAGTCTGGTAAACTGATAAATTTTGGTACAGATCACATGCATGCATACTGGATACTGAAAAGAATCAGACCAAGTGAACCTTCCTATTAAAATCTACAGTACAGTCTGTGGTTTTGGTAGACTACATATGTAAATAATTAGGAGAATAAAACCATTTTCTATTTCCTGCAAATATATGTGAGGATATACAAGTACAGAATGCACATCTTACCAGACTAACCCATTCCATTAAATTGTAGTACCAACTCTAGCCAACAAAAATAAAATATCATTTACTAATAGGGATTTTAAACATTTCATGTAATCATGTTAAGATTAGGTCGGAGACTAGGCAAAGGTATGAAAGTGTGTAACACTGTAACTTGAAGTAGGCTGTTATTTCTAAGAAAGTAAACAACAAGAGACTGCCAGTTCTTATTAAAATGGCATTTTGCCCCTATGAGAGTATTAACTCCATACATTGTTCAAATATTTTCCATCAGAAAGTCCATGTATTATACTGCAAATCTTTCATAGTTAAAGAGTACGTGTTAAAAACATAGCCAAATACTTAAAAGTTTTATACGATTATATACTTGAGAAGCAATTTTCAAAATACAAAATTGTGTACAGTATATAAAACATCTATACTACCAATGCGGAATACAAATCAAAATATGCGTTAAACTAGATCCAAAAAAATATAATACAGCAACGAAATCACGAGAACATTCTCACTCTTAAATATTCTTGATATAGCTATAGCGATTTTATTCAGATGGGAGAAATTTAAGCTAAGACTTGTGGTCAAAGAGACGAAAGGTCTCTGCATGACAAATTCGAACAAAATCATCACAAAAAGTTGTCAATTTCACAAAGCTTAAAATGGTATTCATAAGCTTATGGATTCTAAATAACCTAGATCTCCAGTACAAACAATTATCAGTTAAAGGTAGTATGTAAAAAAGATTATCCGATCTTACTGTAAAACGCGAATTGTCTTGTTTTTGTTCGTGAGGTTAGTTTTTTGCAAAACTTTTTTGCGAAACGTGTTTACATGGCGCATCTTTTCCAACGCATTTTCTTCACCATTATTACACAGAACGTCATGAAATTACACCTACTTGTAGTCAATAGCCCCCTTGTTGTTTCCCGGCAGAAAAAAATTATTGATGGATGTAAAAAGTTATTAAAAATCCGCCATTTCATCTTCAAAACAAAATCGCTCGCTCCTCGCCCGCCATTTCGTTCGAATGCAAGCGGCAAGCCATTGCAAGGACACGACTCCTACCGTCATGCATAGCGGGCATCGCTATAAGGCAAGTGGTCTATTAAGGCAGCCCTAAATTGTAGCTTCAAACATAGAATAGCTGAAGTAAATACACAACAAAGTTTTGACTAACTTTACTGGCCGTATAAATCACGATTTTAGTTTATAGAACGTTATTATGATTAAGTTTACCTGTGGCTGTGCTAAACCCTTACTGGTCTAGGCTTAATCAGGTTTCATGATACAAATATCATCATTCTTTACATAAACAGGATCAAACGGTGGGGGCACTTCTAGTAAAGTAACTGCTGTGTATTCATGAAGACAAATATTTAAACCAATTTCATGTTGAAGCTTTTAATAATAAATTATGAGGATTGCGCAGCATCATGTATTTGAGAACAATTAACTGCAAAAAGATATAATGTGCGAAAGTAATATAAGAATGCCAAATCTTATTTCAAAACGGCTATGACTAAAGCTTAAGCTAAAAATCCAAGACAATTTTCGGCCATTTTGAATCTCGTGGGCGATTTCGTAATCACAAGGGATTGTGTACGGGTGTCTGAGGAAATGCCAGTTTGCGGACACCGACGAAAAACAGGAAAACCGAAAGACAGAAAATACCCATTTTAAGACACTGATCTCTTTGGGCCAGTGTATTATAAAAATTACAATACATGTATTACATGCATATAGAGGAGAAAAGGACAGAAAGTAAGAGGTTATGGTATTGTAACGTATTGTAACGTATTGTAACGTATTGTAACGTATTGTTAACGCATGGTAACTAATTGGCATGAATATCTTTACCTATAGTTCTCTTATTCAAGATATAGTGCATAACCAAATCAAGATTCTTCCAAAAATGAAACCTGCTCGTCATATCCATAAAATAAGAAGACAAAGCAATACAAAGTGCAGAACACTCGCTTACCAACGTTTTACCTTACAGTATTTTGGAAGGTATTGTCTACATAAATGCGCAATCAAGATATTTCCTAAGCCGTTTCAAAAACCTTCTTACATAGAGACTTACTTATAAAATGAGTGCAAAACTATTTTTCAAAAAAGTTTGCAAAATAGTCCAAAATAGAAATCTTCTGACTCTTCTCTCGGGAAGTCTCGGTTTGAACACGCGCATGCGCATAACTTAAAGAAACGTCCAGTCCATGACAAAAAAAATGGCGGACGACTTTCCATTCCACAATGTTTTCACATACCCGGGTGTAAATCTCCTAGCGGAATTAGTACCCTCGCACGGCGGATGGGGATGAAAAAACAATCTAATATTATTATTATGTGTCGAAACGTTAATAAATAATAGGGATTTCTACTACGAAATCACACATTTGTTTGCTACTTTTGTCACGTGACAAAAACTGCAACATATTTAGACACCGAAGTTTCCAAACCCTGTCGTACTCCAAACCCTGTCATACTATAACCTTCGATCAAGTAATGAAATAATCCTTGCTGTGCCATCTCACAAGTCACTTAATTCAATCGGAGACAGAGCGTTTAAATATGCTGCACCGAAACTGTGGAATCGCCTCCCAAATAATTAAGGCCTTTAAACTCACTTATTACATTTAAGAAACATTTAAAAACTTATTTATTTCGTATTGCCTATGATATTGCTTTTTAATGTTTGCGGATAAATTTTTAGCTTGTACAGTATATACGTAAATTATACTCATTTTTACTTATAAATGCATGCGCATAAATGCGTAATTCGGATACATTGACAATATTCAAAAACGGAATTCGTGCTCATACCTCCTAAAAATTTTTTTCTAAATTAAATTCTATTCTTCTGTATTCAATTTTTAAATTTATTGCATGCCTTATTTGTCATACTTGTGTTCAGTATAGCGTATCGTAGATGTGGTTCATTGTACTATTTAATATGTATGTAATGTATATAATTGTATAATATTATGTTCTTAAATATGTTATTCACACGCCCCTCGTGGAAACCAGCTTTAAAGTTGACGAGGCTAGCGTGTGACTTTTAAATAAAGTTTTACTACTACTACTACTAGTTTCATAATAGTATGTATAATTTATTTCACAGCGCATCTGAACATTTTTATGCTAATTTGCGCTCAACAAATGTATTTTAATAAATAATAAATAATAAATAAATAAAGTATACATTAAAGGTTAGTGTCAGGGTCATGCATTTCGGGCTTTGTTATTGTTTACATCTTAGCCAAATGCAACAAATAACGATAATAATACCTTGTTTGGTACATTTCCGATAAAAATCATATAAAAGGAGCAAGGATTATCAAAGGATGGGTTAAATATATGACGGATTGTAAAAAAGTTCTCCAGATCTTCTCATCTGGTCGGCCCGAAAAATGGCCGCCAGCAGGAATTTGAGCCCGCGATTTCCTGGTCTGACAATAATCCTTTAACGATGTCTATAGGCCGTAGGATGAGCATCCAAAAGATGCTTAGAAAACGGATTCCGTTGCACCGCTCGTGAAACTACATAATTTTCACATGAATCAATAGATAAAAACTTACTTTATCAGAATCCGTTGCTCCCCAAGCGAAACAGGTGCACAATTGGGAAAAAAATCCCTCCAAAGTTTGCTATTTTCGCGCTTCGAAATATTCGAACCGTCATTGTTTTGGTAGCAAATACGCATGCGCATTTCACCCAAACTCGCACTGCGCACGCGCACAAACACGCACATGCTTCGAAGTGGAAACACGCTTAGTTATGCAAAACAATCATGGCTGAAAATATTTATAAAACTGGAATATCCTCATGTTTTATGTATTTTGATGGCGTTACGGAGCAACTTTGCAAAGTTACACGCCAAAGGCTTAAGAAATTTCTTGAGTGTAGGTCTAATGGGCCAAACTTAAATGTCAACAAGCTGAAACAGCTAAGAAATCGTACGAGAACATCGATGACGAATCTGTCAAATATAATACTTAGAGAAGAACCCTGACAGCATTAACTTAGAATGGTACCATCATATGAAATGCTGGAAGAGATTTTGTGATGAAGAGAAGATCCGTAGACAACAGAGAAAAGAAGAAAAAGAAGAAGGAACTAGCTCTAAAACTATAACTTCTACCGAGTACCGAAGAACCACATGTGGAAGTGGAGCCAATATAGAAGAAGCTATAAATAAGACCCTGCATAAAAGAAACGAGCATGTACTCCCAGAGATATGTATTATTTGTGGAAGAGACGCCTCTTGGTTCTCACTAGACAAGGTATGGTCATTTTGATAGGTATAATACTGGCGCAATGTGCACAACATTCTCGGGTTTGGTTTTAAAATATCTTGAATTGTGATCAATTAAGTTTACTTAGGGGAAAGTAGTTTCTAATGCTACAAACATCCAACCTTGTTATTAGCAGATATTTAGTTTAATAATTTTGTTTCACACCAGGTAACTAAGAAGAGAAGAAGAACCCCACTCATGTTGGCAGAAACAATTGATGCTGGTCTTCTACGTACAGCTGCCGAGAGAAAGAATGATGAACGGATACTTGTGCAAATCCGGGGGAAAGACTGTGTAGCACTGGAAGTCCACTATCACAAAGTTCGCTATTGCAATTATACAAAATTTCTCACCAGAGAGACGAAGAAGCAATGGGAAACTGAAAGATCTACATCAGTGTACGAGAAGTCTTATGATGTCTTCTGTAAGAAAGTAATCGAGACGGAGGTCATTGGAAATAAGCAAATAAAGTATATGAAACATTTGCTGGAGAAATTTGTTATATTGCTAAGGACACCGAGAATGTGGATGCATCTAAATATAGAGCTTTTAATCTCAAGCAACGACTGATGAAAAGTTATCCCCAACTTGTGTTCTGTACATAAGTTGGTATTTATCCACTATCTAGAATAACAAGGAATGATTTAGAATTTCCCTCAGTTTCTGTGTTGGAATTCAGGTCATCATCATCAATGGTACAGCTCTCTTCATCAAAGTCTGCATTGTTGTTTTCAGACTTATTTGACATATGCTCAACCAATTCGGAAGAATCCAAATTTTCCACATATACAATCTCACTAACATTCCTCATTTTCGGTTCACAATATAATATATGTAATACTTCAAATACGAGAAGTAGAACTTTACCAGACAAAAGCCAGGACAGCTTATTGTAGAATACATGCAATCGTTTTGAGCGTTGGCCCTTTGCCAGAATCCAATCAGTGGGATTTTATTGCACTAATGAAAACATTTCTTTCAATTATAGAACAAATTGAGGGTTGCTTTGCGTTGTGTGCTAAAATATAATAAAAAATCTCGACGTTTTCGAGCTAAAGCCTTCGTCAGGAGAAATTAGTAGGATAGTTATGATGAAATTATGGATTTTATATTTCCTCCCAATTTATCTTTTTTTATGATGAATTTCGAGTTGGTGCCTGGGACATGTTTCTTTCACAGTTAAAGGTCCTTCACTGGTGCAGTCCGGCTTCATCAGTTGGAACAGATGGTTGGAAAAGATGGTTGGAACGAATGGAAAAGTTGGTCCAAATCCAAGATTGGTATCCATAGAATATACTTAAGCGATGGATGGAATGCACAATTTAAGAAGCGCCAAACATATCTTGCATAGTTATTCAATAATACGTTAAAGATTCAATCAGAGGTTTTCCTAGGAGTTTATATAAATATTCCTTAAAGTCCGGGACAAACTGGGAAACAGTGTTGCGCAAAGATATTTGTCATATTATTTGTCTTACCAATGTTTCGGTATATCATATTGTCCTACCGGCGTCGGCAAGACGAAAGAGTGTTTCATCAAATGTTTCTGAATTTGGTAGGAAATATTTTTGCTTTCCGGGAGGCAAATTTTGTTTCTGCAATAAAAGCCAATGTTTCCAGATGTGGGAGACAGGGAAACATTTGAGCAAACAACGAAAATCACGAATATTTCTGCGACAATGTTTCTTACATTTGGCCAATGCTTTAGTTTAGCGAAATATTTAATTTGTTCCTTGATCGTGTGAATTGTATGTATATTTGTTTTTTTTACCTCACACAAATTTGTATTGAATTAGGATGTTCATAAGTAGAATTAAACGTTAAAACGGTATTTTGAAACAATAGCCAATGAATTGAAGTGATTTAGCATATGAGCAAGCAAAATGTACAACGTGTTTTAAACAATATTTAATGTGTGTGTATTTATTCGTTAATATTACAAGGTTTGATCTCTATTCCGTGATTTTATTTTGTTGTTTTTACGGGGGAAATCGGGGAAAACCCACAGGGAAAATCCATATTTCTGTCTGCGCGTGCGCAGTACGAGTTTGGCTGACATGCGCATGCGTATTTGCTACCAAAACAATGGCGGTTCGAATATTTCGAAGCGCGAAAATAGCAAACTTTGGATGGATTTTTTCCCCAATTGTGCACCTGTTTCGCTTGGGGAGCAACGGATTCTGATAAAGTAAGTTTTTATCTATTGATTCATGTGAAAATTACGTAGTTCCACGAGGGGTGAAACGGAATTGCATCTTTTGGATGCTCATCCTACGGCCTACTAGTGAAAGCATGCAGGATTGTGAAGCCATGACAGAATTGGTGGCCATTTTCGGTTGGGGAAGGATTAAGTTCCTGTTCAAGTCTGGGAAATGTCAACAAAATTTCTGATCGCGCATGCTTATTATCTTTTTGTCACTGCCGTTCACAGTGGAAATTTCAAGCAATGCACAGTCTTTCAGATATAAATTATTTTGGTTTAGATCAAAGTTGTTGGTAAATATGCGGATTAATAACAAGTTTTGAATATAAATATACGATCAGTAAAAAATCCCACATGCCGATCAACGAGTATCTAAGTTTAAATACAGATTTGAAATAGATTATTCTTTGCCTTAAACTAATGAGTAAGGAAAATAACGATCTGGGTGACGCCAGATCTACGCCTAGTTTATGCGTAAGAATTTCTGAAGGGTAGAGGTCGCCCTTGGATTGCCCGCTTACTTTCGCGGGAGATCCTTGTTGAAGCGATCTCCGCTATATAGATTATTCAAATTCAAAGAAGCTAGAATCATAAGGAAGATCCTGTCATTTATGGCAAAAATTAACAAGACAGACTGACCGACCTATAGTAAGATAAGGGAAACGAACGGACATTTCAAGTAGCTAGTTCAAACACAAATATAATATTAATCAACTCAAGTCAATCTATTTTGCCACAAAAGAACATACACACATTATAATAGAAATATATAGATAGTCTGGCAAGGAAGCCCAAGAGATACCAAAAGGCTTATAGATTTTGGGCTACTATTGCAATCTGATAAACCCGGAGAAGCGTATATAATATACAATATTTAAGATATATCACAGCTATATATATATAAACTATCATTAAGTACAATATTTGAATTAAATTAAATGTTCAATAAGTAACAGAGTGACAGAGTGACATGGAGGAAAATAGAGAACAAAGACAGAAAACTATAAGTTTAATAGATATTCTTTTCATCTTTTTCTATAACAGGAAACGCATCACAAATATCATGACTGAGTGAATTAAAAAATTTTACGCCTTGGTAATTAACAGAAAACCTTTTTAATATTCGTTCTACAAAATGGAACGAAATACAAAATTCGAATTCCGTGTATATATTATACGTATGAATATTACTGATACTGGACCCCACCTTTACCATAATATTTAACTCTCAAAGATCGTTAATTTGGTAAAATTAAAAGTCATACTATGAAGTGAACATTTAATTGGTGGGTTTCACAAAGCACTATCGTGCATGCAGCAGATGGTGGTCAACCGTCAGTTATCAGGGTGACAAAATCAAAAAGTTTTTTTTACCTTTCATTTCATTATAATATGTAGCAGTGTTGAATTGCATGGGGTTAGATAAAATAAAAGAGAGAGATTTTGATTTTTCAGCAGTGCAAGACGATTGACAATAACATTCATATATAAATACTGATATATATGTAGTGTTGGTTTAAATTTCTTCAGACATTAAATTTGAATCTTTATTAAAAACTAGGAGTTACTGTCGCAAGGAAAGTGCTGCCTTGACGCCCAAACTGCATGCAAAATTCCTCGACCAATTAGTAATATTGAACGTATTTATATTGCTAATGGCACACTGTAAGTATAGATTTATTTTCTTGTCCAAACGATGAGATTACAACACTGTGATTACAACACTGTAATTGTAAATAATAATATATAAGAAGTACACAAGTGGTTTTCAAAGCCACATATCAGAGTGTTCAGACTATTGTCAATCGAATTCTTGGTACCAACATTATTGTTCCTGTTATTAGAAATCATTCTTTACTTCAAAGCTGTCAATTGCATCTTGCAATTGCAAATAAATTTGGAAGAGTCCACTATCACAAAGTTCGCTATTGCAATTATACAAAATTTCTCACCAGAGAGACGAAGAAGCAATGGGAAACTGAAAGATCTACATCAGTGTACGAGAAGTCTTATGATGTCTTCTGTAAGAAAGTAATCGAGACGGAGGTCATTGGAAATAAGCAAATAAAGTATATGAAACATTTGCTGGAGAAATTTGTTATATTGCTAAGGACACCGAGAATGTGGATGCATCTAAATATAGAGCTTTTAATCTCAAGCAACGACTGATGAAAAGTTATCCCCAACTTGTGTTCTGTACATAAGTTGGTATTTATCCACTATCTAGAATAACAAGGAATGATTTAGAATTTCCCTCAGTTTCTGTGTTGGAATTCAGGTCATCATCATCAATGGTACAGCTCTCTTCATCAAAGTCTGCATTGTTGTTTTCAGACTTATTTGACATATGCTCAACCAATTCGGAAGAATCCAAATTTTCCACATATACAATCTCACTAACATTCCTCATTTTCGGTTCACAATATAATATATGTAATACTTCAAATACGAGAAGTAGAACTTTACCAGACAAAAGCCAGGACAGCTTATTGTAGAATACATGCAATCTCGTTTTGAGCGTTGGCCCTTTGCCAGAATCCAATCAGTGGGATTTTATTGCACTAATGAAAAACATTTCTTTCAATTATAGAACAAATTGAGGGTTGCTTCGCGTGTGCCTAAAAGATATAAACAAAATCTCGACGTTTCGAGCTAAAGCCCTTCGTCAGGAGAAATTAGTAGGATAGTTATGATGAAATTATGGATTTTATATTTCCTCCCAATTTATCTTTTTTTATGATGAATTTCGAGTTGGTGCCTGGGACATGTTTCTTTCACAGTTAAAGGTCCTTCACTGGTGCAGTCCGGCTTCATCAGTTGGAACAGATGGTTGGAAAAGATGGTTGGAACGAATGGAAAAGTTGGTCCAAATCCAAGATTGGTATCCATAGAATATACTTAAGCGATGGATGGAATGCACAATTTAAGAAGCGCCAAACATATCTTGCATAGTTATTCAATAATACGTTAAAGATTCAATCAGAGGTTTTCCTAGGAGTTTATATAAATATTCCTTAAAGTCCGGGACAAACTGGGAAACAGTGTTGCGCAAAGATATTTGTCATATTATTTGTCTTACCAATGTTTCGGTATATCATATTGTCCTACCGGCGTCGGCAAGACGAAAGAGTGTTTCATCAAATGTTTCTGAATTTGGTAGGAAATATTTTTGCTTTCCGGGAGGCAAATTTTGTTTCTGCAATAAAGCCAATGTTTCCAGATGTGGGAGACAGGGAAACATTTGAGCAAACAACGAAAATCACGAATATTTCTGCGACAATGTTTCTTACATTTGGCCAATGCTTTAGTTTAGCGAAATATTTAATTTGTTCCTTGATCGTGTGAATTGTATGTATATTTGTTTTTTTTACCTCACACAAATTTGTATTGAATTAGGATGTTCATAAGTAGAATTAAACGTTAAAACGGTATTTTGAAACAATAGCCAATGAATTGAAGTGATTTAGCATATGAGCAAGCAAAATGTACAACGTGTTTTAAACAATATTTAATGTGTGTGTATTTATTCGTTAATATTACAAGGTTTGATCTCTATTCCGTGATTTTATTTTGTTGTTTTTACGGGGGAAATCGGGGAAAACCCACAGGGAAAATCCATATTTCTGTCTGCGCGTGCGCAGTACGAGTTTGGCTGACATGCGCATGCGTATTTGCTACCAAAACAATGGCGGTTCGAATATTTCGAAGCGCGAAAATAGCAAACTTTGGATGGATTTTTTCCCCAATTGTGCACCTGTTTCGCTTGGGGAGCAACGGATTCTGATAAAGTAAGTTTTTATCTATTGATTCATGTGAAAATTACGTAGTTCCACGAGGGGTGAAACGGAATTGCATCTTTTGGATGCTCATCCTACGGCCTACTAGTGAAAGCATGCAGGATTGTGAAGCCATGACAGAATTGGTGGCCATTTTCGGTTGGGGAAGGATTAAGTTCCTGTTCAAGTCTGGGAAATGTCAACAAAATTTCTGATCGCGCATGCTTATTATCTTTTTGTCACTGCCGTTCACAGTGGAAATTTCAAGCAATGCACAGTCTTTCAGATATAAATTATTTTGGTTTAGATCAAAGTTGTTGGTAAATATGCGGATTAATAACAAGTTTTGAATATAAATATACGATCAGTAAAAAATCCCACATGCCGATCAACGAGTATCTAAGTTTAAATACAGATTTGAAATAGATTATTCTTTGCCTTAAACTAATGAGTAAGGAAAATAACGATCTGGGTGACGCCAGATCTACGCCTAGTTTATGCGTAAGAATTTCTGAAGGGTAGAGGTCGCCCTTGGATTGCCGCTTACTTTCGCGGGAGATCCTTGTTGAAGCGATCTCCGCTATATAGATTATTCAAATTCAAAGAAGCTAGAATCATAAGGAAGATCCTGTCATTTATGGCAAAAATTAACAAGACAGACTGACCGACCTATAGTAAGATAAGGGAAACGAACGGACATTTCAAGTAGCTAGTTCAAACACAAATATAATATTAATCAACTCAAGTCAATCTATTTTGCCACAAAAGAACATACACACATTATAATAGAAATATATAGATAGTCTGGCAAGGAAGCCCAAGAGATACCAAAAGGCTTATAGATTTTGGGCTACTATTGCAATCTGATAAACCCGGAGAAGCGTATATAATATACAATATTTAAGATATATCACAGCTATATATATATAAACTATCATTAAGTACAATATTTGAATTAAATTAAATGTTCAATAAGTAACAGAGTGACAGAGTGACATGGAGGAAAATAGAGAACAAAGACAGAAAACTATAAGTTTAATAGATATTCTTTTCATCTTTTTCTATAACAGGAAACGCATCACAAATATCATGACTGAGTGAATTAAAAAATTTTACGCCTTGGTAATTAACAGAAAACCTTTTTAATATTCGTTCTACAAAATGGAACGAAATACAAAATTCGAATTCCGTGTATATATTATACGTATGAATATTACTGATACTGGACCCCACCTTTACCATAATATTTAACTCTCAAAGATCGTTAATTTGGTAAAATTAAAAGTCATACTATGAAGTGAACATTTAATTGGTGGGTTTCACAAAGCACTATCGTGCATGCAGCAGATGGTGGTCAACCGTCAGTTATCAGGGTGACAAAATCAAAAAGTTTTTTTTACCTTTCATTTCATTATAATATGTAGCAGTGTTGAATTGCATGGGGTTAGATAAAATAAAAGAGAGAGATTTTGATTTTTCAGCAGTGCAAGACGATTGACAATAACATTCATATATAAATACTGATATATATGTAGTGTTGGTTTAAATTTCTTCAGACATTAAATTTGAATCTTTATTAAAAACTAGGAGTTACTGTCGCAAGGAAAGTGCTGCCTTGACGCCCAAACTGCATGCAAAATTCCTCGACCAATTAGTAATATTGAACGTATTTATATTGCTAATGGCACACTGTAAGTATAGATTTATTTTCTTGTCCAAACGATGAGATTACAACACTGTGATTACAACACTGTAATTGTAAATAATAATATATAAGAAGTACACAAGTGGTTTTCAAAGCCACATATCAGAGTGTTCAGACTATTGTCAATCGAATTCTTGGTACCAACATTATTGTTCCTGTTATTAGAAATCATTCTTTACTTCAAAGCTGTCAATTGCATCTTGCAATTGCAAATAAATTTGGAAGAGTCCACTATCACAAAGTTCGCTATTGCAATTATACAAAATTTCTCACCAGAGAGACGAAGAAGCAATGGGAAACTGAAAGATCTACATCAGTGTACGAGAAGTCTTATGATGTCTTCTGTAAGAAAGTAATCGAGACGGAGGTCATTGGAAATAAGCAAATAAAGTATATGAAACATTTGCTGGAGAAATTTGTTATATTGCTAAGGACACCGAGAATGTGGATGCATCTAAATATAGAGCTTTTAATCTCAAGCAACGACTGATGAAAAGTTATCCCCAACTTGTGTTCTGTACATAAGTTGGTATTTATCCACTATCTAGAATAACAAGGAATGATTTAGAATTTCCCTCAGTTTCTGTGTTGGAATTCAGATCATCATCATCAATGGTACAGCTCTCTTCATCAAAGTCTGCATTGTTGTTTTCAGACTTATTTGACATATGCTCAACCAATTCGGTTTCACAAAGCACTATCGTGCATGCAGCAGATGGTGGTCAACCGTCAGTTATCAGGGTGACAAAATTTTTACCTTTCATTTCATTATAATATGTAGCAGTGTTGAATTGCATGGGGTTAGATAAAATAAAAGAGAGATTTTGATTTTTCAGCAGTGCAAGACGATTGACAATAACATTTATATAGAAATAAATTATATATATGTAGTGTTGGTTTAAATTTCTTCAGACATTAAATTTAAATCTTTATTAAAAATAAGTTAAAATAAAGTTAAAATCCCAGACGTTTCGCCGGTCAAGGCTTCTTCAGTGGGAAAACTATAAATTAGGTAATATGATGTCCCTATATTTATATACCAATCTATATCTAATAAAAATACAATTAAAACAAACAGTTATATACAAATTGTCCTCCCAATACAGCCGTTCATAATCTTGCCGGCATGGTTTTGAACTCAACTGCTTCAATATATACTTTCGTTCATCTTGATTTCTATAATGTTTGTATGTATAATTTTCCAGATTGTTTTCTTGAAGTTCTTTTGTCTATTGTTGTGGGAATTTAAGTTTTTGTACGTGGTCTGTTCGTCCATTGCGACTATGTGTTGGCTCTATATATATATAGGGATGTTGAAAATGTATTAGAATTCGGGTTAAATGAAATCAATGTATCAAGATGTGGTAATTGGTTGTTATTGGGCTGTTCGAGTGTGAATTTTATTGCATCATTTTGGCCGTTGCAATAAAATTCACACTCGAACAGCCCAATAACAACCAATTACCATTTCCTGATACATTGATTTCATAAATACTAATCAATGTTGAGTTTTAGTTATTAAATAAACACATGGAAATGAAATACTATATTTGCAACGTAATTTCAGGCTTATTTGGTAAGTTTAACACATATGTAAATTCGCTCGAACAGCTATAATTTCTTGCCACATTGGAACATGTATGATCACAGTTTTGATATATTCTGTATCCTTGGAATTTCCAAAATATTGACAAGGCATTCATGCATTTGGAAATTCTCAATATATAGGATAGCAACCCCATGGGGTGCACTAAAACTTCTCGTTCCTACATTCCAGCCACAACCCTGATTTTTCAGATTTCCAATTGATTGTGGTTCCTGGCCTGAACTTAGTAATATGTGTTAGTATGCAATGCAATTTTAAAATACATGTTAATATTTACTAGTTTATGTTCTTCATTGCATTAATTCCAGCCACATATGAACCACGCTTTAAAATTATACGGGATACCCGCAAGCTAAATCTCGATGCTCTTTACCAAGACTGTTTATCGGTACCCTTTAGCTTAATATACGCACTTGACAACCCAAATGACCAACTTAGTGTTTTCAATGATCTATTTAGTGAATGTCTTGATCGACATGTTCCTTTAAAGAGAATCAAAGTCATCCGTCCACTTTGCCCCTGGATTCAATCGGATGAAAGAAGGTTACAATTAGAACGCAATGAACTCAGAGTGTTAGCACATAAAAGTTTTACTGGCTCTGCTTGTGACCAATACCGCGAAATTGTCTCAAGACAACTATTAAAAAGGCCAAAAGAAAATTTTTCTCAGTGGCTCTTTCCTCCAAAAAGTCAAAGGCTGTTTGGCAAGTAATACATCGCATACTCTGTCCCAATCCGCAACGAATTAAGCTGGACCCTCAAGCCTTGAGCGGTCATTTTTCATCAACAGTTCAGAGAACACTGGGACAATCACATAGCGAGAGTAATGCAGAACTGTTCGACTACATTAAATCTCTGCCTTGTGGGAGGGTTGGTTTTAGTCTACGTCCTGTTACATATAACGAAGTTATTAAAGAACTTAAAGGACTACGGAATGATACGTCGACGGGTCCTAGCTGACAACATACCTTCAAAATACATCAAGCACTGCACCGATATAATAGCTTCACCAGTAACTCATAATTATGGTAAACTCGTGTATTAGCTTACAATTTGTTCTTAGTTTATGGAAAACCTCAAGAATTTGTCCAATTCCCAAAATTGATAATTCTATTCTATTTTTTAAAAGCATTCGACACACTTAACTTTAAAACAGCATTATCCAAATTATATAACTTGGGTTTTTCTAACAATTTCCTTTGCTGGATGATAAACTATTTAGCTGATCGTTATCAGTATGTTCAACTAGATGATAGAAGATCAAATCTTGCTAAAAACATATTTTGGTGTACCTCAAGGATCTGTCCTTGGTCGGTTTATTTTAAATTTATACGTATCGGATTTAGACCTACCTCACACGTGCTATCAGTACGCTGATGACAATACTGTTTTGAATTCTGCAAAACCAAACGACCTCGACGAAGCTGTACTGGAGGTGGAGAATACACTACAATTCCTTGTTACTTGGTCTAATGATTCAAACCTCGCTTTAAACCCAACGAAAACCAAAACACTTGTCATATCCACAGCATAAATGTCTCCAGTTCATTCCCTTCATAGTAGGGAAATTCATCTTAACATGGGGAACCAAATAATTGAACGTCTTAAAAAGACCAAACTCTTGGGAAAACATTTTACTGAATTTCTGGATTGGGGCGAACATATCCAACATTTGCTATCATCGTGTTACGCAACACTATCCACTTTGCGCAAGATTAAGAACCTTACGCCTTATAACCTTCGAAAACAGCTTGTTGAAATGCTAGTTGTTTCAAAAATTGATTATTGTGACATAATGTACGATTCCCTTCCAGAATACCAATTAAAACGACTTCAGCTTGTCCAAAATGCTTCCGCCTCATTCGTAATTGGGAAAATTTCAACGGTTGATTACGTTATCAATCTTGGATGGCCACCAATGCGACAAAGACGCGACTGGCACTTCCTTGGAGCCGTCCACAAGGCTCTATATCAGGCCCCGTGGCCTACTTATTTAAAACTGGAGAAAATTAGTAATACACCTTGTGGTGTATTAACGCCATCTTGAAACTTCAACAAAAATATAAATGTCACGTGACTACAGTAGTTCTTGAACATATATAGTTCTGTGTTGTCTAAATTTAACTTAACATGATGAAGTATAAAACATGAAATAAAAAACCACCGACACGGCGCTGATTTCCTTTGTGTTTTGCTCATGAATTATTAATACGTATTTTAATAGATCATATCGAACTAACGTAGGCCTACCACGGTACCATTTCGTCATAACTTCTACAAAGCATGAGAGGTCGATCTGTATCAGCCGGGCATTTCCAAACACAAGCCGAAGGCGACTTATACACTACGCATACATATATGAATGTTTATATGTTTCTCAACTATTTTAAAGATATAAGCTGTTTCAGCTGAGAAAATCGGACGAAAAGGTTAATATGTTAATCAAGACGAAATTTGTATCAGAGTTACAGACATTTATTAAACATTTATATTTATTTTTGAATTTTCTTCATAAATTTTTAACATTATTTAGGAGTTTGGTTATTATAATAATGGTTTATAGCATAATTCGTGAGAAAATTACCATCATGTATATGTACCGCATGTGCGCGCAGTTTTATAGGTATCTTTGTTATTATTTTATTATTATTTAATATTATTTGAGAACGGTAACCCTTCAGATCTAATATCATCTGATTTCCAAGGGGCCGTTACCGAAATACAATAAAAAACTATATACAAAGGCATTATAACTATTCTAACACAATAGACAAATTATTTACAAACAATTAAACAAATAAAAAATAGGTTCTAGTCACTGTTCACACGTTTCGTCCCATCATTATAATCGGCTCGAGAGAATTGTTTTATTTGCCGAATAGAAACGTCGTTCGCTTTAGCGGCTTTCGGGAGGCTATTCCACAGACTTACCGCTAAATAACTTATGCTATTTTGGGAAATTTGTTTTAGGCTTTGGAAGGGCAAAATCAACATAATTATTACGTAGGCTGTAATTGTCGTTTCTATTAATATGAAACATGGTAGATATGCTGTCTGGGAGTTGCTTGTTTTTAACTTTATGCATAAATGTTATTTTATGAGATCTCCTTCTTTCAGCTAATTGTTGCCAGCCAAGTTGGTTAGCATATCGCTTATTCTTGTATCGAACGGTTTCCCCGTAATTACTCTTGCTGCTCTATTTTGCATTTTCTGTAATTTTTCTTGCAGGTAAACGCTACAGTTGTCCCAAATCTACTGCAATAGTCAAAATAAGGCAATACTCTATAGCTTTATAAACATATTGTCATTTTCTAAAATTGGTGTCGGAACACATTTCTTCATTCGACGTAACATTCCAATACCCTTTGAAGCCTTATTAACTATGTTTTCGATCTGGTTTTTCCACGATAATTGTTCGTCAACAATTACACCTAGGGTTTTTGTACACTTTACCCTGTTAATATTGGTTTCCCCAATTTTTAATTCTTGGTCGTTTTCAATTTTGGCTAGTCTTTGTCTAGACCCTATTATCGTGTATTCTGTTTTTTCTTTATTAAGAGTTAACATGTTGGCCAGCAACCACTGATGAACTCTTTCTAAGTCTGCATTTAATTTAGTTATGACTTCATCACTTGATCTACCACTTGTCGTTAAATTTGTGTCGTCAGCGAACATAGCAGTATTCGAATGCGAGAGACACCTCGGGAGATCGTTTATATCAACTAAAAATAACAACCGTCCCAGATTTGATCCCTGAGGCACTCCGCATCTTATGGTAAGTCTACTTGACATGGTTCGTTCCATTTTACACATTTGTGTTCTATTGGACAAATACGACTTAAACCATTTTAAGGTACTAGGGCTAGCCCCATACAGGTGTAATTTACTGAGAAGTATATCATGATCAACACAATCAAAAGCTTTCTTCAGGTCCAGCATCCATTGTCCATATTAATTAACCATTTGTTGGTAGCTTGAAGGAGCGATGATTGTGTTGAGTGATTCTTTCGGAAACCTGCTTGTTCACTTGTGAGTATCTCATTGGACTCCAGATAATCAGACAACTGCGTTGAAATAAGTTTCTCAAAAATTTTGGAAATTGCCGAGAGTATTGAAATAGGTCTATAATTAGTGCACTCAGTCTTGTCTCCCGATTGAAATATAGGTGAGATCACTGCAGTTTTCATATCTTCAGGAAAGATACCAGTTCTAATAGATTGGCTAAAGATATTAACCAAGGATGGAGCTATGATATCTGCAGAGTCTTTCAACAATTTCGGTGAAATTTTGTCATGTCCTGTTGCCTTAGAAACTTTTATAGTTGAAAGTAAATTAAATACTTCCTCGATTGAAACGGTCCGAATTTCAAAAGAGGAATTCACAGAGGTAATATATGATTCTGCTTTTATGTTAGTTGCAGGTAGAGCATCAGCCAATTGAGGCCCAATATTATTGAAAAATGTATTAAAGGCATCAGCAATATATTTAGGCTCAGTAACAGAGAGATCACTCTCAACCTGAATCTCAGTAATGTTAGTAGTTTTGGAATTTTTGTTTGTCAATGTCTTAATTGTGTTCCGCATTGTTTTAGGGCTTTGATTATTTTCACTCAAGGCACTCATATAGTATTTAGTTTTCGTGTTTTTAACGATCTTGTTAACTTCATTTCATGCTCTTTTATACGCTTCGTGCACATTCTTTGAGCCTGATTTTACGGCCCTTTTCTTAAGATAAATTTTCTTAAGTTGCATACTTTTCTTGATGTTATCTGTAATCCAAGGAGCATACTCACTTCTAACTTTCCGTGTTATTGGTGGCGCATGTAAATCAGCAACCGCCAAGAATTTTGATTTACATTCTTCCCAAAGAATATTTGGGGTTGTAAGGTTTGATTGTGTTTGGAAGATTTCATTTAAATTTCATTTTAGAAAAGCATTAATTTCGAAATATTTATACTGTCGTGTGTTGACAATTTTTGGCTCTTTTCGGGGGATTGAGACTTTTCGGCAGACATAAATCATGCTGTGATCGCTTATCCTATGTGTTCCACGCCCGAGTCAATAATCAGTTCTGGCTTGTTGCTGAATGCCAAGTCAATTAACGTACTTGAGGCTTCAGTTATTCTCGTTGATTCTTTAATTAATTGTTCGTATTGAAATGTTTGAGAAAGATCAACAATTATTTTTGTGTCTGAGGTGAAATCGTACTTTCTCTAAGATTATTCCAGTCACAGTCGAAATCTCCAATTGTGATAGCTTCCTTATTTTCAGAATCTATTTTTGGAATACACTCCTCATAATCGCTAAACAAATCGAGACTTGTACCCAGGGGTCTATACCACGTATTGATGAAAAACGACTTCGCTTTTGGCTTGAAGATTTCAACTGTGATTGACTCCAAATTTTCATGATCTAAGTCTGGCCGTAATTTATAGCTTATACAATTTCTGATGTAGATCACAACACCCCCGCTTTTCGATTTCTATCTTTACGAATAATTTCGTATGGTACTTGGTATTGTGGTTGTTGTAGTCTCTTGCTTCGGCATGCAAGTCATCATGTATAGAGGATCACTACCTTTACAGAACAAACCTTCGTCGCATGTTCCATCAAGTCCCCACAAACCACCGCACGTTTCGCCTTCTACTTTGGCGCAGGTTTTACAGCAATGACAAACATCGTCAACCAAGCCTTCCTTTGCATTGTTGTTTTATCGAATCTGTATCCTTGCATCGTCCCATTTGGCAATAGCATCTGAGCCCTTGAGCTCCATAAACTGACAGAACAAACAACAAAGTAAGTGACACTATGGTGCTCATAATAACGGTATAAAAGTATATTTCCTGAAAAGTATATTTGCTTCGTTTGTAAATAGACGTTCCTTACTGATACGATCTTGACCATGCAACGACAACTTCTATATAGTTATCTAACAGGATATCTGATGCGCGGTCAAAGTTCATACCCTGATAATTAAATAGCTAGAATGACTACCCTAACATAATGAACGACTAATGAATATGTAGTATATTCAAATTAGTACTTAATATGCTATCGTTATGTAAATTAGTTATTACTTGTATATAAGTTATGTATCTTACGATTAAAGTAGTTTTAGTTTCTTCAGCAAGTGAAACACAGTATAAAGTGTTTATACTCTAGATTTCAAAATGAACGAAGTAAGAGGGCCCGGTGAAATGGATTTCACCAGCCCACAAAATCTCTCAGAGACATGGAGACGCTGGAAACGTGGCATGGAATATTATTTAACAGCAACATGTACCGGAAAAACCGAAGCACAAAAGGTCGCTATTTTTATGTGTATGATTGGTAAAGACGGGCAAGAAGTAACAGACACGTTTGAGTTCGAAAGCAGCGAAGGCGGACAAGAAGTGATCACTACAGCAAAGCGAAGCAAATCATGTAAATCAAGCGAAACGCGATGGTGTGAATCGGGCCAAGAACAAAAGCAAGTTCAACAAAGTGCAAGAAACAAAGAAAACTACCGAAGGGAATAAAGAATACAAGCGCAACGCGTGTCGAAATTGTGGCTTAATTCAATTCAAGGGGCGGTGTTTAGCTCATGGTAAACAGCGTAATAAATGCAAAAAGATGAACCATTACGCAAGAATGTGCCGATCGAGAAAAAACGTGGACTCATGTCAACAGCAACAGGAGAAAAACACGAGTATTTGTTCTTAGAGACGGTCAAAGCGGAATCTGTCGATCGGATTCGGCAGTCAGAAACAGAACATGTGACACTGTCGTTAAATAAACAAGAGATTCAATTAAAACTGGATACCGGAGCCGAAGTCAACGTGATTCCATATTCAGCATTCAAGAAAGTTGCGAAAACTTCAAAAATAGAGCTTAGAAAACCGAAAGCCCGCTTGAGCGCCTATAATGGGGAGACTATTCCAGTCAAAGCTGTGCACACTCCAATGTCAACACAAAGGGACTATGCACAATTTGGAATTTTTCATCACAAATATTGAGAGCGAACCAGTTCTTAGTATTTCCGCATGCAAACAACTTGGTTTAATAAAATTTATCGGCGCCGTAGACCGTAAAGAAGAAAAAAGTTGAAGCGTTTACGACGAGAATCAAGACAGAACACCAAGATATGTTCACGGGAATTGGATGTTTACAACGACCTTATCATATCAAGTTGTATCCAACAGTACAACCGGTCATAGTTCCTCCAAGACGAATATCGTTTGGATTAGAGGCCCGAGCGAAGGCCGCGTTGGACGACATGTGCAGTCAAGGCATAATCGTACCTGTAGATCAGCCGACGGACTGGGTCAATGCGATGGTAGTCGTGGAGAAAAAAAACACCGACAATTTGCGGATTTGCATCGATCCACGGCCACTCAACAAGGCAATCAAGCGAGAACATTATCATCTACCAACGATCGAAGAGATCACGACAATACTGAGTGGAGCGAAGTATTTCTCAACTTTAGACGCCAGTTCGGGATTTTGGCAAATTCCCTTATTATACGAAGAAAGTTCAATGCTTACAACATTTGGAACGCCGTTTGGTAGATACCGTTACACTCGAATGCCTTTTGGTATTCACAGCGCCCAAGAAGTGTTCCACAAGAGGCTACACGAGCTATTTTATGATCTTGACTGTTGAGACTGACATTGACGACATATTGGTTTGGGGCAGAACCGTAGAAGAACACGACGAAAGGTTGGAGAAAACGTTGCAGCGAGCAAGACAGAGCGACCTGAAGCTGAATCCCGACAAGTGCAAGATCAGGTATACCGAAGTTCTGTACATTGGACATGTACTCACTGGAGATGGAGTCAAGCCAGACGCATCCAAGTTGGAGGCGATCACTGATATGCTTGCTCCGGAAGACAAACATGGCATTCAGCGACTATTGGGAATGGTGAACTACGTAGCGAAGTTCGCACCACACGTCTCAGAGGTAACAGCACCCCTGCATAGAATAGAATAGAATATAGAATAGAATCTTTATTTACCCACGGTGAACTTATCAGGATTTACATATATGGTACACTAACTAATTACAAAATTTTACAAACTAACAAGTTACAGCGAGCCCATTAAGTGATTTATAGACCATAACAGCTTTTTCAAGCTTGCGCTGGGTATCGAGTTTTCTCCAGCCAAGCTTCTCTAGTAGAAAATCAGCAGCAATGTCATAGCTAGAAGATGTTAACACTCTTGCTGCACGATTTTGCAATTTTTGAAGCTTATCAGCATAGGTTTTGTTACAATTATCCCAGACGACGCAGCAATAATTAAAATGCGGTTGCACTAACGAATTGTAAATATACTGCAGAGTCGTAAATGGAACAAAAGGCCTTACACGTTTTATAGCTCCAATGCTTGATGCAATCTTTTTAATTAGCTTATTGATATGCATATTCCAAGACAGATTTTCATCAATCAGTACACCTAGTGACTTTGTAAGCGAAACCTGATTAACAGGGATCCCATCAATTCCCAGAGATGGTAATGGGCTCAACGTACATAATCTTTGCCTTGAACCGATTAACATGAACTCTGTCTTGGATTGATTTAAAGTAAGCTTGTTTGCGATAAGCCACTCACTAACGTTGACAAGGTCTTGATTCAGATTCTGATTAATATCACGAACGTTATTGCTTGCCAACGTCAAATGAGTGTCGTCTGCATACATACGTGCCTGGGAATGTTCGAGGCAATTAGGCAAATCATTTATATAAATTAAAAATAGTAATGGCCCCAAGATAGTCCCCTGCGGGATACCACAGGACAGTGAGCGGTTCGGTGATAGAAAACCGTTCACGAAGCATTTTTGATTACGATCGCTTAGGTAAGATTTAAACCATTCACTTCCTATACCATATGCATTTAATTTAGATAAAGAATTGCATGATCTACGGTGTCAAACGCTTTTTTGAGATGTAAGAAAACTACTGCGTTTACGTTACCGTGATCGATGTTGTACGCCCAGTCGTTTGTGGCTTCGAGAAGAGCAGTAACTGTGGAATGTAGGCTTCGGAATCCTGATTGACTAGTTGAAAGTAATTTGTTATCCGTAAGAAAAAAATTGACTTGATCATAAATAATCCTCTCAAAAACTTTGGCCACAATAGGAATAATAGAGATGGGCCGATAGTTATTGAGATCCTTACGTTTCCCTTGTTTAAATAATGGTATGACCTTTGAACATTTCCAATCGTCGGGGAATATACCCGTGATAATGGAGCGGTTAAAAATTATACTTAGAGAATCTGAAATCAAATCAGGGCATTCACGAAGAAGCCTAGCTGAAATTTTATCCAAACCAGTTGCTTTAGATTTGCTAAGTTTGGATAGAAGAGAAAAGACTATAGACGAACTTGTTGTCTTCAGTTGAAAACTAGTACTAGCTCCACTTTCGTTACTTGAAAGGTAATCTAAATGAGAACGACTGTTTTCGTTACAAGGTATTTTATCGGCAAGCTTTGGCCCAATATCAGCGAAATGATCGTTAAACGCCTCAGATAATTTTTGAGAGCCGCTTATAGAACAGCCGTTCAATTCAATTTCCTTTACGTGCGAGATGTGTTGTTTTCTTGAAGTTAGTTCATTAATTATATTCCAAGTCTTTTTCGAATTGCTTTTATTTTCGTGAAAAGCGCTCGTGTAATACATTTCTTTGGCATGTTTGATTTCAGTATGTACAATATTGCGAGTTCTCTTAAAAGCGTGCCAATCAGCTGGGTCATTAGAGCTGCACGCTTTTATCTTCAAAATATCTCGATCATGCATGCGTTGTTTTAAGTAAGGGGTAATCCAAGGCGATTTAGAAGCCCTAATACGCTTTGTACACAAAGGTGCATGTCTTTCAACAACACTATTAAATATATTTTTCCAAACATGCCACATGTCATTTGGGTTATCATGTGCCCTAATTTCATCCCAATTCTGCAGCCAGATATCGTTTCTGAAACTTGCAGAATCAAAATTCTTAAACTTTCTATAGGTCACAGTAGAGTGGCCCTTAGTAAATAAACCAGTTGAAAGTTTACGAAAAGCATAAATTAGGCTATGATCACTGATACTGATATGAGAGACACCGGAGAAAACAATCTTATCAGGCGAATTGGTAAATATCAAGTCAATTAGTGTTGAAGATGACTTGGTTATGCGAGTTGGTTCGCTTATTAACTGTTGTAAGCCATAAAGATCAGTGATGCTAGTCAAAATGGTTGAATTATGATCCATTACGGTTGACCCAAAATTGCAGTTCAGGTCACCCATTAAGTAATATTCAACATTTTCTGCGTCGAGTCTACCTACTAGAGTTTCAAAATAGTTGAATTTGTCGACGGGTGAATCTGGAGGTCTATACCAAGTTGTAACGAGAAAAGGCTTGGATCTAGGTTTACGAATTTCGATACATAAATTTTCTAGTTGATCAATTGACATATCGAAACGTGGTAGAAAATTGATATTGCATCGAACATAAAAACATACACCACCCCCAAATCTGCCATTGACGCTTCTGTCGCGACGTACAATTTCATAACCAGATATATGAACCTCATTGTCATTTATAGTAGAATCAAGCCTTGTCTCGTTAATTGCCAAAACATCGATTGAATGGTCAACAAGCAAAACTCTAAGCTCGTCGATATGCTTTATTATACTAGTAACATTAAGTGATGCTAGTTTGAAGCCCCGCATAATAGGTATTGTTGGGGCTGACTGATTGATAGGACTATTTGGTTGATTATCGGTAACTGTAACAGATTCACCCGGTAAGGCATTATGTCAATTTAAATTATTAGCAAATTCTCTAAAATTGTCTTGAAGAATTGAACTACCAATACTGTTAAGATGAAGGCCTCTAGAGTTTAAATGCGAACTATTAATGTTAGCATTGCCTAGGTATGAAATGTTTGCATTAATAGAATAACCTCTAAGAATGTTATTAACTAGATTTACCTTTACGGCGAGTTCGTGATTATCATTCCTTACCAGCAATGCTGAAATACCCACAGCTGTATTTGGAGAAGCTTCCTTGATTCTAGTCACGAGTTGTAAAATGGATTCAGCAACAACCTTTGGGGACGAACTTTTCAGATTGTTGGTTCCTACGTGTAGAATCATTTTATCAGGCTTTTTTCGGATTAGTGGGTTGATAAAGTCATTCATATCTTCTACAGTTGCTCCTGGAAAAGGCTTCACAACGAAGAAATTATCAGTGTCAATGCTACTCATTTTTGCACCGATAACATTTTTAACCAAGGAATCACCAGCGACGACCACGGTTTTCTTTTTCCTTTTTTGCTTTTTACATGGGGTGTCACGATTACATTCTGAGGCGACACGATGACATTCTGAGGCGTCGCGATTACGTTCTGGGTATTTCCTTTTCTGTTTTTTCTTTGAGTCAGCTGTATTGGATATATCCGTCGATGCAATACTTGAGGTGTCACGATTACATTCGGAGGCGTCGGGATTACGTTCTGGGTGTTTTCCAATGTCATCTGAATGGTCTTTATTTTTGCTGTTGTTGTTGTTGCTTTCAGATACGTTGGAGTTATTGCCACATACTTCATCATTCAGGATTGTGTATCTGTTGGAATTTTCCACAACATAGCAGTCATGGTCATTACTGTTGGCACGAACAGTCGATGCAGCGCCGTCTTTAAGACCTTTAACTTTAGTCCAGTCGTTTTGCTTATTGACAGTTAAAGATTGATCGTATGCGTGTTCTTTTTGGCGATAGTCATCGTTTAGGAGGCTTATTGCAGTTACCAAGCTTGCCTTTTCATCTTCAAGTATTTTAATTTTAGTATTTAAATCCGATAGAATGTATGCGAGGTTGTTCATGCGTTCGATCTTTTCGGCATTTTCCCTCAGCAGATTTTCATTCTGGCATCGGTAATCTTCATTTTCCTGGCGAAGCTTGTGTAATTCAAAGCTTTCGTCTGGTTTCGGATGTGCAACTTGAGATAGAGCCGTCAGCTTGGATATAGAGGTTTGGTTTTCTTTAGTATCAATTTTGAGCTTTTGAATTTGAACTTTGATATCATTAATCGCTTCAATTAACTTCTCACTATGCAAATGTTGGAGTTCTGTCTGGTTTAGGGCGGTTTGATCTAAGGAAACATTATCTTGCTCGTCCTTCGATTCTCCTTCCCCCGTGTGTGAAATTTTCTGCATTTCGTCGCGTATTTTGTCTTCAATATCTTGTGATTTGACTCCCTGTATAGTTAATATCTTTTTACCTTGATACCATTTGATTTTAATGGTTTCATCATCGGTAATATAGTCATTATCGTTCGTGAATGCTTTAACGTCGCCACCGGGAGAAGTCCATTTTCCCGTTAAATTCAGTTCGTTGGCAATGAAAGACTTTAATGTTTCCAGGTTTCCCCTCCACCTAAGCTTAGAATCTTCGATAAAGAAATTATAAGCCATACTATTGCAGTATACTTTTGGTTTATCGTCTAAAAATTTATAATATTATGATAGAGTTATAGTATATTTCAGGAGCTCTGGAAGACACGTCTTGTCACGACAGCAGACCACAGATACATGGAGGAGCATGAGCTCCTCAAGAAAGATGTAGCGTGACATTGGACTGAGCGCGATGAACAATCATTCCACGACATCAAACGCCTTTTGACGGAGAAAGTCCCGGTGTGCTGAAGTATTACGATCCTAAGTTGCCAGTGCAGCTGCAAGTAGATGCATGCAAGTCTGGGTTGGGTGCGGTATTGGTGCAAGACGGGTCACCAATTGCCTATGCTTTTCGTTCGCTTACAGAGTCGGAGTGCAAATATGCGCAGATCGAGAAGGAGCCGCTAGCAGTAACGTTTGGTTGTGAACGGTTTCACCAGTAGTACATCTACGCCAAGAATGTGTTTGTCCAGACGGATCACAGGCCACTGATCTCGATCATATCCAAGCCACTCGACAAAGCACCAGCAAGATTACAGCGCATGCTCCTACGTTTACAACGCTACGACATCGACTTACGGTATAAACCTCGAAAAGAGCTGTATTCCGCTGATACAGTGTCGAGAGCACACCTTTCTACCACCGGCGACGACGACGAAGTTCTTGTGCTATGCGTCCACGCAGCGATGGCGAACCATTGCGTCAAGAAACAGCTAACGATAGCTGTATGGTCAACCTAGCGGAGGTAATCCATGAAGGATGGCCCAATTGCAAGCAGAAAGTGCCGAAACATGTCAGTGAATATTGGGCATTCAGGGACGAACTTGCTGCGACTGACGGTCTGATTTTAAAAGGCGAGACTATCGTTGTTCCTCGAGCATTGCGAAAAGATATCCTAGCACAAATTCACGAAGGACATCTTGGGATCGAGAGAAGTAAGGTTCGAGAGCGAGATTTGGTGTTTTGGCCTAGAATGACCAAACAGATCGAGGACATGGTGTCTAACTGTCCAACTTGCCAAGAGCTGAGGTTTAGCAACCCAAAAGAGCCGATGATGGCACACGAGATTCCATAGTATCCCTGGCAAATCGTGGCTACCGATCTGTTCGCGTGGAATGGTGGCAATTACGTCGTAGTTGTCGATTACTACAGTCGTTATTGGGAAATTGCATCAATGCGCAGCACGACGAGCACGACGGTTATCGACAAGTTGAGGCAAATCTTTGCGAGACACGGAATACCAGAGACGGTGAAATCGGACAATGGTCCACAGTATAGCTCCTTTGAGTTCGCGGCGTTTGCAACAATTCGGAAATTTTCACACGTGACGTCAAGTCCGAAGTACCCCAAGTGTGCAAACTGCTAAGAAGATGCTAGAGAAAGCCAAGCGTGATCGCAAAGATCCGTATCTCGCTCTGTTGGAACAACGCAATACGCCAGTTGCCAACTACAAGTCACCAGCACAGTTATCCATGGGAAGACGTCTGCGTTCAATTCTACCATGCACAACGAATCAATTAGTTCCTCAAACAGTTTGTTATCGTGAGACACAAACCAGACTCCAGAAGAAGCAAGCTGAGTAGAAAGCCACCTATAATAAATCCGGTGTGCAGCCTTTACCACCACTCAAGACTACCACAGGGACACTACTGTTAGTACTGTAGGAAGATTTTCTTTTTATCGACATTATCAATACTGATCGTGTACTGCGTATTTTATTCGTGAATGTTTCAAGAGGCAAGTCGTTGACAGGATCTATATCATCACTTTTTCCCCTCCCTCAGGATCAGCATTTAGTTACAACACAACGCAGCGCAACGCAACGCAACGCAACACATTAGCATTCCCATGAACATAAATCTTAACCGCTGCATTTCATCAGTGACTTGAAACAGCAGCGCTCAGTAATAACACAGCTTCGTGCAATTCATTATACCAGCTAATGAAGTAAAATTACTGTATGTAGCGAATTCACTACAGTATATATCAGGGCGCTTATGGCTGTGATTTTGTTGATCGACGTGTGATGCGGCAGTGGCCTGGGGCGAGCATATAGTGTGTGGGGGGGGGGGAGTGTAGGGGGCGTAAAGGCACAAAAGAATCAGGTAAAATTCGAGGTGAAATTTTGAAATTTTCGGAAAAAAATGTAAAAAAATCGTTATATTTTGTAAAGTAATAACTAAAATAGAATGTTAAATTATTTGAAAGAACCTGATCTCTTTAAAAAGCTCCACATAACTAAAATTTTGCGCCAAATACAGTCAATTTGGACGCAACTCGTTTGCAAAACGCCAGAAACGGAGTCCTGGGGCCTCAAAAATCACATCTGGAGGTCCCCCAGAACCCCCTATCTTTTCAACAACTCAGTATTACGATGATAATCAATTATCAGAAAAAGGTCTATTATAATCATTATACTTCAGGTAAATTTGAACAATGAAGTTCAATTTTCAGGTAAAATTCTTTGACACCGAACCCCCCAACTCGAGATGCTTCGCTATGTCCCTGCAATCGACCATGTGATTACTTGACCGAGAATGAAATTATGTCTGACTGAAAATCATTTCAACTGTTTTATAAATAGCTGGTATATAAACGTGAGAACTGTTTCATTTGTATGAATGCAAATTTAATGTGGCTTTCCCCACAAGGCACAATATTAGGACCACTACTCTTTTTATTGTATGTAAATAAAATGTGAATAAATAACGCCAAACCATGGCTATTTTAACGGCTTCTCGTATGACGGTAAAGATGTCGAGGATGCAATGTACTTAGATTAATTATAAATACTTTTAAGTATCTGAAAGATGCATTTTAAAAGACAATTTTCAATAGCTAACAAAGGATATTGCATCAAAATTATTACCTAATTTCACTACAAACAATAATTCCATTAAATAGTAAGTTTCTGACTTCAAAACTCTTGGAGTAACTGTTGACTAACCGATTCATTCTGGAAGTGATTATGGAAACTTGCACAAAAAAGTGACATCAGGGTTAAAAGCCACCGCAAGAGAAATATATATGGGTCTATCCATTAATACAATTCATAGTCATTCAAGATATAGTCTGGAAACACGGCAAACCTCAAAGCGTCTATACGATTTCATGTCACCGTTCACAAATATTCTGGGGCTGGTTGTACGAAGGTCGGATAGCGCTATCCGACATATAGTTCATTTTTAAAGCTTTCTAAAATTGTCCGTTGATTGGTATATAACCCGGATTAAACCTCATTATTTATAGATTAAAGTTTCTTTTTATAAATTGTGAGGTGCATATCCGTATAGTTTCATAGCTTTTCAAGCATTTTACAACAGATGAAGATGTCACTATCCGGAGGATAGCGCCAACCGCCCCCTGAAATTTTGCTTATTAATAATATTCCAACGATTCGACCAGATGATACCATTCGGAGAAATTGACTCGTTATACCAAACATTTATTGACTGTCTTCATCGTGCACCGTGCATATGTGAACAAAAATATAGAACAACAACAACACCGTTGTAGGCCTACTATATCTATTTCATTTAAATTCATTGTGGAAAAACGTCCCTGGTCATCTCGAACGGGATATTAGTACCCGGGCGAAAGTACCAGCTATTACAAATACAGAGAATCAAAATGAATGTCTGTTACTTTGTTTGTGGTAGTTCTTCTACCAAAACAAAATGGCGGACACTCAGTGGAAGATACAGGTCAAATAGCAGCTTTTATCCTTAAGCAAACCAAAGACTTAATTCTAATGACCATCTTTTGCCTGTAGAATGATCACGTTCAAGAATGGATCAATGAAATGCGCGGAAAAAAATTTGTAAAGTAACAGATCAAAGGAACGAAACAATTAATTGTGCACAAATAATTGCGTACTTTGTATTCGCCTGTGAGGCTGTAGTATATTCTTGCGGTTTTAAAAACAGTTAAGTTGCAGGAGCTCATCCTCCTATGGGATTAAAGTGGCGGATATTTTGGGTTGAAAGTAATTGAAAGTAACTGGAAAGGAATGTCGATGACTCCCTTATTCTAATTCATAAATGCTTATGTTTTCTATATTGAATAATTTTGACGTTTTATTACGAATAATTATATGACAAATTGTATTTGATAAAAAATTGCTATATAAGTCAGATAATTATTTGTCCGAAAATTCGGATCAGACACGACATGGAAAGCACGATTCCCTAATTTGTATTTTTTACTCTTATTTGGTAGCATAACAGGCACTTTTGTATATTATCAATTAAACTGATGAAATCAACGTGTTAAAATAAGATCTACACTCTAATAGAATTTGATTTAATCTTACCCTAATCTATATACTCTAAAATCATCAACGTTTAATGTCACAATTGTAATCACAAATTAATTATTGGACTGAATTTTCCCCATCAACTACCACAATTTTCTTACAGCGATTTCTACCCTTAGGGCTTTACCAATATTCCTATTCATACAATGCTTATCCCAATTCTAACTGTAATCTTAACCGTAATGGCAAGTCACTATTATATGTATTATGTGTTCACATTTGCTGAAAATATTCGTTTAAATGATATAAACTTGCTGATAAGCTAAATTTCCCTCTTTCCCAGTATACACTGGTTGATAATTATAAATAAGAGCTTCTCTAGCGTCCTTCTCAGACGCAAATTTATGACTACTTAATCTCGCCTCATTCACAAAGAAATTTGAAATGTATTGGGCTAATTTAATTGCTGCTAAGTCGTGCGGAATATTCTTTTTGAGCGCCCACTCGAATGCACATTTCTCAGGGTGCCATTGCGTTGAATAGAACGGATATTTCCTTGCTTCGAACGTTGATACAAATTGCTTGCCTTCACGATCAAAATTTGTTGTGAGAACTCTATAAAAATCTTTTAACTTCTTATTTTTATCAAATAACTTCAAAGGCAGAGAGAACTTGTGAAAATGTGCTGTAATTGGTGTCGCGTTGAAGGATTTTACCAAATAATCCGGCATGTCATGGAATAATTTACTCTCCCGATAATCTTTTAAAAGATTTAAAGGAGCGGTTAAATTGTAGGCGTCCGTACGAACGCGGATTTCTTTTGGGCCATTTAGCACGGTGGCCAAAAATTGATGTCCAAGACACATTCCCATTATTGGAAAATAACCTCCATGGTCAAACGTTTTCCTCGCTAGGTCAAAAATAATCCTTGATGTATTAGCATAACCTGAATTGAAGAGACTCACCCGACCGCCAGGAAATATTGCGCCATTAATAGATTGAAATAGTTTCTTAACCTTTTCCTCACTGAGATCAGTCCTGATAGGAACAACTCGGGCACCAGATGATTCGAGGAACTTTACATAACATGCCGCAATGTATAAAGATCTATATCCACCAAGCTTTTCCACGGACGTCCGCCGTGTTGATTGTGCAATGATTCCTATGATTGGTCTATCTGTTTGAATTTCACGGTGTTTTTTAGCAAGGTTGAATCCAGAACAAACAAGCACATATAAAATGGGCATTAAATATTTGAAGATCCTTTCTCTCATGTCTAATAGTATATGGTCAGAGCAAAATTTCATATAATATATACTGTAATATATTAATAAGATTCAAGCAATATACAAGGTTTCACAGCAATAGATTGCTCCAAATGTCATTTCGATTAGTGCACTGATCGGAACAATTGACCTAACAGTACATAACTGCAGAGTACATGCAGGTGATAAACAAGTGGCTTCATTCATGCCACCCGCGTTGCTAAAATTAAGAGTTCAAGCGTGTTTGCTAACCTTGGTTTATTGAACGCTTAGTGTAGCTAAGAAATATAGAAACTGTAACGACTATACAGTGGTTTCAAAACATTAAAACTACAGGGATATAAAGGACGGATGCGTACATTGTGTATTTTTATGTGTCTTGGGTAACCAACGGGCTTACAGTTTAAACAAGCTCCTTAAAATCTAGTTTCAATTTTTTTTAAACAACTTCAAATTTAATTGATTCATCAGAAATACAAAATAACAATAATCAATATTCAATAATTACACAAAAAATACAACAGAAAGAAAAACAAACATATAGATGGGCACCAGAACAGCAGTCGCTAATACCCGTAAACCGATTAAAATATTTCGTGAAATGTATTTGATTTTTGCTTCAAACATTTGTCATCCTTCCATCACTAAATATAGCAAGACGCCTCGATCATTGCCGAGGCGTTCACCCTGGACTCGGGTAGCAAAATTCACAAAATATTGTTTGGGCTTGGTTCTCTTAATAATAACTTTGGTCCGAAAAAGTTACCTTTACGAATTAAGGCAGCCCTAAATTGTAGCTTCAAACATAGAATAGCTGAAGTAAATACACTACAAAGTTTTGACTAACTTTACTGGCCGTATAAATCACGATTTTAGTTTATAGAACGTTATTATGATTAAGTTTACCTGTGGCTGTGGTAAAAACTGGTCTAGGCTTAATCAGGTTTCATGATACAAACATCACCGTTCTTTACATAAACAGGATCAAACAGTGGGGGCACTTCTAGTAAAGTAAATGCTGTGTATTCATGAAGACAAATATTTAAACCAATTTCATGTTGAAGCTTTTAATAATATGAGGATTGCGCATCATCATGTGAGAACAATTAACTGCAAAAATATATAAGGTGTGAAAGTAATATAACGATGCCAAATCTTATTTCAAAACGGCTATGACTAAAGCTTAAGTTAAAAATCCAAGACAATTTTCGGCCATTTTGAATCGCGTGGGCGATTTCGTAATCACAAGGGATTGTGTACGGGTGTCTGTGGAAATGCCAGTTTGCGGACACCGACGAAAAACAGGAAAACCGAAAGACAGAAAATATCAATTTTAAGACACTGATCTCTTTGGGCCAGTGTATTATAGAAATTACAATACCTGTATTACATGGATATAGAGGTGGTTAAAAGGATAGAAAGTAAGAGGTCATGGTATTGTAACGCAACTATTGTTAACGCATGGTAACGTATTGGCATGAATATCTTTATCTATAGTTCTCTTCTTCAAGATATAGTACATAACCAAACAAAGATTCTTCCAAAAATGAAACATGCTCGTCATATCCAAAAAATAAGAAGACAAAGCAATACAAAGTGCAGAACACTCGCTTACCTACGTTTTACCTTACAGTACTTTGGAAGGTATTGTCTACATAAATGCGCAATCAAGATATTTCATAAACCGTTTCAAAAACCTTCTGGAAAATTATTACCTAACCGCACTTGAAGAAGACATGGAAATCAATTTGCCCAAAATGTAACAGTACGCGCTCATTCTCGAACGCTATCAGCTGCTGTATTTCTAATCAAATTTCATGAACACTAGACTTTAATGGGACCGCTGTAATTGGCTTTGCTGTTTGCGGACACCCAGCCACATATAGTACTTGTTCTCTTATATTTGTTAATGTTATGTATCTTAAATTATGTGGAAAACCCAATAAATAAATACAGGAAAGCGAATTTCTATTCTGTTCATCTGTTGTTAGTTCCTGCATTGTCCTTTGCTCAACTGGTTATCGACGCCACTGATGTCATAGAGATCCACGCTGGTTAGCAAAAAAGAAACAGGGATAGTCACTGACCTCAAAATATATTCATACTGCAGTTTCTGTTTATTAGTAATCAAGGGCATCTCTACCGAAGGGCCTTCGTTGGAAATGTCGAGACGTGTGTTTTTCTCATTTATTTAGATTGACTGGCTAACAGGGGCGTGCTGGGGTCTTCAAAAAGACAAAGAAATATAGTCTGACGGGGCCCAGGCCCAGATGCAAGATCAAAATGTGTCTTAGGGAGTGGTTATAACGGATATAATTTGAGCTGATGAAAAATATGAACTTTCAGTTTCACCTTTCTTTTCAATTTATTATTTTAGGGGCCCAGGATGCCAGGGGCGGCCCACAACGAGTTCTCGTTGTCTCATCCCTGGCCTGCACGCCCCTGCTGGCTAATGAGTTAACAAGAGTTTGGCCTCTCAGGCCAGTGGGCATTATGGCCGCCACACATTATCTAGTGTTTAAAACGTTCTAGGGCTCATTAAAAGAGGTTGTTACATCTTTCACGCGAATCATAAGAAAGGCATTTTGCTTAAGTCTAAAACTAATTTCAAAACTTAACGAATCGATTTGTAAAGCATTTCACTAAAATCTCCTACAACTTAGCAGATGTTTTAGCATCACGCTCAATATGGTTTATTTTGAAATCTTCATCGTAGGTTAAAACTAGTCTTAGGTAAAAAGAACATACACCTAATTCAATCAAGGATGTCCTTTCATGCAGAGTCAAAAGTAAAAACCGCAAAACGTCGATCTCTGAGCGCGAAAAGCATAATGGACGTGCATATATTGCAGAATGGGGGCATGGATGCATGTTGTGTTTTTCAAAATGCTACGAACAAATAGAAGCGTTATAAGAAAGGGGCGAACACACGTCCATCTCGTCCATCGTTAATTTAATTAGCTGTATCGGAAATAGTAAATGTGAAAAGCTTAAATCGAGCTTTTAAAAAAGCTTTCGTAGTTTTATACGATTTTTTCAGATGTATTTATTAAGCTACAACAGTCGTTTAAGTTGTAAAGAAGAAGCTATTGATGATCATACATTTACGAGTTTCCACGACACAAACAGCTATTTAATCTGACTTTTTCCCTAGCCTTTTCTAATGGCCACAAGTGGTCAAGGTAAAATTTAAAGGTTAAACAGTCGACACGTCAACGTCTCTTTGGCTGTGCCTGTGGTAAAATGCACTACGGCATAAATTTTCAAAGCGATGTTTTCAAAAATCACGGAAGAGTCAATGTAACAAAGTATTTTTCACTATTTTGCAGAATTCCAGGAGCGTACCATTCTACACGCCTAGTCTTAAGTTTATAACTGTATTCGGTCTTGCGCAATGGTTACTATTTCTCTTTGTTTCCAAAGGATGGTTGCCTTCCACACATTTCCGGAAAATATGTCACAAATATTAGGGATAGGATTAGGGATAGGATTAGGGTGAGGATTAAATTTACTTTTATAATGAAGTTGTTAATATGGAATTTATCCAAAAGAATGACGTCGAGGCTATGCGTGTATAAAGTGTAGGCTCGATCTATTCTGCAAATGTTCCATGGTGATAATTATGAATACTTCCAATTGTGTTATTTGTTTTCTGAACTGAAGGCCCCGTTTACATGAAACCGGAACGAAGTCAAACCGGAACGATTTCGTTTCGGTCATAGTATTACTTATTAAAGATGTTTACATGAGACCGGGACGAAAGATTGCTTAGACCGGTCTGAAGTCATCCCGCTCGCTGGACCGAACCGACTATCTTCAGACCGGGACGAATTCGGAGCGTGATGAAGGTAAACACAAATTATAGTCAGGCCGGTCTGAATTTTGTTACAACGCTGATAATAAACAACGGCAGCCAAGATTAACAATATCAATTTATTATGGACTGCACTTTTGACATACGCAACAGAGTGTTTAGTGATTTTCGTATCGGTCAACAGAGTGTTTAGTGATTTTCGTACCGGTCTCATGTCAACTGGGCCTAAGTCCGACGCAGTAAGCTGAGGATCTTCACTGGTTCTTATTATCCAATTGAGATAATTCAAGGTTCCAAACTGAGAAAAATGTTGCATTTTAAAATGCACTGAAAAAAAGAAAGTATACAATCATACAATTCCTTCAAAGCCACATATTTTGTCTGTAGCGAAACGAAAATTATGACACGAATATATATAAATTATGAATTTACGGTATAGATATAAAATGAATGATTAGATTAGATAGATGAAGAGCTTTTTCCAAGAGTATCAGTTTTCAGTTCCATTAGCTCTCCACCATTTTGTAACGCCGCGGGTCTCCTCTTTGGCTGCAATATTTTATCGTCCTTTACAACCATTAACCATGCAAAGCACGACAAAATGAAAGCATCAATGGTGCATACGATGGCCAGCCAATACACCCACATCATTTTGCATTTGCCAAGTTTGTACGAGTCAGCATCATCACTGCAAATTTCACGGATTTCTGTTGCGTCGAAACCAGTGGGATATATGAAACACGCGAGAAGAAAAAATATCCCTGCAATATAATGCGAAGTTACAGTCATTTTCATATAATATACTGTACATGCAACTACATGTACAGTATATGTGCAGTTATTTTACGAGGGTTAGTACACCTCGCTTCACAGTCAACAAACCTTTGGTCAACAACACTGAAAAGGGGGGAAGCTTAAGGGGGTGATATATCGTAAAAAACTTGCAATTATCCAACAATTTCTGCAACGATTGTAGTTCGCCTGGCTTTTCTTCGTCAGGCTAGGGAGTAGGGTTCTTTTTGCAAAAATATAGAGTGCATGAAACCGGAAGAACATTACCACTCGATTGTATATTGAAAGCCATGCCATCTTGAAAATGCAGTGCATTGTGGTCTATCCAGGGAAATTGACTACGTTTATGGAGTGTTGGAAATATAATTTTTCGACTGAAATGAATGGTATTTTGGTTTCAAATAACAGACAAATTTTCAGACTGGCAACTAAATAGATCAGTGCTAGGAATAATATATAAAACCGAGCAAATTTGATAATTTTAGCTACTTGCTCAGGACTATATCTATGTCCTGATATAAAAATCATGGTTGTCATATTCATCTGTACTATAGGTTGTCATTATTATGAAGGAAGTGTTTATGATCATAAATCTACCGCATTGCATACCCTAGCGACAGAAACAGCATTTCGACTAAATTTTTTTGCTTTTTATCATGATAACTGAACGATGGAGAAGAAATACGTGCTTTAGTTCGACTGCGCAGGTCTATAACAGTGATTATAATAAGTACATATAACCGATTTTGCTAGAAATACCTATTCCTACGACATCCCGCACGGATGGTACACCCACGGTATCATTACTATAGAAATAAAATAATACCACCATTATTTAGCACCAATAACACAGCAGGAGATTAATGAAAATAATCGAGCATGGGAAATTAACTACATTTTTGTCACAAGTAATAATAGGTGCACACAATTAAACGACCAAAGTTATTTTAGAACAGTTTTATCTCGATTATGGTGCCTAGCAGGTTCGGGTAGCTTATCGTGGATTTTCAATTGATAAAAAATATTATAACGTATAGGGAAAGAGTGTTATAAGTTCTATGATAAGTTCAGAAAGAGGGGTGGACAGGCTGATCGGATCGTAGGGTGGTTAAAACATTGCTCTAAACCTGTCTATAGAATAGTATAGTACAGGTTAGTACTATAGTGAGTTGAATGACGACTCAGGACTCTAACTAATATAATATCTCAAATGTTGGGTTCTAGTAGTGTAGGCAGTATTCAATTGTGAGCATTCTCTGTTAAGGAATGTGACTGAAAAAATGTTTTCAGGTAGCACACCTTAGCAGAGAATTTTGGCTTAGATATAGTTGCGTCATCTCGCCCCCATGCAGGGAATATCGCTAGGTAACTGAGATGCTTGTGGAGGACGCTATACATAAACGCTAAAATTTGCTAGTACGCGATAAAATGAACGTCGTTCTTTAAAACGTGATGTTTTTCTTGTCAATAACAATGTGGAACAAGAAAAGGTGAACACTTTGAAATGTACAAAGTGGTACATGTTTGTCGTGCACCTATACATCCGCATACAACAAGCTATAACAGTATAAAGGCTGATTTCCATTCAGTGCAAAATGTCGCGCGATCGACTTTTTGCGATCGTTTTTCTTTGAATTATGAGCCCTCGACCGGACCATTCCAGTCGAAGGCTCATAATTCAAAAGAAAACGATCGCAAAAGGTCGATCGCGCGACATTTTGCACTGAATGGAAATCAGCCTTAAGCCAAGTCCACTCCAACGCGTACCGCTCAAAATACTAATTCCCGTATCACTAAACAGGATAATACCATGCAGGTATTTTGTAAAATGAAAGCCAATTCTTGACGTGAAAAATGGCTTATCTGATGATTATGGACTTGTGTAATATAAACATTACTTAGCATAAATGAAATTACATCTGACGTCAAATGGGAAATAATTATTTGAATTCTTAGTTTCTTCGCATAACCCATAGGCATAGACAATAGTGATTAGGAAAACTTGAGTTTTGATCGAGCACTTTCAGCTTCAGTGTCAGTGCTTAACTATAGGCGTATAAATATTACATATATCAGTATATTTAGATGCGCTCTATAGCTTTCCGTATACTTAGCCTTAGGTTTTCGTAATTTACTTTATACGTAACTTAGACTTAGTTAGCGACAGCCGGCCCAGCTTTTAGTTTGTTTAATTAAAAATTAATGTTTTAAAGCAAGAATAACATTTGTGTATACAAAGTCAATGAACTATATTCTATAAACGTACTGTAATGGCCAATGCACAAAGATTTAGGATGCACAATGATTTAGATTTTAGGTAAAGATATATAATTGTCTAGGAAATACGAGTAAGCCATTCTTCGCTTGAAGTTATATATATACTCGTCCGCATGTGTAAGGCAATTTGGGCCGAGTTTGATACTCCAATAGAGCGTAGTGATAATTTGCTAGAATACTTGTTCATTTGTAAGAGGTTATAACTACGCGAGTTTATACAACTACGCATTGTATAGGATCCGACAAAGCTTAACGGATAGCCGGTTACATGGAAATTTACAGGTGGCAAAAATTAATGAGTGCACATTTCACTTTCAGTCAACACGAAAGATAAGCTGTGGCGTATATGTGAACAAATAAATCTATTGCCTATGAGTATGGCTAAAGCGGGCAAATTTGGGTAAAAAGTAGGAAAATATGCTGAATAATGAGCGTTTAAGCTACATAAATTATCTTTTACCTTTCACTGCTTATACTAATGTAAACACAAAGTCCACATAAGAACACTTGAACGTGTTTTGATTAAAAGGGTATAGACTATTTCAGCATATGTTACACCGGCACTGGCAATAGCATATAGGGGTTTCAACGACATTTCAAGTTAGAATATGATAATAGCAGAGTAATACTTTGAAGAAACTCATTATGTTCGGTCACATATATTTTCATAAGCAAACAATGAGAGTTCTACAAACAAATATATTTTCCAGTTTTCGGGCTATATCTCGACTAAACGACTGTATGTAATAACATGACGTCATTCAATACTCGAGTGCATTGCTTCTAAACTGAGTAATATATACTTGTTCATATGTTTACCCATAAACTTTCACTAATATTACATGGAGAAATCGTTAGTATGTACCAATTACACAACTCATAAGCAAGTTAGTGATCTAAAGCAGGAGTGAGTCTTACCTGCGAACAATACAAGAACACTGCAAATACGAAACCCAAAATAAGCACGTTCCATCAAGCACAACCAGAATGCTGCCCACACGAAGACAGCGACAAAACAAATAATGACGGCAAGCAAAACCAAAATCGATGCTGCTCTCCAAGCTGAGGAAGGGATATCATCAAACTCCAACAAACTTCCTTCGCAGTCTCCGGTACGCGTCCAAGAACAAGTTCTATACAAGCCGAAACTTGCTTTCGCTCCGGAACGATTTCGACCGATCCATTGAGGTTGTATCAAGGACACGACCATCATTATAGCAAGACAAAGTGTAAAAATGAGCCAGGCGACACAGAGCACGCTAAGCAAACGAGATTTATACCATGGCTTCTTGTAGAACGAATGCGAGACAGGCTCAGAATTACTATGAGTAACGCCGTCGAAACCAAGTGGAACATTACTTCGAGCTCTCAGGCCCGACATGTTTCCACTAAATTACTAAACTCACTTCTGTAACCTGAGTATTAAAATTATATCAATTCTCAAACAAATAAGCTCAAATTAAGATCATAAGTTCACGCCATCGTGAAAGTCCCACACTGACTAAGAACAAAATAACAGCTCTTATGGAGATAACATGCAAATTTTTGAAAACAAATTAATCTCTTTCATTGTGACAGCCGTCGCTAGGGATTTCAAGCGGTTCCTTTGTTGGGAATTCTATAGCAATTTGTATTAGCTTCGTATTTTCCCACCATGCCTTTGGCTGTATTTAGCAATTTAGCTCCAGTAAGGGAAAAGTGAGGAATGTTTGCAAGCGACGATAATGTACAGTAGTGGTCATGTTACACAAAATTTTCTACATTTATTTACAGAAAATTATACATGACAAACGTCTATCACGCGAAAATCAATTGATCATGCACGCGCCAAATGTTTAATATAACGAAAGCTTGCATGATGCATGCTTGAACCACCAGTGGTGAAAACTGAGGCAAATACCATGGAAAAAAGCCAGGGATATAGACTATTGTATAAGCGCGATATTCATTTGGCTATAAGCGAATTCTGTTTGACTTTAAGCGATAAAGGTTTTCCATAACCTAAAATGCTTTAGAACACATTAATCTAACCAGATATTCATTTTCAGTCCTGCTTTACGAGCAGACAAATTTAAATGTAACAATTCCCTCTGAAAACACTAAAAATTGTTACACGAAACTTGTTCAAAGAAATCGATCATGTGTCCATTGTACATACTTTAGTACATTAAAAATACAGTGGGGACGAAGATTCCAGTCTCCAGGTTATAGGCATGTTCAGTATGCTTCCGTTGCAATACACAATAAAAAAGTTTTCAATTTGTTCTGTCATTATACTACGGGCATACAAGCGCATTGCCATATTAACATGCAGACCACTGATCTCAAAATAAGACTGGATATATCAAATATATATTGCTGGAAATGAAACCCAGCAATTCTTTTACGCATGCAGAATTGTTATAGTATATTCGTACATTTTGCACTAAGGCACTTTGGAGTGTAGAAAATATTTGTTTTAGTTTTTATGGACGAAAATCTATATACGCGTTTGGTCCAAACTTCTGACGGATTTCTGTCATATATATAGGTCTAATTTTAAGTACCAACACTGAGTAACGCATTTCAGTCTTATTCTGAGATAACGGGACACAGTATATATCCATACTTGATGACATCCTTCCAAAGATTCCTAATAGACTTGAAGATACGCATCACTGAATAGCAAAGTTAATTGAATAGTTGTTATGGTGAAACAGTGTTTCAGCATACTGAAACATTACAATTATATATACTTGAATAAATACATGTTTGTATAAGATCCTTAATGACCAGTGTGCACCAAGTCTAAGGGCAAGCTTTGTTAGACTTACTGACATTAGTAGGAATTACAACCTGCGTAACATTGATACTGATCTAGCACTTCCAAGGCGTAATACAAATTGTTTGAAACGAAGCTTTACTAGTGTAGTTGTGCAATGCTTTGTAATGGTCTCCCCCAAGAAGCAAAGATGGCAACTTCGCTTTGTCAATTTAAACGAACAATCGCCACTTGTACTTTCAATACTACATTTAGTCATCTTTTTTAATCTTTATTGTAAAAATTCTACTTTTTCTCTTCATTTTGTATACATTAGTTAATATTCATACGCCCCTCCTGAAAATGAACTCTTCGGATAGTTGTGGGAGGCTAGCGTGTTTAAATAAAGTGTATTCATGAAGAAGCCCTTTTTTTAACTTCTGGTGTGACGTTTTAACTTGTTTGAGAGCATATAGGTATTGGGTTTACCGTTGCCACCCAACGGATATTTATACCCGTTGCCACCCAATTCACATTTTCGGATAACTCAGATCACCCAATGGCCAATTGATTCACATAACATATAATTGAATGCTTGGGTTACCTTTGTTTCAATGAACCTTATCCATTATGGCCATTGAACTGAATAGGACTGGAACGCTACCTCCAACCAGAAATTTGCAGTTTAAAACAATATAATAAACGAAATTTTTCGATTTATATTCCAATAAATTCTGCTCATGTATGATTTGTCGTCTCGTCAAAAAAACGGCGTGATTCGCCCCCTGCAGTGGTGTTGCGAGGGAATCACGCGACGTGAGCACGCGTGTTTTGACCTCCAGACACGCGTGTCTGGAGGTCAAATTTGGCTCCAAGTAATCATAGGTGATTTCTATAGAGGTAGCGTTCCAGTTCTATTTAGTTCAATGATTATGACGGATAGCAAATACTCGCAAACCACTCTGGTAGTAGTAGTCACGCACCACAAGGAAACGTCATTATGCACAAGGTCCATTGGAACAAAGGTAACCAAGCATTAAATTATATGTTTTGTGAATCAATTGTCCATTGGGTGGCAAAGGGCATAAAACGCGTGAGCTGCATGATTAAGTCTATACACAATGATAGCCTCTCTAGTTATAGAGAGCTTCTCTCCCTCGTATCCAATATCTAACATTAATTTTGTATTACTTAGCTTTCATCAACAGTCATTTGCTCTTCCTCCTCTTCATGGCTATTTCGTTCCAGCCGATCATTGAATGTCCACTTGGGAAAAATACGTTTGTATAAATTCATACATATGGTATCTTGAGCTTTGATTGCTCCATCCAAGACACATTTCATGTGACCATGGGTTCCTGTAAAATTTAGAGGTAATCCTTCATTGAAACTATCTAAGTCCAAAATTGCATCAAAGATTCAACACAGTAACATGAAAGCTGGGGTGAGAAAAATATATCATCACAAGATTCTACAAGAATATCTTTCGTTTTTCGCGTAGAACAGCAGAAATGAAGAAGCTCACCTAAAGGTTCTTTAATATGACCTCTTCTTCCGTACTTCGTCCATAACTCAACAGGTTTAAACCAAGTAATGTCGTCTATTGATATATAGGAAAAATTGCTATTTAATACCACACAACGCAACAAAATAGAACCATGCCATGCCATACTATATCACCCAATACCATACCATACCATACCAATAACACCTCGTGAAAATATTTTTACTATTGCACTCATAAACATTCAATATTTGTATACCATACCATACCATACCATACCATACCATACCATGCCATGCCACACAACACAATACCATGTCATACCATCACACCATATCATACCATACCATACCATACCATCATACCATAGCATACTATATCAAAATACCATACCCAACGCAACACAACGCCACATCACATAATATCAAAATCCATACCCCTAGTAAAGAACATATGTCGAACAACTGCGGACTTCTTGTTAATCTTGAAGGGAAAACCACTGAGAACGATCTTTTTAGCAATGATTCTGTCAGGGTTAACTTGATATAACGATCCCGTTGCGACCAGTTTATGAATACCGGACTTAGGCTCGACTTTAAATACCAACGTTGGGCATGGCGGGAATGTAATTGATGCATACACTGTGGCAACAACAACACCTTCTTTAGGAAGAAAACGTTCCATCTGAACGAAATACGATAGAAAAAATGTAAACGACTTGGGTTAACCCTAATCTAACCAAGATGTTTCAAATTGAATGTACGATATACTCAAAGTTAACACGAATCTTATCTCGGATCGTGACCCGGAAGCGGCCATATTGGAACAGAAATCTCACATATGTTACTTTACTTTTTCTCTCGCCTCTCCCCTTATAGAGAAGAGAAACCTTATTTCGACTATTTTTCCGTAGTCTGGGATAGCTGTGGTCGTACCCGACCGTGCTGCCAGGGTGTTAACTTCATCTAGTTGTGAAACAAGTGTCGATTATCTATTGGAAAAACTTGGATGGAAAGATCTGAAATCTCAGCGCAAAATTTCCAATGCTACCATGGTGTATAAATCTTTAAATGGCTTAGCGCCAGATTATCTCGCACAGATGTTTACTGATCGCAGTAGCATTACGAATTAGACCTTGAGAGACACCAGTGACAAATTAGCTCTGCCGCATCCTCACACCAATTACCTGAAAAATAGTTTCAGTTACAGTGGAGCGGTACTATGGAACTCCCTCCCAACTGAGATGCGGCAGGCTAATACCTTATCCCAATTTAAGATGTACTACAGCAACCTTATTCGATAATTTTAAATTTTTAATTGTATATATCACGGCACTCATGGAAACCAGGTATATTTTATGTTTGTAAGTTTTATTAGTATTGTGTAACTTCTGTAACTTAGTAATTTTGTATTCCTTTGTAAATCCTGATGAGTCCACCGTGACTAAATAAAGTTCACTTCACTTCACCCCCTTTCCGCGACCGCACTACTTTGTTTCAGCTGACTGCTTCAGTCTGTCGACTGCAGTACTTTGTTTCAGCTCCAACATATTTCCTACGATCGGTTATAGATTCATGACTCGCTGTTTATTGATTCCTAATCCTAACCGTGACCCTAACCGCTGATCCTAACCCGTAAACAGCGAGACACGAATCTATATCCCTAGGATCCGAAATAACCTCTGCGGAGGAGAAAGTAACAAAACTATCTAGGTGACAATTATAATGCACACGTGAACTTGCAAGAACACCTCCCTAACTTTCAAAAAATAGGTAGAATGTCAGAACCTATAATAATGATTCGATTTTCATGACATTACGAAGACACCGCTGTTGGAAGGCTTCCAGCTTTACAATAGGGCCATTTATACGGGAGAAAATAAGTCGCGACTTAAATAAGACGCGTCTTAAATAAGAGGCGAACACACTCGTATAAATGGTCAAATTCTAATAAGTCGCGACGGAAATAAGAACAGGGGTTCAGGCTGTTCCACAATAAGTCGCGACTTATTAGAATTTGACCATTTATACGAGTGTGTTCGCGTCTTATATAAGACGCGTCTTATGTAAGTCGCGACTTATTCCCCCCCGTCCTAGCTGTCCTTTTCAGCTATATATTGATCACCAGGTGGCGGTTGATAAATAACTTCCGTCTTCTTAATGCTGATAGTTAGGCTAAAATGTAGTGCAGCAGTAGCAAAAGCGTCCATTAGCTGCTGGAGCCCTTTTTCAGTGTGTGCAAAGAGACCGCAGTCATCGGCATAGAATAAATCTCTGATCAGTTGTTCGGTTGTTCTAGACTTGCACGAACCTGCGCAAGTTGAACACGCCACCATCTGTTCTGAGTCTAACATGTATACGTCTTTGAAAGCGCTTCGTTCAGCATAGCTGCAAAATAGAGCACAAAAAGGACAGGTGCAATCACACAGCCCTGTTTCACTCCATTTGTTATGGGGAATGGGTTGGAAAACTGACCATCGACGCAAACTCTGGCGGTCATCCTGTAATATAGCTAATTAATATACCAATAACTAATCCAAATTAGAATAACTAATCGGTATTCAATATAGTTCACAAACACTATAGCACGCGTCTTTATCTCGGTTTATTGAGTCTTAAACACTACATTCTGGCGACGAGGATACACAATTGGAGTTAGTAAACACGTTTAGTCAATATACAACGTCGAAACATCGAATTTCAAAGCGCAAATTCGTATAAAAACAAGATTTTCGTGTGACCACGAGGAAGCCATTTCGCGCCATTTTCACAACAACAATATATTTCGATATATTTTTCGTATAAAGTTGTTCCTATCCATGGCAGCTACTAGTTTCTCCTTGCCGACATTCCCGCCATTCGATGTCCATGCCGATGGAAATACTGGTCATCGCTGGAAAAAATGGCTAGGCCGCTTTGAACGGTTGCTTGTGGCGATGAATATTACCGACAAAAAACAACAACGTGCGATGTTATTACATTTCGCAGGACCGGCTGTTGACGAAATTTTTGACACCCTTTCAGACACTGGCGAAGCGAAAGACTACGACAAAGCGATAGAAGCACTCAATGTCTATTTTATTCCGCACGTAAACACGGCGTTTGAAGAATATAATTTCCGCCAAGCGAAGCAAAACCAAAGTGAAACCCTAGATGCCTTTCATACACGTTTACGTCAGCTATCGCAAAATTGCTCGTTTACAGATGTCGATAAAGAGATAAAGAACCAAATAATCGTTGGCTGCTCATCGCAGAAACTTCGAAGAAAGGCTCTACGTGAAGACTCTACCTTAAAGAACCTTTTAGGCGCGGGGAAAGCCGAAGAAACGAGTCAAATACAAGCGCAAATCGTGGAGAAACAAGAGTCGAGTCAAAATATCAACGCCATTAAGACGGGCGCTCTCGAGAAACATAACCCCTCGCCTCGCGACATGAGAAAACCACAAAATCAACGTCAAGGCTCAAATTATCAAAGAAATTTCAACAAACCCCACACATCAACTTGCCGCAACTGTGGTGGTATCTACCCCATGCCCGAGATTGTCCAGCCAAAGGAAAAGAATGTCATTCCTGTAAAAAAACTGGCCATTTTGCAAAGGTATGCCGATCGACCCCTAAACACAAACCTTACGAACACCGGAACAGAGTCAACAACCTTTCTGAACAACCGAGTACTAGCCCTCATGAAGTCGACCCTGATTACATTTTCACTTTGAAAAACAATTCGAACAGCAAACCCAACCCCCAAATGCCAAGTGTTGGTTAAAGAGCACCTTATTGATGTCATTATTGATTCTGGAGCTTCGGTAAACATCATCGACGAGTCCACATACAAGCAGCTCAACCAAAGTAACACCCTACCTCTCAAGCAGCCTGAGTCTCTTCGGTACAAGTGTCCAGATACCCATTCTTGGAATGGTCATGGTTACCATTCAGTTCCAGTCCACAACTTTGGATGCCAATTTCTATGTTGCCAAGGGAACTGGTGGAAATCTTTAGGTTGCCAAACAGCCGAACAGTTAGGAATTTTAAAGATAACCATTAACACAGCAGTTACCTCTAACAACGCTCGCATTGAAGATGAGTTCCCAAATTTGTTCGGTGGTATTGGGAAGATAAAGAACACCAAAGTCCAGTTACATATCGACACCGACGTTACACCCAAACAGCAAAAACATCGTCGAATTCCATTCCACATCAGAAAGGACGTTGAAAAGGAACTCCAGCGTTTAGAAGACCTTGATATCATTGAGCAAGTTGATGGTCCGACACCATGGGTTAGCCCAATCGTTGTGGTGCCCAAGAAAACTGGAGCTATCCGATTATGTGTGGACATGCGTGAAGCGAATAAAGCAGTGCAAAGAGAAAAACACCCCATGCCAACTGTCGACGAGTTAATCACAGACCTCAATGGTGCCACAGTGTTTAGCACCCTAGATCTTGCCTCAGGTTACCACCAATTGGAGTTACACCCTGAATCCCGCCATATCACAACCTTTACCACTCACGTTGGACTTCGACGTTACAAGCGACTAATGTTCGGCATTAACGCAGCCTCGGAGATATTTCAGAATGAAATTGCAAACCTACTGGTTGGACTACCTGGTTGTAAGAATATTTCGGACGACATCATCGTCTATGGTCGAGATGACAAAGAACATGATGAGAACTTACGAGGCGTGTTAAACCGCTTACAAGACAACAACGCCAAATTAAACGGTGAGAAATGTTCCTTCCGTCAGCACCAAGTAGTATTCTTTGGGCACACATTCAGCGCAAGTGGAGTTCAGGCAGACCCAAAGAAGATCGACATTATCCGGAATATGCAACCTCCAAGAAATGTCAGCGAAGTCAAGTCCCTTCTCGGAATGACCCAGTACGTATCTCGGTTTATTCCCAACTATGCCTCCATCACAACACCCTTGCGTACCCTGACACACCAGAACGCCAAATGGAAATGGCAAGCGGAACAAGAGAATGCTCTGAAAAACTTCAACACGAGCTTACGAATGGTCCTGTTATGGCTGACTCTTCGAAACCAACCACCGTCATTGTTGATGCCAGCCCCTCGGGTTTAGGAGCACTGCTTACTCAAGCAGGCAGAGTTATCAGTTATGCAAGTCGTGCACTTTCCAGTGTAGAATCCGTTATTCACAAACTGAACGAGAGATGTTAGCCGTTATATGGGCTATCGAACACTATCATCTTTACCTTTACGGTGCTAAGTTTACTGTCATCACCGACCACAAGCCGCTACTCGGAATCTTCAAAAGTCAGAAACCGACTTCAGCGAGAATCGACCGCTGGAAACTAAGACTGATGCCCTATGATTGCGAAGTTGTTTATAAACCAGGAAAGATGCAGAAAACCCTGCCGACTTTCTCAGCCGTCAACCCAATCCTGTTGTTTCTTCGCCCACCGACAACACCACCGAAGCCTATATCAACTATTTGTGCACCAACCTCATCCCCAAAGCTATGAAACTAGACGAAGTGAAGAAAGAAACCGCTAGCGACCCAGTCCTTTGCAAGCTTTCTGAAGCAATCACACACAACCGATGGCTCGATCCTGAAGTGAAACCGTTCGTTAACGTAAAGGACGAACTGTCTGTCTGCAATGGATTAATCGTCAGAAACCACCGCCTGGTGCTACCTTATTCACTGCAGAGCCAAGCCATAGATCTTGCACACGTAGGCCACCAAGGCATAGTCAAAACGAAAATGCTACTTCGTGAAAAGGTCTGGTTCCTCCATAGATAAGATGGTGGAACAGAAAGTCAAGATGTGCCTGCCGTGCCAAGCAGCAACCACAGGTACCCATCGACATCCAGAACCCTTGATCATGACACCGCTGCCCGACGCACCATGGCAAGAGGTTGCTGTTGACTTTGTTGGTCCGTTCCCATCAGGCGAGCTGCTACTCGTTGTTATCGACGAATTTAGCCGATTCCCCGAAGTAGAAATTGTCACCACTACGAGCGCAAAGCTGTCATCCCAAAGCTGGATAACATATTTTCCCGCCAAGGTGTCCTGTTGTTCTTAAAAGTGATAATGGTCCGCCATTTAACAGCTCGGAATTTGAACAATTTGCTAGTTACCTTGGTTTCGAACATCGCAAAGTCACTCCGTATTGGCCAAAGGCGAATGGAGAAGTGGAACAGTTTATGCGCACCATTGAAAAAGCCATACGTACAGCACACATCGAGAAGAAGAATTGGAAACAAGCCTTGTATCAATTTCTCCGCCAGTACAGAGCCACACCGCACAGCACGACGAATGTGTCACCATCCGAGGCCCTGAACAATCGAAAGTTGAAGATACCACTTCCGAGTATTCCAAAAACTCAGCAACAAGAAACTCAAGATCCAATGCGAAAGCGAGATCAAGAAAAGAAAGAAAAGATGAAGAAATACTCAGATCATCGACAACACTCGAAAACAACTGATCTGAAGATAGGAGACACAGTCCTGATCCGCCAACCAAGGAAGAACAAGCTTACCCCACCGTTTAACCCCAAACCATTTACTGTTGAAGCTCGGAAAGGAACTATGGTTACCGTCAAACGTGGTTCGAAGAAGATAACACGCAACATATCCTTCTTCAAAAAGATTGATAATCGTGTAACGGATAGTTCAGATGACGAAGAGGATGACGACGATTTTGATTACGACCGAACCGACGAAGTCCAACACAATCAAGAACCTGCTCATTTACGAAGATCCCAGCGAGAAAGAAGACAACCAAATAGACTTGGATTTGAACATTGAACTATCAATGACTATAGACACATATTGCATGTTAACAGTTAAAATTTGTTTCAGTTTAAATTCCTATTGTCGTTTCGGGCAGAGGAGACATTTTGAATAACACATAACGTGAAGAACAGAGAACCTATACTAATGTGGGGAGGGATGTAATATAGCTAATTAATATACCAATAACTAATCCAAATTAGAATAACTAATCGGTATTCAATATAGTTCACAAACACTATAGCACGCGTCTTTATCTCGGTTTATTGAGTCTTAAACACTACACATCCCATCGTGCAACTGTCTCAATACACTGATAAACTTTGGAGGACAAACGTATTTGTGTAGGATTTTCCAGAGTGCTTCGCGTGAGACCGTATCGAAAGCTTTTGTAAGGTCCACGAACACAGCATATAATCCTACGTTCTGCTCAATACATTTCTCCTGAAGCTGGCGCGCAGAGACGACCATGTCCACGGTGCTACGGTTACTCCGGAAGCCACATTGCGTTTCTGATACCTGATCACCAATTTTGCCACATACAATCAGAAGGGATATTCCGCGGTAGTTTTCACAGTCAGATTTGTTGCCTTCGCTTTTGTAGATGGTCACAATTAGGGCGTCCTTAATCTGTTGTGGGATCTCCTAATATGCCCATATAAACTATGCAAACGAGAAATTAGCATATTACCGCCATGTTTGAAGATCTCGGCGGGGATTCCATCATCACCTGCAGATTTTCCGTTTGGGAGTAGTTTGATTGCTTTAAGGATTTCGTACTCAGATGGTTCGTTTGCAAGCTCCTCAGCAATTGGCTTCTGGGGTATGTTGTCAGTGCTGCTCTGCTTCACTTCAGATGGTCGGTTCAGTAGATCGTTAAAGTGTTCTTCCCAGCGGTTCAAGATGTCCAATCGATCAATTATTAGAGTAGAACCATCCTTCAACCGAAGTGGGGCATTTGCATATATAAAACAATCTATACATTTATCTATACAGTTGCATAGATAAAACAATACCCTTGCAAAATAACTAAGCATATACAGTATAGTGAAAATTTCCTGTCATCATTTTCGATTATTATAAAAAAAACATCCCCCTACCCTTACAAAACAAATCTGGTTATCGTGTACAATGTTCTAGAAAAGCTTGTATACACGTTTTTAATAAAGTAGCGGCCAATAAACGGAACATGCTCGTTTGAATACCGCAAGTCCAATATTAAGCACCATCTCCAATAATCTTCCGTCTCTAGTTAGCCCTCTTCTATTTAGAGGAAGGAATCTATTTAGCCCTCACCCCTTTCATCTCAACACAAAGAAATACATGTATATGCTGATCAGATGTATTAATGGCCTGGAAATTCTGTCGACACGAAATAAGCACATAATGAGCATAACTAAAAATGATATTAGCAATGCGACTTAGTAATCAGAATACTCACTTTAAATTTATTTCCAGCATTGTGTTGGGAAAATGTAGGTGAAGCGGAAAACCTCTTAAATCCACATTGGAAAATAAGCTGCTCCTATATTCATCAGAAATATACGAAATTTGATAATCAGTACTAATTTTAAAGTAGTCTAAAACTCAGACGTCTTAATCTCTTGCCACTTAATTAAAAAGAGGTGAAAGGAAAAGAATGTCAGGTAACACGACTGGACATCATAACTGAATTAAGGATCAAGCACGCCTTATTCCTTCTTAAAATCGAGGGATCAGAGGCGGACACTATGAGGGTGGGGGGGGGGGGGACGCGCGGTAGTTGAATAACTGCGTAACAATTTTACAACCATGAAAGCATTGGTAGAATATAAATTAAGCAAATTTACAAGAAATTTAAGGCCAAAAAAGTTTAAAGAACTGAGACAAAAAGGTGGTAATATGGTAGCAACTTAAATTCGGGTTGGTTCTTTATGTAGCCCTACACGAGTTATGTCTGTGATTATATATATAGGGTTAGGGTGGGGTTAAATTATACATTTCGTGTAGGGCTACATAAAGAGCCTACCTAAATTCGCCTCCAATTCCACTGCGTGGGAGGAATTCGAATCGCCGGCGCCGTTATATTTCGAGGCTCTAGATTTCATCTTAACACGTATTCAAAAATAGAATAATTTTAAAATGCTTGCTTTAGATACTTGCTCCTTTAAGGCTACCTGGGGCCGCTTGTCATTTTTTAACCTCCCGCCTAATATATCTCTGTTTGCACAAAAAAGGAAAGACAGAACCCAGAGGTTAACTGCTAATAAATTAAACTAATTTAATTCCATACCTTGGCCTTGATCGTGTCAGTATAGCTCGGATGACGCTTGATTACAAAATGGAGAACGGACATCTATAACATTACGATGTTTAAGTTACAGCAAAACGCGAGTGGTGCATGTATGTGTTTATCGCCTTGTTTCCCAAGACTGGGGTTAAGATGGTTCAATCCTTCGTTTAGGTAAACTTGATTTTTAACATATTTTAAACTTGAGTGGCATTTACACTACAGAAGCGGTCTATACGATAATCCTAAGACAAAACATATCAACTGCAGGGTAATAGCTTTTGGCCTATACTTTTATATTGCTTAACAATACCTTTTGCTCATGAGGTAAAACTCCAAACAAAACCAATGGTCTTGAACACGAAAAATAGTCTAAAATGCAATAAATGCATGGAAATCAAACATCATGGGTAAATGATCCGTTCTTGAAACTTTTTGTTCAGAAAACGTTTCTACACTTTCTCCAAAACTAATATGTCAATGAATATCTGATATTCATATTCTTATTTCCTATAATATGCTGTCATTGTTTTCTCTTGTCTTTTGCCCCAAGGAAGAGAGGGCGAACGAGAAAGCGTAGTGGATGGATTGTGTTAGGGACGATGGTAAAGTGGTGGATCTGGATAAAGTGGATGACAGAATAGAGTGGAGAAAGGTATCGAGGCGACCCGGCTCCCCTTTAGGGCTTAGGCGACAAACGGGATGATACAATGATGATGTTTTGTCTTTTTGCGTTTTCCTTTTTCTTAGCATTTTAGAAATAAACGATGTTTCATGCGATACTCTCGCTATCGTTAATTAACGAAGCGAGACTGACTAACTAACTAACTAACTAACTAACTAACTAACTAACTAACTAACTAACTAACTAACCAACTAACTAACTAACTAACCAACTAACTATATAACTAACTAACCAACTAACCAACTAACCAACTAACCAACTAACCAACTAACCAACTAACCAACTAACTAACTAACCAACTAACCAACTAACTAACTGACTAACTAACCAACTAACTAACTAACTAATAAACTTACTAACTAACTAACTAACCAACTAACTATATAACTAACTAACCAACCAACCAACCAACTAACTAACTAACCAACTAACCAACTAACCAACTAACCAACTAACCAACTAACCAACTAACCAACTAACTATAATAAACTTACTAACTTACTGACTGACTGGCTGATTGACTAACTGACTGATTGACTAACTAACTGACTGACTGATTGATTGACTAACTGACTGACTAACTAACTCTTACCAGCGACGTGTTTGGGCACATTCTTTACATGAACAGTTACGTACCACCCTGGCTAGAAAAGAGAAATACACGATTTGTAACTATAACATAGTATATATGTATATATATTTTTCCAGATTGGAAAAAGCATGGAAACCGGGCAAATGTCGTACGTTTTTTCTTTAAGAGAACGGGTAATTATATACAGCAATTAAACAGCAGACGTGAAAAGCAGAGTAAAAAACCTGTATATATATGTTCATAAATTTCATTTAAAGCAATTTATCACTTAGTTCTGCTTATATATTACATTATTGTACTTATTACTATAATACTACATTATTGTACTTATTATACACGAGTTCCTTTTATATACCAATCATTCTCTTGTTAGTTTGTATATTCATAATACGCAATTCAGCTTCAGGGCTCTAATGTATTATTCTATAATAAAATTTATCCATCTATCTAATATACACTACTGCAATTTCATCATAGTCCTGCATATTCTCCTGTGGCACACACGCAAAAACAGGAAACGTGATTGGAATTCAACAAAATAATACATACCAAAGCGCCTTCGTCATCGACAGTTTTTAGGATACGTCGTTTAGTTCGATCAAAGTTTTCAAACTGAAATATCCTAACAAAGTAGATACACCATCGATCGGTGCAGTGATAAATGAGATTTGTGCAGTGATAAATGAGATTATGTGCAGTGATAAAATGCGATATGTGAAAATGTGTATATTTTTGCATGAAATAGAATATGCAGAATGCAGATTTTGGCTCATTAGCGGTGATTTTGGCTCATTTGCCTGCATATAATTAGTGACATGCATGGGGTAAACTTTAAGTTGCAGAATCAGAGTACGTGCACTCATGCAGGGCAGTCAGAACGTTTTCTAAATCTGTCGCTAAATCTATATAAATTTTTATCATTTTTCGTGCTTTTGTGCAGTGATAAAATGTCCTTAGAATAATCCCTGTTTTGCTGATACTATTACCCTGATATTGTCCTATCCAGTTTCGTACCTGGCATAATCGGATGGCAAATTTTCCTTCGGATCCCATGGCGAGGTTCTGAAACTCTTTAGTCCTCTGTACCTAATACAACAAGCATATAATCAAATGTTATAGTGGCGATTTTCTTTGTTATAGAAGATATACTCTGGGTAACTTATTAACTAGAAAGGAGACATCAGTGCATGCTAATCATCTATAGCTGGGTGTATACAATCGCCTAATATTAAAAATAATGAAATACCATGCGCGCCCTGGTTCACTAATATAGAGAGCTTAAGAAGTTGGTGTTTCTGTCTAACAACCTTTGTCCTCTAACTTCAAATACAAGTAATATGGCAACAATTGTACATTCGCTATTTGCTAGTTGTACATGACGTCAAGCTGGCTGCTTTATATATTTTGCACATCGTGTTTTGAAAAATATTATTGCCGACGTCAGCATTATTTTCAAGGGGTTTTCAAACCATGTTTTACACACAATTTAGTTTGATAAAAAATGCTTGGCTAATGTTAAAAGGTGATTTTGAATATGACCTGAAAAATAATATAAACATTCTGGCCAAAACTCGCTGTTATTTTTGCATTTAATTTTTGGCCGCCATGTTGGATGACAGAATTGTGCCAATATTGTCATGCAACATGGCAGTCAAAAATTATATGCTATTTTTGTGAACACTCGTAGTGACAATATACGGAACATATAAAACATGTAGCATTGTAGATTTGATTTTAGAATTGTGTGATATCAAGTGCAACTGAAGAAAACAAATACTAGCAATACAGCTAGATTCTTACTTCTGGAATCGCACTCGAGCAGGCACATCAAACGGAGTGTCTATTTCATCCGGGAACATCTCATTTTCTCGTTCAGCTCGCTCTTTCTCTAATCTACGGGAGCAAATATGCTATATTTTAAAATATGAGTAAAATAATTGATTAAGAGTGATTCTTATTATATATATTTTTTTAACTGTAGGATGATTCTGGTAAACTGCTTAAAGTTCAACCTCGGTAGCAAGGGTAATTTCAGCATGTGAGAAAGTACACTGGTTATTTGTGAAGGAGTGGATGAATCATTATACAACTGTAACTTGTGTTTTGACAGGTTTTAACGGCAGTCAGTCCTGGACTGTAGCAAACTTGGAGGGCCGTAGGGAAGATAGGCTATATGGGAACAATCAAATAACTTATACAGCTTGCGACGACAGTGCTTCTATCCTTGCAATATGTGGCATAAAGAAAAAATGCTTCGAATGTCTTACTCCGCGCGGTCATCGTCAGGATACTTTTCATCATATTTGCTATCTTGTGTATCCGTCGTCACACTGATCTATGTTAAAAAAATTATTACAGATAACAGATTTCGATTAAAATGGTGCTTTGATGCAAAATATGAAGTGAAGAGGGGGCGGAGGGGTAGGGACGGGAGGGTTGCAAGGTGCTCCAATAGTATAAATACTGTTAGTAATTTCACATATAAAATCAATTTTCACATATGAACCTTTATTTTCATATGTGATAGAGTAAGTGAAAATTCTGAATTTCACATTATGTGAAATGTTCCAATTCCACACAATATTTCAGATGTGAAATGATATGTGAAATTTTCACAAGGGCAACATAATTGTGATAACATTTTTTTAATAATTTAAAAACTTTATATAAAATTTGACACTGGCTAAGTTAAAAATGTTAAGACGATTCGATCAAAAAATTTTGACCTTCGTCGGTTAAAAATATGTTGGTATAAAGTCAGCTACGACTGTTCCTTGAAGCGTGACATTCGCAAAGAAATACAAATGCAGGAAATGATCGTAATGACATTCCAGACATTTACGTTTGTTTGAATTACCATATTTTTAACCGACGAAGGTCAAAGTTTTTTGATCGAAACGCCTTAACATTTTTAACTTAGCAAGTGTCAAATTTTATATAGTTTTTAAATTATTAAAAAAATTTTTATCACAACATAATACAGGGAACAAGGTTATGCTTTCAAATAGATTTGCTAATTTATTGCCAAATCCGATTGGTCAAATTTAAAATTTGACCAGTTATAGCATTTGCCAATGACCGACAGTTATTCAGAGCTCTGCATGCATGGATAGCGTTTTATTTCTTCTTCCACTTAATGGATGCCATCTCATGTGCACGTATATGCAAACTTTTGGTCGTTCGTTAAAAATATATGAGATTAGGAAAAAGGAACAAACCGTTTCGTATTCCTCCAACTCGATGTCCTCTCTCGCGACGTGCTCGCCATCCTAATGAATGCATGTTATCTGTGAGAAGCATTTACAGTATAATATGCTCACGGTCATTTTCCCAGTAAGAGTCGGGCATTTTAATTTTAATATATAGTACTAAAGTATATCATACATGGGATTATCGCAAATCCTCTATTAAGGCAGCCCTCTAAAATAACCCCCACTATAAAGAAATAAAGGAGATGGCTGTTTCGCTACTCGCTATCTATCGACAATTAGTATAAACTTAGTAATAGACTATCACTTTTCCTGCGTTCTGATTGGCTACGCTACTCGTAGACTATTAGTGATAGTCTACTAGTAGCAAAATTAAAAACAATGGCGTGAAAATTCACGTTTAAAATTAATATTAATACTTTTGTTTACTTTTGTATTGTGTTCCCTAGTTCTCAATAAATGCTATAGTTTATACTAAAACAATTAGACAACTCGGCCTCGTTGGCTATGAGCGAATAGTCAACTCGGCTTCGCCTCGTTGACTATTCGCTCATAGCCAACTCGGCCTCGTTGTCTAATTGTTAATTAGATAGCGAGTAGCGTAGCCAATCAAATTACAGCATTTGCAATAGTATACTAGTATGATTCTACTAATTAAAAATAGAATAGCTACATTAATACAAATTTGGCGACAGGAGAGGTAACAGGATACAATCCCAATTGATATTCTCCCCTTCGGTTTACATGAAGAGAATAAAATGGATACATACGGTTTCCTCGGTACTATCGTCTTTCATCTCCGCCATCATCTCATCTTTCATCATTTCACCCGTACTATCCTCATCAGACACATTATCGTCCTCACCATGATTCTCATCATCCTCCAATATCCATGATGATTGGTACTCAGACGTGCCTTTTGGAACTTTCTTTGCAATTCGGGTGTTTCGTGTCAGCTCTATATGCATAGAAAGAATGTATACAACTATAAAATATATACCTTGTAGAGATACGGACAAATACTGTACTGAATTAAACATTAATAGCACAGTATATATACTACATTTCTTATGTTTATTTAAACAGTGCACAGACGTAATATTTTCATCTTTATTAAAACGCGATTAAATTATCATGAAAGTTTGCACTCACCCGTACTGTACTGCCTCGTTCAAACCTCGACAATGACTTTGAAACAGGGTCGAAATATCACATTTAATTTTGGAGCCATATTTGGCATTTTAGTCTTTTAGATAATATATTGTCTATATAATATTGTCTTATGTATTGTTGCATGTTTTAAGAGGCTGTCTCCGTAAAAACCTCCTGGTCAATATGTGGCTCAAAAATAGGTTGCTCTCATACTCTCGTGTTTTGAAGGTCTATCCTTGGAAACAACTAAAATCGATTTCATTTGACTCAAATTTCTGTTAAATTATTTTTGGGGGCGATTGATGTTCGATCGGCTGGTGACCAACTTGAACTCCGAATGAGGCAAAATATCGACACATTTTCACAGCTATTTTTTTAAATCAAATTCATACCTAAATTTTAATATTTTTGCACAGAAATATGGACTTATCCTTCTACTTTCGTTGGTGATATGACTTAGATAATTATTCTTTTGTATAAAATAGAATACAGCGCAGTTATTGACCCTCCTGCACGGATAACGGATATCGTCTCAAAATATGCCAACTTTGAAAGCTTATTTCAAAATCGTGGCACCTGATTGGCACATGACCTTAGCTTTTCTATAAACTACTAACATTAGTCAACACAAATCGCTAATAAAATCTTTCTGCTTTAGCATTTGACAAAAATGACAAGCGCTCGAACTTCGTAAAATTTGAAAATGTGTCGAAATCGAGCATGTTTATCGCCGGTAAACCTAATTATTGATATTAACAGATAAAATCACCTTACACTACACGGAATGAAGCTTGATTATGTAAATATATGTCGTTCATCATTATTCTTTGGCTTTGCGCTTGAAAAAAATTGTTTGAGTACAGTTTGACTTCAAGGATAGAGTCATTCAATGCCAGTCGGCTTCTGCGCGCATCACTGCCATTAGAGGCCTGATCAGTCACATACGAACTTCGCTATGTTCGCTTTGTTTACCTCCTGTAAATAAGATGTCTATTTGTCTTGGGGGTTTATTGACAATGTTCAATCAAATTAGAAAACTCAGAATTAGTCATAATACAGAGTTTTCATCTGTTTGTTCACGTTAAACTGTTAAAGTTTGGTTAGAATGTACTATTTAAATCTCGGGGGAAACCCCTGCCCGAAAGAAATGTACTCGCTGTGCGTAAACATGTCAATCAACACGGTGAAATGTTTCGTTGCTCTCTTCTTAGTATTGCACCAGGTTTTTTTGTCTACAATATTGTTTTTTTCTGTACTCATTCATCTGGTGTTCACTACTACTCTACTACTACTACTACAGCCGCAATTGGTGGTCACGCAACGTTAGGTAAACCTAAACGATTTCGTCAGACAGTAGATTTTAGGTTGACAGAATGACAGTCAGTATTCTAAGTAGTCTAAGTAAGCAATAATGTATAAATGTTCCTTTTCTACTTCTGAGTGTGGAAAATTCCGAGACACAGTAGACTGTTCTTCAAAGTTGCTGGAGTGTAAGGATGACATTAGTTATCACTTGCAAAGTTGTCACCTTTCAAAGCTTGTCGGAAAGATAGAAGAATACGAGTTAATTCTAGTGAGGGCAGGAATGTTTTATATTCCTCAAAGGAGCTAGCCGAAATGTGGTCTGTCCAAAACACAGGTACAATCTGGGTCTTTGCATTCGGGGCCCAAAAAAGCGTGCAAAAACAAGGATGTTGTAAATCTAGAAATGTCAAAAAAAATCCAGCTTCAATTTGGTGCAACAGTTCCAGTTGGATCAGGTGAGAAAATCATTATTAAAAACACTTCAAATTTCATTATAATAAAATATTTAATTTATAGTATGCGAGCGTTGATTGGTCCGACAAGCGTATTTCTGACTGCATAGAAACGCGGAAAATTTCGTGTCAAAATTTAACAAAAACCTGGTGCAAAGACTACTATTTAATGCCATACGAAGAAAGAGAAGCCAGAGAGCAACGAAACATTTCACCGTGTTGATTGACATGTTTACGCACAGCGAGTACATTTCTTTCGGCCAGGGGTTTCCCCCGATATTTAATTAGTACATTCTAACGAAACATTAACAGTTTCGTAAACAAACAGATGAAAACTCTGTATTATGACTAATTCTTAGTTTTCTAATTTGATTGAACATTGTCAATAAACCCCCAAGACACATAGACATCTTATTTACAGGAGGTAAACAAAGCGAACAAAGCGAAGTTCGTATGTGACAATTAGGCCTCTAATGGCAGTGATGCGCGCAGAAGACACTGGCATTGAATGACTCTACCCTTGAAGTCAAACTGTACTCAAACAATTTTTTTCAAGCGCAAAGCCAAAGAATAATGATGAACGACATATATTTACATAATCAAGCTTCATTCTGTGTAGTGTAAGGTGATTTTATCTGTTAATATCAATAATTAGGTTTACCGTTAAATATGCTCGATTTCGACACATTTTCAAATTTTACAAAGTTCGAGCGCTTGTCATTTTTGTCAAATGCTAAAGCAGAATGATTTTATTAGCGATTTGTGTTGACTAATGTTAGTAGTTTATAGAAAAGCTACGGTCGTGTGCCAATCAAGTGCCACGATTTTGAAATAAGCTTTCAAAGTTGGTATATTTTGAGACGATATCCGTTATCCGTGCAGGAGGGTCCATAACTGCGCTGTTTTCTATTTTATACAAAATAATAACTATCTAAGTCATATCACCAACGAAAATAGAAGGATAAGTCCATATTTCTGTGCAAAAATATTAAAATTTAGGTATGAATTTGATTTTAAAAAATAGGAGTTCAAGTTGGTCACCAGCCGATCGAACATCAATCTCCCTCAAAAATAATTTAACAGAAATTTGAGTCAAATGAAATCGATTTTAGTTGTTCCCAAGGATAGACCTTCAAAACACCAGAGTATGAGAGCAATCTATTTTTGAGCCACATATTGACCAGGAGGTTTTTACGGAGACAGCCTCTTAAGTTCTGACCTAAAGGTTTTTGTTTATAGATGAAAACAACAATCATGAGTAAATGTACTGGATAATTTTGTCAGAACTACACCTCACTTGCAGAACAATCTAAACTCACTGGTACATGTATATTTACAAGAGAAGAAGTTAACATCAACCGTATACGTCATATGGAGGGATCTTATTAATGGCACACAATATTAACATGCTGTGTTATATACTTTATACATTCTATGCAAAGACTAGATACATGGGTTATACTCCTGATTTTCAACATTGTTAACATTTGCTACTGATGAATGGTCTTCAATAATATGACCTATTTGCTAACACATCCATGTGGAATAAATAGTTCATTTGTGTTCCTTCATCCCTGAATACCACATGTTGACGTCGTGTATCAATGTGTTTAAATAGGCTTTTGAAACTGTGCGAGGGTGTATTAGCACCTGGTATTCTGACAACATCCAGGCATCTACAATTTTTTCACATACCTGATTGTAGTATATTATGGACTATCGAGAAGATTGTGAACCTAACATGTTTCAGCAATGACATCATAAAATTAAATAGAATCTTTGTTATGTTATGGAAATAGTCTCTGCTAATGAAATTTATATCAGCCATTTTATTTGTCATATGTACTAAACTGTCTGGCATAGTGATAATGTAAATCTTGAACCCCAGTTAACAATTAATATGAAAACCTTGTTCTACTGTGTATGATATATATTTTTGTGATATTTATATAAAAATATATTCTTTTAACCCACTAGCTGGCAATGCGCCCAGACGCGCCCTACTTTAGTATTTTACTCTGTCTAATGCCAGACGATTTTACTTGTCAGTGGTAGGGTACTTCCAGTTAATGGGTTAAATATCAATTTCTTATTCTTTACAAGTTCGACCGTAGACAATGGCATCTACTTAAAGCCATACATAAAGCATTGAATAGAAATGACTGGTCTAACAATTTACAGTTAGAAAGAGTCAAGCATACCAGAGTTCTACGTTCAACCTCTTCTTTAAATTTAGATATACCGGCACTTGTTTCTGACACCTTTCAGGACAGTGCATCTATACTATTTAATTCTCAACCTTTTTCTTTAAATCTTTTTCTAAACAGACACATGAAATCTTAAAGGAACAGTGCCGTACTGGACATTCTTAGTCTACTTCTAATGTTTAACATTTACTATTGTATCATTAGAAACTTTAGAATTATTAATTTAGGTATATTATATTTCATACTGTAGCTACATATATTTTATTCTTAGCGTAGTTATAACAGGTGAAGAGTCATTTGTAAGTGGATAAACTAAACCATTATTATTAAACCATTATTATTATTATTAGTTACTGGTTGAATGAAGAGTATGTTTTTGTACAAAATATGTGTAACTTATACAATTTAGGGCCAAATAGAATTGTAGAATATTATTCCTTCATGACAACAGTGGGATCACCATGAGCAGATATATGTACGCTTAGCGTACCTATTTTTTCTTATACTGCGGTATGTAAGCGCTGCGGTTTATTTACCTAATAGCATCAACTCTTTTTCAATACTTACCGGCTTCTTTTAATTCTTCATCAGTCGGCCATGTTTGCTCTCCTTCCATGGGATCAGGGACGACTTCGCACATCAAGGTTTCCTGAAAAGCTGGATCTGCTTTTTGAAGACTTTTAATGTCCTCTTCCATTGCGGCGACGTCATCACCCTAAACAATATCTTGATTAGAATTCATCTATTGACCTTGGGTATACAGTATTATGTGCCTTAACTACCCTGCCGAGATCGATTTTTCGTCTATATCGATTTATAACTATTCATGAATTTCAAAATGAAAATTAATACTTATTTTGTATCCTAGAAATGGTTTTACATGATAGCTATAGCATCACAGCATGTTAATTCAGCATGCTTCGTTTGTTCGCATATATGTAGTGACCCGCCGTATAAGCATACAAAGAACTGTTTATGCAGCGCACAGCAGACATTCAACATTCTATGTATTACAGGCAGTTGTGCTGTGAGCTCAATATACTGTATAACAATGACTTCACGTAAATTATAAAACAAAACTAAACATCCACAAGAACGCAAACATTGATGGAGCAGAAGTCATGCTGCGATTTACCGGAAGATTGAGTGTGTGTTCATTTTCATTGTCAAGGAAAACATGTCAAGGAAAGCTTGCTCGTCTGTATGGGGCTTTACTCACACAGTACATACAGTATGCAAAAATACTCACAACTTTCACGGAGGGTTCTTTCCTCCTGAATTTCTTTCCAGGGCTAGGATCACGACATGAATCTATCTGTACAAGTTTCAATTATGATATAAATTATTATTGACATCCAAAATAACAGATACAAACTAATTCGAGTGAAATGCACAGTATTACACTGCAATTTCCTTAATGTGTACACATGTACACTGTAAGTTAGAACATCTCAAATTATTAGTCGCTGGGGCAACAGCGACTATAGGTTTCGGTTTGCATTTTTCTCCAATCTGCAATCTCCAATTTCCTTGGATAGTCACAAATGGAATACTTCATGTAATGACGTTTGTATGATAAATATTTTAATGGCCCCAGCGACTTAACGCTCAATAGAGCGTCTTGTTTGAAATTAAACTCTTCTTATATCACGATTTTTACAATGTTTACACTTCCACCATGCAGCACACGTTACCTGTGTCATCTGGAAATTACCAAATCCAGGAATATGAACTAGTTGGTTTGCTGACAGAGCTCGGCCTTTCACATAACCCGACACTTTCATAGTACCACAATCCTGTGAATGGCGACAGTAAATTCGCTTAATGATGTATTATTAATAGCTAGTGGAACAATTTAAAACCCGGTTCTTCTTTTCGATTCGGATTTCCTATGCTCTATGTGGCAAACCAAGACGTCGAACGCGTCTTGCCACAATTTGGGTAATATCCCTGGAAATTCTTACTATGGAAATAGTATCGATCCTAGTTGGAAATAGTATGAAAATGGCAATTAGTGTGGAATTATACTAATTCCATACGAATTGCCATTACCACACTACGGAAAAACTATCTATGGACATAATATGAAAATACTATGGAAGTAGCATTGATTGCCATGTTATTTCCAGAGTATGCATTTCAAAAACGTTTTCCAGTGATATGGTGTGTGTGTGAGTTACCCGAGGTCAAGAAGATTTTAAGCACTTCGATGTTTCGAGCGAGACATTGGCATCGCACGGAAGCCTATCATGTTAATTATTGTGTACTTAGCATTGATTTTTCAAATTTTCAAGAATATGTCAACATGCAAGATACCTGGTTATTTTCAGAAGGCTCATATCGCACGTCATGCGCGGCAATATGCGCGCGCACGTCTTTGTAAACAACAGCTTTGTGGTGATGATGAGCGATAAGTCTCAAGAACTGATTTCCTTCCTAGAAACGACAATGCACGGTTGTAAATTCTCTAATTCGCGCATTCTAAATGGTTACTACGTGTCTGGATGTAATTCTAAATCAAATTATTTTCTGTAATGTGGTACTAACGCAACCAGAGGTACCCTATAAGCAAAACCAAAATCCTTTGTTGGTGCTTACTGCGCTATAGGTTTAATTGTATTATAATATGCTCAAATACTGTTGAATCTAACTTGAGAATGTCTCGTATTCTAAACTCCAAATCAAAAGCTACTGCCTAACTTGTACAGACGAAAATCAATTATTTCTAAGTCACTACAGTACATGCAAATCGCATATCTGTGATGAAGTTAAAGTGGTATATATTAATTTGGCTTTAAATGCATTTTTTATTTTAGCGTCTTTTTGCTGAGTTTGGCAAAAGTTGAGTTCGACAACCCCCCCCCCCCCCCCCTCGCAGTTTTCACATCGAAAAAACTTGTTTGCAGTACACACGAACAAATACACTCGCCAAGGAATTTGTCAAGGAAGACTTGCTCGTCTGTACGGCGCTTGCTTGCTCGTCTGTACGGGGCTTACTTGCTCGTTTGTACGGGGATTTATGGTGGGCATAAATAGAAAGTTTATATCAGTGGAAAATCGAAAGGTGTTGGTAGCACTGTTGTTAGCGCATGACATTGTGCCTTCCACCTCTGCGACATGTGTTGGCGATTCTTGGAAGACTGCGTTCGGTTTGATTTTATCAAATACCTCAGGTTTTCTCGGGCTGCTGAATCTGATTTCCTCATGTACTGTATAACCGTATAGTAAGACAACAGAAATAAAGGTTGGTCTTTACCGGATATTTTGGGACAGGAGTTAAGACAGAAACGATAGAGCTACAAACCAGCTTCAAGTAAACGAATTAAAGGTTGCATAAATTACCTCCGGCGTATCAACGGTGTGAATCTTCTCCTTTGGAAATCTAAAATTGTCAGAAATTGTCGTTATTTTCTTTGTATTACAACCAATACAGGTGGGAATTTTAAACTGGACATCATTGAATACGGCGATATGCGCCCTTTTTGACAGGGATCATTAATATTATTTAGTGACTGCGAGCAAAATTCAAAACTTCAAAATGTGCCTGCAAAAATGCATCGTATTTTAGGTTTTGAGAGGTAAACATTGTTAAAATGTCAAGATTTTAGGAGGTGCCTGCACAAAAGGTGCCTGCGAGCGGCGCTCGTGCGCATTTTAATGATGCCTGGCCCTTGGTTCAAAATGTTATTATCGACAGGTAGACAGGCAGTTATTTCGAACCCTTGACGATTGAACTTAAAAGGCGGATCCCGAATGCAACCGCCAATCCATCCCAGTCCCTAGCTCCGTTGAATGAAAAGGTACTTAGTCTCCCTTGCAGTCGTAATAGAGAGCTTGAGCAAAAGAGACACCTATTATGCTGTTCTAGTATACTGTAATCTTAACCTCTCTATCACTGGAAAAAGTTTTTGAAATCCATACTATGGAAATACAGTAATATGGAAATTCTATTTCCATAGTATTTCCCTATTATATCCATGATAGTATTTCCCTATTATATCCATAGTATTTCCATTGAATTAAAATACCAAATGGCAATTAGTATAACGTCCATAATAATTGCCATTTTCATACTATTTTCAACTGGGATCCACACTATTTCCATAGTAAGGATTTTGAAAACATTTCCAGTGATAATGCTTTCTCCTCTTTTCCTGGCTCTCCCACCGAAGGATTATATCAGATAAAAACGACGAACATATAGGGCACCAACTACAGAATATATATCCAACAAACCTTTGTTCAACAAGCTTATTAAAATTCTTCTTTATACTGTTATGTTTCTTTGTTGGGATATTACGAATTCCCTGAAGTCAAGGTAAAGTAAGTTATAAATTTTCAGTCATATTTCTAATAAATTGTAACAATATATATTTACTTCATTTCTGACATTTTGTCATAATCTTTTTTATATATAGTTATTGATGAAATACAGTACAAGGACTTTTTTATGTATCAAAAACGATATCTTCAAATGTGAAGATGCAATTGGCATGCATGCGAAGATATTGGTATTAGTTGATTTTTCTGTAGTACTGACGACGGCTTTGCTTTCGATAATGTATCAAAATCTACAAAAAGACTACATGATAAACAAAACATTACCTGGTGGCTAGGAGATAAGAATTCTATTTCTAGTGTTTATATATCTCGCTCGTTCGCTTCGCTTACTCGTGAGATCTTTAATAAAACACTCTTTAATATAACAGTACATCAGGCAAGCTGACAAGCCCTATTAGCAGTCTCAAATACAGTACCTGAACAACGTGGAAACAAGATGGTATTCCCTGTGCAACAACACACGACAAACACTTATCTCCGAATGGACCAGGGGTAGCGTTTGCTTCCATGAGAAATACAACCACATCAGCTGCCTGTACAGAAGAATACAACGAAAATACTGTAGGTATTTTAATTTAGGCTCTAAGCCTTGACGAGCTTTCGATTATATTATTACCGCATCTATGCAGAATATAAGAACATGTTTATTTATTTATTAACTTAAGCCGTAAACAAAATTACAGTATATAAACGTTACAATGAAAAAACAAACAGGAAAACGGCACAGGAACACTAATAAACAGCGTGAGCCAAATTTAAAACATCAAAACGGAGTACCAGCAGGAAATAGTCCATCTTATACCAAGTGGAGAGCACTAGACCAAATACTTAAATAATGATTATAGATAGAACGATGACCAAATAATGAAAGAAGTCAGTTGTTTGCGGCGAAATGGTTGTCGATGTTCAAAACTGCACTCTATACTGTATACATCAGATCAAATTAACTACAGCTAGGGGTATCAAAAAAAGGTAATCCAACTTTGGTATGTTATCGTGCGCACAATCTTTAGTTTTTAGACTTACCTTTTCACACAAATAAAGATCAGGCTTTTAGCTGTCAAATGACACCTTATTTCAATAATGGCCCAATACTGTACGATGAAAAACAATGTGGTCTAAATCACATTTTTCCACCTTTGCGAATTGAACGTCCCTCGAATTTTCAACCATTTACCCAAACGATGGTTGCCTATTTGTGAAACGTTCAGCATTGCCAGTTCAGTGTGCAAATTTCCTGTTTCGTAAAATGTTTTAACCACCAAATTTCGTTGTAAAATCGCGATTTTAACCTTTCTTAAATTTACCAAGACTTGATAAATAGCCCATGGGTTACGCCATCTTATTAAAATTCTTAAATATGAATCCGAAACGAAATAAAGGTATCATTTGACAGCTAAAAGATTGATCTTTACTGGTATGAAAAGTAAACAAAAAAATTTTATAACTAAATAATAAACGCACGAGACAACATGCTAAATTTGGATTACCTTTTCTTATACACCCTGCATGTATGTTGCCTATCCTATGAACTAGCCTATGCTAAAAACAAAACTTCGTTGTGGTATCATGTGTAAGATTTTACTCATGTCCCATATGTTATCGGGGCACAAAATAACGGCCGGTCAACGGTCAATGACCGGCCAAAAATGCCTGTTGGCGGGTCACTTTTAAACCTCGTTTTCATGCCTTCCGCTACAATTTTAAATCCTTATGATAAAGATTTCCCCGAAAGCACTACAGTAACTCTGATAACGTTGCCTATTCACCTAAATACACGGTGATTGCTAACGTCTTGAGCGTTTAGAACGTCACCGTGAAACAATAAAAAGTGATGTCTCTGAACACATTCTTATGATTTGTTTCACTGTTAGTATATGCGTATCAGTGACTGGTCAAAAACAGATTTTGACCGACCTAAAATCAAGCTGATGGCGGAGGTACTATACACTAAAAAACATGTTGAAATACAAGAGACGAAATTGAAACAGCCATGCATAAGCAGATTTATAATATGACATCTCTAGAGTTACAGTATTGTAAAGGAAAAAGCTAAAGAGCTCAGTATTCCAGTTTAATATGAAACACTATGCATATTATGAATTTTTATGCAGACTCAACCTATAGTTTGATCAACCTGTTTCCCAGGGTCTCACCTTCGCAAACCCCCCTGCTGCGGAGAGACCCTGGTACTGTCCGGTCATTTTAACCAGAGACCTATCGGCCGTTATTTTGAACCCTGGTTATAACTTAGATAATCACACGTCAATCATGTTGACCTCTTGCCATACATGAAAAATGTCACTCACCTTGGCTGCGTCAAGAATCTCATAGAGATTGCCATACTTAGGCAAGTAGAATGAAAACCACTGCTTCATGTGAGGACAGCTATAATTGAAAAAATTATAACAAATATGACAGCTACAGTATTTCGTTATTTCGAAAAGGAGAAGTTGCATGAATAGAAGTAATGTCTTTAGTCCCCGGTGAGCATCATAATGTTGTGGTAATTCAGATTAGAATAGAACTTTATTAACAACTTCTCGTCAACTACAGCACCACACATTAAAAATCACAGATGCTGTGATTAGTGTACTCAGATACGCAACTACTTGGGGAGTTGTTGGGTTTAGCATAATCAACAGTAAAGATCGTTTTCCACTATAGACGATTTGTTCGCGCGAAGCGAATTTTTCCTTTGACGGCACTCGCCATCGCTTTTGGTGACGTAATAAGCAATGCCGACAAAGGAAAAAGAACAAATTCGCCTAGTGGAAAACGTGCTTAAATTTAACCCCAACAATATAACGCTGATTAGGAAAAGTAACAAGTAATTATTTACAATTAAAACAATTGTTTTACTTGCACAAAAATAAAACTTCCATGCAGTATATACAGTAGATAAAGTGTAAAGAAATTAACAACATATGACTCACATTACCTTAACAGTTTACATTTCTCCGTTGATGTCACAACATTTTCCTCGTTGCTCTTAGATAAATTTTCAAACAGTTCATTTGGGTCACAGGATGATGACAGAGGTACTATACACTAAAACATGTTGAAATACAAGAGACGAAATTGAAACAGCCATGCATAAGCAGATTTATAATATGACAACTCTAGAGTTACAGTATTGTAAAGGAAAACGCTAAAGAGCTCAGTATTCCAGTTTAATATGAAACACTATGCATATTATGAATTTTTATGCAGACTCAACCTATAGTTTGATCAACCTGTTTCCCAGGGTCTCACCTTCGCAAACCCCCCTGCTGCGGAGAGACCCTGGTACTGTCTGGTCACGTGAGTCAAAGTCGTCTGCTTTTCTCAATAGGGGTAGGCGATCGAGTTTGGGTTTTGGTCGAGGGTCAGAGGTCGAGGGTGGAAGGTCGAGGTCGAAAGTCGAGGGTCGAAAGTCGAGGTCGAAAAATTGATTTCATTGGTACTGTTGAATTTGAGTAGAATGCTGAATGGTGTAAAAACTTTTACAAACTATACTTTTGTGAATTTACAGAACTTCTTTTCGTAAATATTAACACGAAATATTGATTAGTATGTTAAGTTAATGATACTAAATTTAGATTTTATAATTGTTGTTAAATTGACAAGGCCTAGAAATAGTTGACAAGGACTAAAAATAGTTATGAAAATAGTTCAAAAATAGTTATGACCGCGGCCTTGTCAATTTAACAACAATAGCGTTGTCTCGACGTGACGTCACGAATTCCGACCCCCCGCCAAGACTCAGACAAACATTGGCAACTCTTAATATAAATTGTATTATGATTGAGAGCTTGCTGTGAGTTATTTTGATAATTTGATAGTTTGTTTAAAGTTTATTTGTGCGGAATCATACACACGTTGTACTTTTTGCTTTAGTCGAAGTGCCAGTGTCGATATTTTTGCTTTGGTAGTTGTAATATAGGCTATTTCATCGCTTTAGTATGGACTATTCTGTCGCTGCTATAAATAGGTCTACTTAAAGCGGCTATGTCACCAGCTGCGCATCCGTTCTGCGCATAGATCAACTTGAAAAAGTTCACCCAACTTTTTCAAGTGTATCGAATTCAAGTAGAATCATACTAGTATACTATTGCAAATGCTGTAATTTGATTGGCTACGCTACTCGCTATCTAATTAACAATTAGACAACGAGGCCGAGTTGGCTATGAGCGAATAGTCAACGAGGCGAAGCCGAGTTGACTATTCGCTCATAGCCAACGAGGCCGAGTTGTCTAATTGTTTTAGTATAAACTATAGCATTTATTGAGAACTAGGGAACACAATACAAAAGTAAACAAAAGTATTAATATTAATTTTAAACGTGAATTTTCACGCCATTGTTTTGAATTTTGCTACTAGTAGACTATCACTAATAGTCTACGCGAGTAGCGTAGCCAATCAGAACGCAGGAAAAGTGATAGTCTATTACTAAGTTTATACTAATACCCTATATAGTCTATATTAATATATTGTTGCTTTCGTGTTTATACTAAGTTTGGACGCTTAAAAACCATTTTTTGTCGATTTAGTGCCCATTATTTTGCTCTTTTGGTGTTTTATATTCGCTTTTATAGTGCCCATTATTTTTAAAATTTACTATTTTGTCCCTGTATTAGTATCCACTATTTATAGTCTATTTTGTTTACCTTTTAGTTTTAATACTATAAAAGAAGCTAGGTCTAGGATTGTCTACTATTCTATCGACTATATTCTATATTTAAAATACGGATTTATTTCAAATGAAAGATTGTCACTTATACGTAAAATAATTTCAAATATAAACTCTTTTCACTGAGGAATCTTCCGTTGATAAGTAAAACTATTTTGATTTGACAATAAAAAAATATGTTGAAAAAATATTTCACAAGCCGGTTAACTTATTGATTTAATAGTCTATTTTTAAATACAGTTCTGTAAAAGAGAGAACCGCCCTTTGGGTAGGGATAAAACGCTGAAACTGAATCGCGGAAACGGAAACTGAAAGCGGAAACTGAAATGGGGATAAAACGCTGAATTGGGAATAAAACGCTGAAATGGGGATAAAACGCTGAATTGGGGATAAAACGCTGAAATGGGGATAAAACGCTGAAATGGAGATAAAACGCTGAATTTGGCAAATTTAATCGAAATCGTTGTTTGCTAGACCATTGCCAACACATGTAATTTGCCAATAAAGCTGAATAAATAAGAAAGGAGTTCCCAGTAAAATGACAACCACAAATTTTCGAAGAACGTCTGATATATAGTTTGTATTTTAGTTTTAATAAGTAACATTATATAATTTTCACTTCATATAACTCAATCTTTATGCTGCACTATTTTTTATGTCAATTAAAGTCGTCTGAATTAAATTTGACTATTATGTGAGGTAAAGATTGACAAATTGTAATTGTAAGCCTGCGTTTTTAACAAACTGAACACTGCAGTGAGACCGAATATAATGCATGCATCATGTCAAAACTAAGGGACCGGTCATTATTTATGGCTGGGGTGGGGGCCGAAGAGAAAATGGTAGGGTAACTAAAAAATTAGGCAGGTCTGGGGTGGGGTAAAATAAAAAGTCGGCACTGAGGAAGTTGAGCAGACCTCGGATGTTGAACCTCTTCCATGGGTTGTGACAACTCGCTATGGACGCCATGCAGGACACTGGAACTTGTTCCAGCTTGAGTGATTACCTCATTTTCATTTATTATATTGTATATATAGTATCATGTATTTTATATTATTAAAATCAGATATGTATCCATCGCACAAAACTGTTAAAATGCTGACCGAGTGCTTAATAATAAACTGAATGTTTAATTTAATAACGGAAAATCGAATTTTTAATATTGGTTGTTATGAAAAGGTTGATGATTTGGTGGGGTAATTTATTTTTTAACCTTCTATAAAATATGGGGTAAAAATTTTTTTGGTACAAAAAAGGTGGCGTAGGAAAATTTTTTGGCTTTAAAACATTTTCTCTTCAGCCCCCACCCCTGCCATAAATAATGACCGGTCCCTAAACGGTTCTCTTGAAAAACGCACAAGGCTAAAGTAAAATCTTGCTGGTGTTAATTAGGTACATTTCCTTTAACGTGGTGAATACCCGGTATATACTCAGTTCCATACATGCAGTAAAAACATGCAATTATAAATATGCATAGACTTGGGATATGAACTGTTACACTTTCGACACATGCAGAATAATTTAAATACGCGTGCGGTATTTTCCCGTATTTTCACTAAAAAGTAACAAAGTTACAGTATTTAATATAATCAGTTAACTTTGCAACATTTTTAAGTAAAACTACGGAAATATCAGATATCAAAACTATCGTTCTTCGAAAATTTGTGGTTGTCATTTTACCGGGAACTGCTTTCTTATTTTTTCGACTTTATTGACAAATTACATGTGTTGGCAAGGATCTAGCAAACAACGATTTCGATTAAATTTCCCCATTTCAGCGTTTTATCCCCATTTCAGCGTTTTATCCCCATTTCAGCGTTTTATCCCCATTTCAGCGTTTTATCCCCATTTCAGCGTTTTATCCCCAATTCAGCGTTTTATCCCCAATTCAGTTTCCGCTTTCAGTTTCCGTTTCCGCGATTCAGTTTCAGCGTTTTATCCCTACCCCCGCCCGTTGGCACTGTGTCTGGTTTAAAAATGAATTCTACAACTAGTGCTTCTCCGATAAATTTAACAACTCTCACTGAAAACGACGGCGTTCCCGGCTCATATTTTGAGCATGATCCATCAGATTATACTGTCGATCAACTCAAGCGGTGGTTAAAATGTCGAGGCTTGAAGCAAAGTGGTAAACGCCGAAGGCCCTTTACCACTTTGGCCCTTTATCCGTGGGCCTTTTCTCGCCTGGCCAATGAACTGCACAAATATATGTGTTCCTATTTATCATTGATACATCAAAGTTTTTCCGCGAACATGCTGAAACCCAGCGACGAGACTTTTCAATTCCTTGCGACGGTTTTGGAAAAGGTATAAATACCTTTTGCCCAGAAGCTCTCATTTCCTGAAGCGATTTCGGCAATTTTTCTGGATATCTCGAATCACTAGCTTGCACACGTTCCCCAGCAACAGTGCTTAGTACTAACCATATTCTAACTTTGGTGTAAATTTGAAGGAGTTTTAGTGCAGATAAAATAAAAAATATGCCAATGATAGTTCGCTGCTAGTATAATTCTATATTAAATAGTAGTTTGTTTGTCTGAGTCTCGTGGGGGGTCTTAGCTGAGGGAATCTATTTTTAGCTACGTGAGACAACGCTATTATAAAATCTAAATTTAGTATCATTAATTTAATACTAATCAATATTTAGTGTTAATATTTACGAAAAGAAGATTTATCAATTGCCCATGGCAAATACCAACGTTCACAAAAATTTTCGTAATTAAGACTTTTTGGCTACACATAATTTTTTAATACTCTTTCGAATAATCAATAGGCCTTTTGCAACAATTGGTCACGTCACCCCGTTTCCCTTAAAACGAGCAGCTGCGTCAAAATGAACCCCAGAAATGAAGAGCACCTCAATATTAGTAAAACTGCACAGTTTCAGCTTATAATATGCAATATGTAAGAAATGGCATTCAATTTAAGATTGAAATTTTTTTTAGGATTTGTATGCAAGCATTTGCTTAGGATTTGTATAAAATTTTATCAGGTTGCTCGTTTTAAAAAGCTTATTATATGTACTAGAACAAAACATTGAATGATATAAAAATGGGGGGGGGCGTAACTGAGCTTTTCCAAATAAAGGAAAACAAATTTCCAATTCCAAAAATATTGTTCTGTATTACTCACATATTCCTGTTTTCTATAAGAAGTAATTAATAACCAGTCAAAAATTCTGATTTAAAATGATAGATTTTCCATCGTTAAAAACTACAGGGTCAGCCAACAAATCAAATGTCAAAATGCTACATTTGGACTTTGAAATGTTTTTCGTTCATGCAGTAAGAAAAAACGATTGAAATTTACTGTAAATATAATCTCACAATACAATATTGAATAGGTAAAGTAATATACTTTTTTTTACCTAGCCAGGAGCACTTGCAAAAAATGCACCCTCTGGTAGGAATTGAATCTGTGGACCTGCGATTCCGGCGCAGTGCTCTAACCAATTGAGCTACAGAGTCCAGTTGCTGAGCATTAGCCACACGTTCGGTATATAAGATGGGAGTGATGCCAGTATATGGTGTATGGGTAAATATCAAGATTTGCCCAAAAATGTATATAAATTTCCGTTCGAAGATTTCATCTACTAACACCTTCTACTATTAATCCGACTGGATGAGATGCCGAGAAAAATCTAGGTAAAGTAATGTTGATCCACAACTTAAAAAATTCTCAACCTGCCATATACTGTATGACATGAAAATAAATTTCATATTGGTACTAAATAAGTCTACAGTACTCTACGAATCTTTTCGTATATACCATAGTCACTCCTATTCAGAGTATTTCACACACATATATATGGCTATCGCTGGTCATGTGGTTTGCTGACAATGGCTATATGCAAGGGGAGTGGGTAAATCAATATTTAACAATTATCAAGTTGAACATGATATTAAGAATTATCAAGCCAAAGTTTGTGCTATCTGCCGAAGTTGAAAGCTGTGAGATGGATAACACAAACATTGGCCTTGATAATTCTTCATATCATGCAAAAACCGAATTCAATAATTGTTTTATTATTTACAGTATTTAAAAGATATAATTCAAGACATCTGCACATGTGGGTTAAATTCTTCAAAATAATGAAGAGTTCTTCCCGCCATTTGCAGGAATGTGTGCTCTTTTCTTTCAAATTTATACTTAAAAATATTTCAGAGCCTGGTTTTTAAATTATCTTTCCCTTAAGTCTGCAAATGGTCAAAGGCGACACCATATTGGTTTTGTTCGTGTTTATCATGACGACAAACATGTAATATCATTTTTTCATATCACACGTTTGATATCAAATTCTGTGCTATGATGTCAAAATTCCATATTTGGTAGCCATTGGGTTGATATGACGATATCACCTATGGCTGTCAGCCAATCAGAAATTATGAATTATTTCAAATAAAAAATACAGAACATTATCACACTACTATTTTCTGTAATTCATGTTCAAACATCTTTCATAAGCCCTGGACTTTAAATTTAACACATTTTACACTCTCTCTAAATTTATACCAATTACAAACTTGTCAGAGGCACAGTATCCCCCTCAGCACCTCCCTCGCCACACAATTAATATTTTACTGCCAAAACTCTAGTAACCACAGGGCCACAAATTGGGTCTGGGTATGAAATGACACAATTAAACATGATAAGATATTAGATAACATGTAGATGAACTACCCACCACAGCTTGAGGTGGACTGTCAAGCTTTCCAATCCTTCTTTTCTCTCGTAACATTTCTTCTCGTTTATTGGCACGAACTTGTTTTGCCTAATAATCAAATAAATACAGGGAATAGTTGTACACAACATAACAGAGGCGGCATGGTCCTCGACTCTGACGATGTAGGAAAAGTGACAATGTAGGAAAAGTGACGATGTAGGAAAAGTGACGATGTAGGAAAAGTGACGATGTAGGAAAAGTGACGATGTAGGAAAAGTGACGATGTAGGAAATGTGACACTTGGGGAGCAACTTTTAAAGATTTCAATGATTTCTTATACACAAGGGCCCACGTTTATTGAAATATAAATGGAGCACTCTGGCCCCAAGACACTTCACGCATGTCTGGATGCGCATGTGTCTGAGTATTGTACCACATGCGCTTGGTGAGAGCAAGAGTATGGTGTATAAATACGAAGTCACTCACATCTAGACTGTGTTACAAGCTGCACTGACGAGCCGTTGAACGGCGAAACATACATGTCTGCAGATTTGACTAATAGTATATATACAGTATATATATATATATACGTGTAGGTTTAGGTCTATAATTTGCCTAACTATATGTTGTCGAGCACTCTTTGCATTTCGTAGACCTAAACCTACACATATATATATATTTTATTATATATTATATTATAGCAGGTACAGTACTAAAAATATATATTGCACAAATTCAAGCACGCTCGCATTCTCCCACACTTTAATGGTGCTGGGTGTCGCCTTGATTTCACACAATTTGATTGGCTAGCGAAAGATCAAAAAACAGTAAAATCTACCAGGGGTTTTTCCTGCTTGCCCTCCAATTATTTGAGGCGGGTTTCCGGCTTTGCATGCTTTTCTTTTCCTAGCATTGAAAATCCTCTGACCCTGAGGTATGACAAACTCTTCAATCTGGCTCTCAACAATGCATAAAAACAGTTGCAAATAACAACATCAGCTATTCTCATATTAAACTCCAATTTTGGTAACAAACATTTAAAGGTAAAGCTAAAACTTAAACGTGTTGTTTTTATGTGCGACTGTTCATCAGATGCAATTATACATGAACCAGTAAAACTATTAACGCAGTGGTTACAGGTCCGACACCACACCTTTTACTTATATGTTATAGATCTGACATCACTGGTCACAAGTGGGCTAGAATTGTAGAATATTCATGCTCTTTCAAAAATGTCTCAATATATAACTGTCTCGTTCTCTAAAAATGACAAAAATACCCGTTCAGGCCATTCAATACCCAAAAATAAACAAATTGGACCATTTGCATCGAAGCAACATCCATATTATCATATGCAATATAAAACAGCATTTCTTGGCAATTCGCTCATAATCTAGCATAATCCAGACCTGCCAACTTTACCAAATGCTTCTGGTTTCAGCGATCTAAGTTTTTTTTCGATGTCTCTGTGATGAGGGACTGATGTTTTGTCATTAGGCTTTAAATAGTTGTGTGTTAGGGAAGGCATTCTAAAATTTAAATTTTCATAACCGGACAGTAAGTAAGCAAGTCAGTGAAATCTGTGAAATGTCGGATCTTTAACCGTAGAACTAAAAGGTCAGGTGTCAGACCTATAAGGCCGAGGGAATGGAAGTCACAGAATACCGTCCTCCGCCCGCATGTCCAAAATGCTGCCGCAAAAAAATCATCTAAATAGCCAATATTTTTGTCTATATTTTGCAATATTAGCTATATTTTTAAAGATTGTTGGTATATTACTGAACGGGTCTATTGACGTTTGACCAATTTTAACACATTTCTAAAAATAATGAGTAATGAAAAATGAAAAAAAGCCTCATGTTTTTTGAAATCATCAGGACGGTATTCTATGACTTCACTTCCCTCGTCCTAACCACGGCGAACTATTAATACCACAGTGTAAAATGTATTTTATTCACCTGATTTCGTCGATCTACTTTTCCAGCAATCTTGCTGCCTTTTCTGCTTGCTAACTTGACACTGACCCGTCCTAAGCGCACAAAGGCTAAACATTAGTACTGGATTTCATGGGAAATAAGAGGAAATACACAAATATACAAATCAGTACAAATCCAACTATCCAAGACCAAAGTGGACTTCTTTATGTTGACCGTTGAGTAGAATAAACAATTACCTTTACTTATAGTGTCTAGCGTGCCCTTTGTTTTGTGTCTACCATGTTTGTGGCTTTTATTTTGCTGTTTTAAAGGTCCAGGTTTGTGTTGATGTTCACCACTGCTTTCTTTCGCCATCTTGAAATTTTTAACACGTGCTTCTTCCTGAATCTTCCACTTCCTGTTGGTTGGTTTCCGCTATAAAAATAGGTACATGATGGGTACATTCGTCTTTATTGCTCGAAGGACGTAGATATATTGAACGGAAGTTGTCCGAAATTTTTCTGACACAAAACACTAATTATAAGTTAGAGTACATGGTAAGAGCTTGGTCATGTATGCTCTATGGGATATACATTTTTCCGAGTATTAAGCTCCGGTCAAACGAGGATGAGAGTTGATGAGAGTTGATGAGCGTTAATGAGAGCTGCTACTCTCTGTCGCGTTTAATTTGACCACCAACTCTCATCAACTCTCATGCATTCTCGTCAAATTTCAACGGCCGGGGAATGGCTTTGTGGCATGCCCATTTAATCGAGGTGGTCGCTTAATGAAGGAACGTCGACAGTGGGCCGTAAGTGTGGTCAAAATCACTCACTGGTATAACCATAACAAGTAAAACGTTAAAAAAAGCAATAGCTAACGACAAAGCAGTTTTCAAAAATTGAAACGAAGAGCGACTCAAATTGGCTAAATCTACATATATTGACACGGATTTGGTGTTCTAAGGTCTGTAATTTAGCTCAAGTTTTAGTTTCGGTCGTCTTGCGAAAAAATTATGCCTAAAAAATTGGGTTGTCCGTTTAATAGAGGTAGAAACTAATACCAAACGCCAATTGGGATCACTGATAGATTGTCGTCGCCTTTACTATAATATAGGGGTACGTATTATTCCTTGGGGCCATGCTCCTCAGGAAAAGTCTCAGAAGTGCATTTCCCGTGTTTCCTGAGAGGAATTGTTATCATATAGTCGTGAAGTTTTTACACCAAAGAATCCAAGATTTTGTGACACCCTTTTTAAATTTTTACAATCTCATCCCCAAGTTTTGAAATAACATTCTCTCCGTGTACGATTACAAGCATCAATGAATAGGTTTTGTTCCTATTGGTGTATACACAATCAGGGCCGTTCAGAGAAATTTGGGGACCCGGAGCAAAAATCATGTTGGGGGCCCTTTCCCCATGGACACAGTTTACTCCCCTTTTTATCTATTGTATCGTATTTATTGAACCGTATTGTACTGTATTTGGGACCCCATTAAGCCTGGTGTCCGTGGCAGATTGCCCCCTTTGCCCCCCCCCCTCTGAACGGCCCTGTACACAATGTCAAAGTAACGACAAACTATTACAGATAAGTTGATTGTAGTTGGCTCTGCAAAATTATGTATATATAGAATGAAAAGAAGTAAAATTCTCGTAGTAAAATGTGTAAATTATTGGGGGGGAGGGAGCCGACTGGAATAGTTATGGATACATGGGGATCTCTAATCACATATTTGCAAGAAAACTTTAATGTAGAAGGATTTAATATGCATAGGGAATACAGCCATGAACTTCATGAATGGCACATGCACGTACGGTTGGATTAACGGCAAATAATGAAGACAGCGAAGCTTGTGACACGTGTATTGGTTTGCTACCAAAATTGCTTTGAAACCCAACACTGTTGCTACAAATGTATTTAGAGTTGATAACTCTAAAATGGACTAGCCTGTTACGCTCGACATGAATTGGCACTGATGTTATTCGAAAGCATCTACTTTACCTCTCACCTCGACCTAAACTCAAACCATGCAACAGTAAAGCTCTCTCTAATAATGGCACATCCATCCCTGTCGCTGGCAAGTTAGTGCGCGTGCATTGCCAGAAAACACAGGGTCAAACGTTCCCATTCTCCTTGTCGTGGTAGACTCAAACTCAGTTTCTATCCTTGGATTAAAAACCTCTGACAAACTGAACTTGATCAAACAAGTATATAAAATCTCAGGTGATGTGCAATCGCATAGCCCTCTCCAGGATGAATTCTCGAACTGTTTTGGAGAAATCGTTTGTTTGCCTGAGGTTATTCTAGCGATAACTATCATTTGATAAGCGTGGACACTCGACCAATTAATAAAGCAATCAAAAGAAAGCACCACCCCCGAATTTGAATGAATTTGAATTTGACTTTAATATCCATCTTTGGGTGAATACGATGGGTTAAGAATATAAAAATATGTCACTTTAAAATGGCATAGGCAGTTACAAGATCGAGCAATAAAAAATTGTTTGTGTCTCTCAGTTCTCGATAAAATGACGCACTTGCCTTGACCTGTTTCTTTTAAGTCATAATTATGATCTGTACGCTCAGGCAGCAGAACATGACAGGGGTTCCTTGGTTCAGCCTAATCTCAGAGATTTCTGATGGTCGATATTTTCTAAAACTGCTTCCGGACACTGGCAAATAGAAATGGAAGAAAAAGTACAGACTTACTGATCTTTGGAAGTCCATTTGGATGTTTTTGCTTCAAACGCCTCTCATTTGAAATACACTCTACCACTGAAGTGTTTCAAGCAGAGGTTACCTCAATCATAGCTGGTGACCCATGATGTGCCAACTCCCAAGACGACATGACGGCCGCCTCAGAGATACTCCATTAAATGCGAGCCAACGGATTAAACTCAACCGAAGAAAATCTGTTTTGCTGCAGAATCTTTTACATTCTTGGGACACACTCTATGTGTCAGATCTGGAACCCTAAGGAGACCAGTTTAGAACTGATAGAGCTATATCCAGCATGAGTAAAGCGGTTTTAGAAGCTTTGTAGTATTCGGCAATTTTTCATCGTAATCTGTGCCGGGCTACCCCAGCGATTAAATATCATAAAATGGTCCCAAAATAACACACGAAGATAAATTTCAGCAAAGTGTACAGACCCTGGGTTGTTAAGTATTAAGGTGTAAATGAAACCAATTGCCTTTATACCAAATATTTGGTTCGACTATCATGTTCTTTAACAACTGCACTAAGTGTGAATCCGTTTATCCATACTTTCTGTTTCTATAATTTCGAAATAAACGTCGGCCTATAGTTTCGGCATAAACGCACAACTCGAAAAAATATAACGTAAAGATGATACAAAAATGAAGACAACTGCATAACAACAAATATGGGTGACAACCATTCTCAACTATTTTATTTAAATAGTATTTAATGGAATAACAGAATTACACTTTTGATCACTTAATAATAAATTTAATATGCAATTCGTAAAGATTTACAAATCGACGATGAATCAGTTTCTCTGCTGCTTTGGATTCTATGAAAGGAAAACAGAATCAAAATTGAAAATGAGGGAAACCATATAAAATCATTACAATTATTTAACAATAATAGCTGTAAAGTTCTGCAAAAATAATTCATTTCTGCCTCCGCGAGCCGCAGCACTGACGTGATGCCTTGGATTTCTGGTAATGACTAAGCAAGATTGGTTCCGAGAAACTGCATGGTTTGCCCAGAATCTTAAGTACAGGATATGAACATAACAGAACTTAACATTTCTATATTTTCATATATAATTTTTCTTTCACATTTAATGCATTCAGGCCGTTTCGCATTGCCCGCGCAAACGAAGCAACCTTGCTTCTGGGGAATCTCGTGAACGCGCGAGTTCGCCTGGAAAGTTGAAAATATTTCAACACCAACTGGTCATGCCCAAGCAAGATCGCTTCGCCCGCGCGGGAAATTCCACCTTATTGGAGAACGGCCTTAATTATTAACGCTTGGATATAGATAATATAATATTAATCGTTAAACACAGACTCTTACCCTGGTAATATACCAAATGTATCCAACATTAGCCTTGGTGAGTCCCATTGTTAGTGCAAACTCCGGATCAAAATCTTCATAGATGTCCCCCCATTCTGAAATATCTTCATATTGAGGACCAAGCTGCATGTTACACCAACTACTGCCTTCAGCACATCCCCACTTGGTTCTGATCCTAAATACGAGCATAGATTAAATATCTATTCTTGTTTTATTCCTATTTAAAACAAAATTTCAGAAGCAGGTTCTAAATACAGTAAGACATTGGCTGCATAGTCCTATTGGGTATTAAACACCCATCACGTGGGCTTTAGGACCAATTCAATTTGACTAGGTGCAGTATAAATTGAAATCATGAACAGGCTGTGTTTCTCAAAAAATTGTTGTTTGAATACAAAGATTATTATATCACGCCCGTGATTTCCACTAAGAGTAGGGGGGTAGGATTCCATTATTTCATTGTTTGAAGCGAGAGGAAACGACACTTCGATAGACATAAGGCATAAACGTATCCCTAACTTCATTATACTGTGACGCATGCAAACGTGTCTCTCCACTATTTTAGAATAATTTAATACACATTTTGCTATGATGCAAGTTTCCTCCCGCTCGCAACGATTTGAACAGATCACATGGTACAAAACCTAGACAGCTGATTGGGTGAGAGGGCCAGTGATAACGGCCACTTTCATCCTACTCTTCTATTCTTCCGATATTCATGCGTCCAATAACAATGGCGGGTTTCCATAATATTTTAATATCCAATTAGATTGCTTTAATTTGGCGACATTTAGGAAAATTCGTCTTGCAATTTCATACATTGTTACACAGTTCGTGAAGTCAATAACAGTGAAAAATGTTTAGCCTGCATGTTTTAAAATATATTTAGTGACAGTTCTTGCACGAGCTGCGATATTGTATACAATAAACAATTTGTATTTTCGTATTTTTTATACTGGCCCGTTTCAACACTTGAAAATTTGAACAACGTCAAACACCTTAAACTTGAAACACCTCAAAATATGTTAACAACTCCGCTATATAGCTAGCGCCTGGAAATTCGGTTTTGGGTGCGTCAATTCCTATAATAATCTTCCTCTCGTGTATGATATTTCGTTTTCACCTGCGAATCAGCCGAGCGAAGTTAAAATCAGACAACTGCGTAACGGCCATGTTAAACAAGGCTGCAACTTGCAACCCAATTTCATACAAAAGTATATTCCCACAGAAATTGCGAGCATGAATCTCGTTTTCACTTCGCCGATATTTTCTTGCTAAACATGCCTATAGAAGGCAACAAATAGATGAATGAGAATGATCATATCTGTGGAGTGAAGCACAGGCCACGTTCACTGTTTTTCTGTATACATTTTTCATAACATGGCTTTGCGCAGACGTTGCGTTGCAACTTGCAGCAAAAATTGCCCTGTGTAACATGGTCTTAATGCAAGAACTTTGTTCCCGTTGCTGCCTGAGATAAATAAGTAACTGCAGATGCCAAACTGATGGCCAACGAACTCGATTACTCAAACACAGCAACCCGGACAAGAGAAATGGTTTACAAACCTTTTCTGCCGTGAGCCATGTATTTCCCATAAGTCAGGATAAGGCTCGACGGTTACTCGATTTGCATGATTTGACCCTGTGCCATCCGAACTCAGATACTCCCCGCAATGGTCATACTTCGGACAACCATACACATTCTGTATTGTATACAGATATTTTCCATGCGGAATTAGTTTCCAAAAACAACCATCATTGCTCAGTGTGGCATATGGATGACCATGAAGCTTAAGTTGAGAGTGCTCCCTAGCCCAAGACATTGAGGTTAGTGGTTTACCTCCAAGATGTGGCGTTATACACCATACCCCAGCAAGAGACCGGTCGAAATTGGGGATCTTTAATGTAGTGATAGCATAGGCATCAATCAATGGATAAAGATTAGGGTCATAGTAACGCATTGTTTCGCTACCAACGTCGCTTTCATAAAGAAATTCAATAAGATTACTCTGATATACACGCAGTGTGGCTTGTACATCTAGCATGGCATCACGGTTTGGGGAAAGCTCGTCAGGCATCAGGGCAGCGGCTTGTTGTAAAATCATATCCTTTAATAAGGCCATTTTTACGTAAAGGTCGATATAACGAAGAACCTTGAGTAAAGGAAATAAGAACATTTTAGTTAGAAATTTCATGATTGTTGATTATATTAGATGACGGACTTTGGTTATGTTGGATGATGCTGGCTTCTGCGAATGGCTGGACATCGGACAAGTTTAAAAATTGCTTGAGCGTGGCAGGGAGCGAACCAATGAATATTTGTTTGCTAGGCCAACGCTCTACTAACTGAGCTACGAGGTTAAGTCGATTAAGGTGCATGTAGGCGTTATTTAATTCGGAACTGAGTATAGTTCTTTAATATCAGTATATTTAACTATTTCGCTTTGAAATTGTGCTTATATTAAGACGGATAATGCACCCCTATTCTAACCTTCTTAGCATTCTCTGCCTTATTTTTCTTCACAAGTTCTGGTATTTCTTCAGCCAATATTTTCATCATGTGTACACCTTGCCACAGAGGTATTGCCGAATTCATAACAATAGCCTGATCAACACTCAGTTTCTTCCCACTTTGAGATAGACTATCAACATATGTCTTGGATACGTCATACAACTTGATAATTCCTGTGTGGCAAAAATATCAAAATGCGCCATTTGCATGATAGTCTTTAATATAAGATAATATCCAAAGGACTAGAAAGGCAACGAGGTGCCCATTTATTAAACTGATAGATAATGGGCAATTCCAGGAATCGCAAAGCATGCTTGTAAAAGCTAGGGAGCATGGATGGGTGATGCGGTTAGGCTACCAGGGCCTTTTTTAAGAAATCATCAGTGGGGGACCATCATCGAAAGGGGACGTAACAAGTAGGTGATGTATTACAGGTGTGGGAAGGCGAAGGGGGCCTGGGGGTCCTCCCCCAGAAAATTTTTGTATTCTTAAGTCTCTGTGGCTTGATTTCCTGCATTTTCAGAGACAATTTTTTATATATCCCATCTAAACGGAGCCAGGTTTCGTTGTGAGAATACAATAACTTTCCTCTAAACTCAGTTTTTTCCCCTTTTTGGCTTATACTTTGGACAAAAGGGACCTTCACTGGGGGGGGGGGGAATAGGTTACGGCCAACATGGTGGCTGTGGGGGCTTTTGCCCCTCCAGTACATTAGGTAAAAAAGGACCTGCGGTTAGCGCGTCGTCGTGATCTTACCGCTCAATTAAGCCTGCTACTGCTGGTCGAGTATTGGCTATTACATTGGACGGGTGACTACTTTCGCAACTATTTGCCAGATATTATAGACGGCCGACCAAGCTTGAAAAAAGTGTCTAGAAAACAGTATAGTGATGGCATTTTTTGTTACAAGCATGAAACTACACAAAATGTCTTAGGATAGTATAGTGTTTACTTTGACGTGAGAGTGTTTGCCAAACGTAACTTTTTATTTATGTGCTAAAATTTGAAGGTTATTTCTAAAGCATTTCGAAGGATGGGATTTTTGTCGAATGATGTATTTTATATCAGTGTTGTATTTTAATTGCCTGACTATCTAATTAACATTTGTAAAAATCGGGTAATATTCTTTCGTATAATTAAAAAATATATGCTAATGAGAAACATGGCGCAAATACATCAAAACACGACTTTTCAAAAAGAAGCCACAACAACATGTTTTTGTTGTGTTACAGGCAGGCAACAACCACATGTGTTTAGATTATATACGAATAATCAATACTACACGCCCGGTTGCCACCCGTATGTATAATGTTGTTGAGCCAGTCGAGTTTTTGACCTCTATAAATGGTTGAAAAACAGCATGTCGGCGCAAACCTAAACACGTTGTTTTACTACAACACATAAACATTCGAAATCGGTAAATATTCTAAATAAAACGCAATAATTTACGAATTTAAGCCTTTGTGTATAACCACTCGTCCTAATAAATCTATCTTTATTTTGAAACTCGCCTCCATATATGCGTTTTAACAAGTGTATACTAGTACCATGTTTCTCATTAGCATGTCACTTTGAGTTATGACAATTAAGAAAAGGAGAAATTTGCACATGTTAATTAGGTATAGTGAACCAATTACAATGAATCCATAATATCGAAAATTGCTTTTAAATGGAATCCCATCCATTGGAATGTCGTTATAAAAACCTTCCAATTTCGATACATAAATATAAAAATTACGGAAGGCAACCACTTTCAACGTAAAAGTGAACACACTCCGATGATATTTAGCGTGGTTTCCTGCTGTAACCAAAAATGCCATCGACAGTTGCTTTTTTCGAGGCTGGCTGATCGTCTATTAAATATTTACCTTTTGCATCTCTGATAAGTCTTTTCTCGTCAAACTTTTCAAACGCTGCTTCAATCTCCTCACGAACAATTTCACCAACCGTTTTCTTCTTCTTTTGTTTTACTCCAAACAGGCTGAGAAATCCAGCAACAAATGACAGAGCTATAGGTGGATTTTAGTAAGCGTCTGGTTAACTCAACTGCCAGAAAATTATATTTGAATCTACCCACCTTACCCTATTCAGACGTAAATAAAGTAACCAGCAAATTCGACCAGGAAAATAGCTTAACCTAGCTTAAATTGACCGTTTAGTTTAACCAGAAATTTTAACCAGAGATGCAGAGTGATTTACAGGACAAGTTAATTAACAAAAACTCACAAATATATTCCACCAATTAAACGTAAAGGAATAAACATGCATGATCATTCTTTCAATCTGTTAACTGCCGTAGTTGAACCCATGCATCTGTTGCAAGATAGTGCTTAGTAGTGAACCCATAGTATATATTATAATACATTTGGTACTAATTTGAGTCACTCTGACGAAGGCTGCGGAAGATAATGAGTTGTATTTTTCTTTCTTCATATTTCTTCAACCGTTTGTACATGCCTTTTTCTGATTTGTTATGGTTTTACTTAGCACTATCATCCAGTCAAACGGCAGTATATCATTTTGAAAATTAATCATGTTAATTCCTTTATTGTTCGTTTGTAATCGACGCCATCTTGGTTGATTTTCGTGGCAACTAAAAATCTATATTCTTCATTCTTTGTCGTATTGTGCCAGAAATCGTATACTATTCATAATACAGTAAGATGTTTTCAAACTATTTCGATGTAAACGGCTGGACAAAACTTTAAAATCAACCAAGATGGCGCCTAATGACACGTAGTGACGTCATGTGCAAGCAAATAATTGTATGTAATGGTTATGCTAGATTGAATAAAAAACAAAAAGAAAGTTTTTGTTTACGTCGTCCAATAAAATACTTGTCTGGTAAAAATTTCTGGCATTATAGTTAAGCTTACCTATAGAAGCCATTTCCCCCATTGGCCCAGCCAGAGAGGCAAACTGTGTTACCATAGCTAAAGCTGCTAACATAGCTCCCTTAGGATCATCAGCAGCATTTGCAAACTTCCCAATATTTGAAGCAGCTGACTGTAACGCAGCTACATACACTGATCTGTCGCCGAATTCTCCTTTATTCACCCATCGTTGTTTCATTTTCTTAAGACCTGCCAAGGCTCCATTCGCCTTTTTTCCGATCTGGTTGAAATTGTCAGATAGCTTTGTGTACGCTAACATAGGAACTAAATTCAAGAAAACTTATACTAAGTCGTAAATTTCGCCCCCCTTTGCAAATATACATCCATGTCCAAACATCTCCAACTGATTACACGTTTGAGTTAGGCATAAAAGAACTAGATCGAGGCTTAGTAGATTCGGAATAAAAAACAATTTTGGTAGTTAAAAGTATTGGTTCGAAACATGGTAGAAACGGAGCAAAACTTCTCTTTGTCGAGTCTGCTCATGAAGACTAACGAAAAAATCTCGGTCATTAAATATATAGCAAAAAATAGCGTAGTTCGGCGACGTGAATGCAACTAGCATCTAACAAGGATTCAATCATAAATTCCGTTTGTATGCGAAAAGTCATTACATGGGTCATTAACTGTTTTCGTACGACAGAACTGTCAGTCACTGACACAGAGCCGATAATCTAAAGAGCTTGAAATCTAAAGAGGTTTACAGTCGTTCAGGCATCCTTAAATCTAGTAATAAAATTTATGTTTATAAAGATAAAAATGAATAAATGCATGTACAGGTGATATTTATTGATTATAAGCTGGTGGCTCAATAACTTCCTTCCTTTAAAAAGCAAGGAAGGGGGAACGTTATTACAGAGAGGGAACCTTAATTAATATAAAACGTGATAGGGCTTAATTGACAATTTACCCAATATGTGCAATCATTCATAATGTATACATACATTTCTCTTTTTCGTCATCAGCATTGTACAATTCCTCACCAAATCTTGTTCTTTTGTGGCTGTGATGTTTTGGTTTCTTTCCTTGCTGCTTAGCAGCCCTCGCCTTTTTTGCCTTGTAATAATTATATGCAGGTAAGAATCGAATAAATTATTCATAATATCATATCTTATATATTTATGACGAAACAAGCTTCTGAAACATGAACATAAGTTGTAATCGGAGAATCGTTATTGACTTCACTTTCAAGTATCGCAAAGTATTTTTCAAACATCGGAGTGTTTAAAATCTGATTAACAATTTATAAGTATTTAAAGCTAATTATTCCTGGTATAATATGATCATAAGCAATGAGCTTTATATTACAGATGAAAGAAAAAACAAGCCTCACTAACAGTTTCAGTATAAATTAAAACTTTTAAATGTATAAATATTGTAAATGTGAATGAAAAACAATTTCCCTTTTCAATTCTAATTGGCTGTGAACAGTTTTGCTTTTGTACTGCAATGTATAAACAAAATGCAGTTCAATGCCTATATATCAGTAGAAATTCAGTGCAATTTTTTTGAAATTCTTAAAATTTGTCCAAAAATCATTTTGTTAATCTAGCTTATTTATTTTTTAACTTTTCATAGTTACAGGACCCTATATCCACTTTATATCACAATATTATATAGCTAGTTTGTCCAGATTATTTGTCTTGTGTACACTATATATATCGTAAGACCGAGGATAATTTCTCAGACGAATGATCTGTCTCTATATATTCATGGCATGTATTTTGAAATTATTGGAATAAATTGTAAGTCAACTTAGTTGTCTAACCTCTTCTAGCAACTTTTCCATCCAGCCTGGTTCTCCCTCTTTTTTCAAAATTTCAATATCTCCTTCTTTGTCATAACTCAGATATCCACCTGGCTTTTTCTAACACATTTTTAGATTAAAAACCGAAACAGTAATGTTAACATATGATTAAGTTTCTAGTTCAGTGTTAAGCTAGTGTTAAGCTAGTTTTTAATTATAATTAAATATATGAGTTCACGTCAACCAGATATAATAAGATCACTATAAGATCAGACAAGATTTCAGTGACACTCTCAGACCTGTGGTATAAGTAAATCATTATAGAAATACTATTATATTCAAGGCTAATTAATTCACTGTTAAATGAATCGGAGTGGCGAATGATATCAGACTGATTGAGTATGTCTCGATGGTGCATCTTTGTGTTGGTAGTGAATAGAAAATAGCAAGGATAAAACAGTCAGCAGGAGTGAGTGTTAGACGAGTGGAGTGTGGGAAAATTTTCAAATAGCATCGATACGTACTGTAAATCCATATTAATTAATGCAAGAACGATAAATGATGACTTGGTTAAAATCATATACATATGACAGATCTTACAAAGAACGCTTTTTGATACGTACTTTATAGAAATTTAATGAATTTTTTGCAAATATACCACAACGTCCATTTTTAGTTTTGAAATAATTATGACAGAATTGTATTTGATGGAGCTTTCGCAAGATAAAAATGCAGAAATATATTTAAATTTTTTGCTGATAGCCTTTCAAAGTTGTTGATTTCTCTACAGCCCTTGTGAAAACCTACTGCCTTGTTGGACCTTGTGTTAAACTATCAAAGCAACCAAAATAAAGATGTTTGAAAGATGCTCGAAACACCTTCTGATTATATTAACAAATCAGTGGTATTAAAAAATAGTATTCAATATTTCCAACGCTGCCAAAAGAAATTATTTACCTCTGGTTTAACCTTTCGTGGCGTTGTTGAATTATCATTTTCGTCATGAAACCATGCATGGTCGAAATTGTCATCAATAGTACTTCGCACCAACGACTGTCAAATTAACGAAACAAACGATGGTTAAAAGGCTTGGAACACCTATACCAACTTTATGCATGAAGCAGTTATTTCATAACTAAATAACATGCATTTAAATTTTTCTTATTATCCGGTTAAGGCTTGTATATAGATCACACCCCTATTGTTTTCTCCTAATTTTGAATCAATAGGGAAAAAATTCCCATCATAGCATCGGAATCATATATAGATGGTCTGAATGCACGACAACTTACTGGGTTCTAAATAAAGCTAATACTTAAACTAGAAATACATCCATGCAGTAACCACTCGTCCTTTCTAAACTGAACAACTATAGTTCCCCACAATTGTTTCAACATTTTCCACCCGCTGACCAAACGCTGGTTCGCTACAAGTGGTAGTGGTAACAGTGTCACTGTCATATATTTTTCATTCCTTACTACAAACTGGCAAAAATAATTAAAGGATAAGCACTTCGACTTTGAAATGAAATCTGTTCAAATCCTACAATCAGCTCGAGAAAAAAGCTTTTTTCTCTCTTTTTAACTTTAAGCTTTTCAGTTTGTTAATATTTAGTTTGTTAATATATAATAAGGCAATTTAATGGAAGAGAGTGAATAAGCAACAAATTTTAAAGCAAAAAATACATGAACAATTAAAAAGACTTGCGCTATATTTGACTATTTCCCATCATATATCTATTCTGGTAATATTTTCAAAGTAGAACCGAAAAACTTCGCTTCACTGCTCTTTTCTTCGGAATTTTTTCTTACATGACTGTAAAATTTCGCTCTTACCACTCCTGAAATCCGCCATATTTTTTAGATTAGTTGAAGGTTCACCTATGAAATAACGTCCACCACTTCTATCCGGTCCCAGCTAGTATATATAAGCACGAGAAGAAAATATTTACATGCAAAAAAACACTACACAAATACTGCATGCAACATGTGAACATGTCTTTTGGATCAGGACGAGTATTTGGACAAGAACATTGATATTACCGTACCGTGTTTCTACGCTGAATGGTAGTTTCATTTCTTGCAAAAGTTATTGTTATCCCATGATCCTTTTTAATCCTTGGATAAGCAGAAACTTCATCTAAAATTCGTTTTAAAAATTGAAAATAAAGAATTTTAAAAATCAATCACGTTGGCTTCAGGAAATCGACATATTTTAAATTTATAAACAAATGCAATTCCGAAGAAAATATGCATCTATTAGTATTAAAGCCTAAACTCGAAATACATGCATGCTGCAACCCCTCGCCCTTTCTAACCAAATACGTATATATAGACATATATGTATATGTCCCAAACGTTTCAATATGATGTACTTCAATACGCATATATACCCTGACCAAAGATTGTAGCATTGTTGCTAGATCAGTGGTAGTCATGCTAATATTGTATTATGTACTTTTCTAAAAAAATGGCAAATCAATGAAAATATTGCCTTGACTTTGGCTCTAGAATTACCAATTGACCAATTATATAATAGAAGTATGTTATTAGGCAAAGGTTTCTTCTGCTATAAGAATTTAAAAATCCGATTGACTATAGTAATAGAGCTACGAAACCATTTAGTATTAATTATTGTGATGCGGTTTTCTTTTCCGGTCCATTCCCCTCGGATTATCTATATGGTTTAACCAAGAGCAATAAAGCTGTTACTTGAGCAACATGCACTGACCTATTAAAAGTTCTAGCCTAACACCTTCTCACCCCCACCTCCACGATTCCACATACTTTTCCCCCTCCTCCACGTTTAAGCCATATGGCAAAATTTAAAGGAAGAAGCAAATGATGAATTGATTCAAGACAAAATTCTAACAAATATATCGACTAATTTCATAAATACATTTTTCAGTAACATGAATATTTTGCATGATAACGCTTTTAAGAACAACTACTGTAACTAGTAAGAACAAAAATGTGCGAAAGTAATATATAAATGTCAAACCTAGTTGTAAGTTGATATTTATTTCAAACCGGCCATGAGCAATTAAAGATACAATCCTTACTGCAGTTATTAATACAGTGCAAGGTTGCGATATGCGAGTTTGTGATCTTCCATTCACTAGTGCATGGTCTTACTCTTTAGATGCTTGAAGGAACAAGGTCCTGCTTATCTCACAAACTTTTTTACTATTCGTTTAACATCATACAACTTGCGTGGATCCGGAACAAAAGTTGATGAACTCAGATTTAAATCCAAATGGGCGAAAAATTCCATCTGCTGTATAGTCAGCCGACTATGGAATCGCCTTCCTGAAGAAGCCCGCAATTCCAAGAATATTATACAGTTTAAAAGTATTATAAAACTAATAACATTGATTTAGACATGGATACTTATTATACTTAACTATATAATTGTTATACATTGTTGGTACTTTTTAGATTTTCAAATTTTAACGTAATTTTAATATTAGAACTTTTATTATCACATAATCTATATCACGTATGCGTTTTAACGAGTCTTTTGTATTCCTAGGTATTTGCGTGTTTAAATAAATTAATGATTGATTGATTGATTGATAACTCAATATATATGTTTTTGTCCATGATTTTGCCAGTGTTATGTTATAGTTGTTTCGCCCAACGAACCAACCCATGGCAATTGATGACTCGATCATTGTTCACTTAATTAATTTGGCGAGAATAATACAATAGCTACGTATTACACTAGCCTGAGTATCAGGCTATTTTCGCTTTCTAAAAATAAGTATTACTGATAGTCACTGAACAAATAATCTTACACGAATTTCGTGCTATTTTCCAATTTCAAAAAAGTTGCATTACTTCACTCCTAGATTCGTAATATAATTTGTATTGTTTATTATAAAGTATATTTCCTGGCCCTGTATAAAAACGTTCACCTTTCCTGTAATAAAATACCGGGTATTATATAACGACAACAGATCTAGAACTAATTCGCAGTGTCAGACAGTGTTTGTACCTTTTATAATCTTAAATTTCTCTTTATATCAATATGCTTTCGCATTTTTGCACTGTTTTCCTTTTAATATATTATAAACTTGTTAAAGCCAACTGCAAATAATATTCTACGATTACGTTAATTTCTTAACGTTAATTCTTAACGTTCAGGCGTATATTTTTCACGTGTGTTTGTATTCCGAGCAATGAGTAATGAGTAGTGAGTAATGAGTAATGAGTAATGAGTAATGAGTAATGAGTAATGAGTAATGAGTAATGAGTAATGAGTAATGAGTAATGAGTAATGAGTAATGAGTAATGAGTAATGAGTAATGAGTAATGAGTAATGAGTAATGAGTAATGAGTAATGAGTAATGAGTAATGAGTAATGAGTAATGAATTAATTAATGAGTAATGAGTAATGAGTAATGAGTAATGAGTAATGAGTAATGAGTAATGAGTAATGAGTAATGAGTAATGAGTAATGAGTATAATGAGTAATGAGTAATGAGTAATGGATTTATTATACTTATGTTGGTAAGACATCAAAGTCCGGTCATCCTTTTCTTGAATAAGATACTTTCACAGTGATATTAATAATAGTCATATTTTGGACTTATTTTAATAGGCACGCGTTTCGGCAAGCATGCAAGAACACACTGGACAGTTAATAATACTCGTTCAATGCCACATAGCCATTTCAGCCTTCTTTGACTACCAGGTTCGAAACGGTCCAAACCTCGTCTTAAACTTGGCGTCATTTCTTTGCAGCCATCCGAAGGTATTTGTACTTTAACAGTATAAAAACTAAACCAGGTAGATATACGATTTCCCACCGTTATTTATCCATTTTTAGTGTGGACTATTAATACTAAATACATTTTGAAGATTATGTGGTTATACGGCATGCTAAAAACGAGTATAACTCTAATTTAAATGTTTTTGCTAGCCAAAGGCAAAAAAAGGATGACCGGACTTCTGTCGGTGACTTTAAGGCTTTTCTTACTAACATAAGTATAATAAATCCATTACTCGTTACTCATTATATACTCGTTACTCATTATTCGGAAATCGGAATACAAACACCCACTTTTCACAAGTATATTAATATTATTTTGGGAGGGAGGAATATTTACAAGAATAAGGCTAGGAACCTTCTAGAAACCATAAGGCTATTATTATAAATTCATTTGTAAAATCAAAATCATGTCCTTCCTACAGCCAGTTCTCCTATACTACAAACCACATCAGTTAAAACATTGTTTAATTGTTTGTGGGCTACATACGTATATTAGCTTTTATGTCGAGAAAGCCGATGAAATTTAATATTACGCGCTACTGTTCATTTGATTATATTGCCAATTCCCGATTAAAATATTAACTGATATCGCAAAAGCGTCTTTAAACTTCCTCTAATTTATAGTTCTTATTGATAGAACAACAAAAATTGGTAAAATAGCCCACTGAAAACGCCTAGAACTCTACGTAACCACTGGGTTTTCACTGAGGAAATAAATCATGAATATTCAACACGGCGTCATGTGATGCGCTCCTTTGTTTCTTTGGTCAATCAGCGTAACATCCAGATTCTGGATGTTGAACATGAGAAAATCATCGATTTGTGTCAGGACCTCTTCTCTCCCGCAAGAGCCTGCCTTGCGGGCTACTCTTCTCCCCCACCTGAGGGCCTGATACTCAGGCTAGTATTACACCTACATATAGGTAATAAGTTCTATATTGTACCGATCGAGATTCAAAACCTTAATTGTATAATATATTAATTGTATTAACTGTGAGGAAACTGGTTTATGCAAACCTTTAGGAAGGATAACAAGGCAACACGATAAGAAAAGGAAAATGTTGACAATTTTCATTTTGATTTCACTAAAAGGAAATGAAAGTTTGAAAAATGTTATCTCTGCTGCAGGGGTAGGATTATGGCATTCTGTATAGTTGGTGTTTAACAAATAGATAACATTTTTCGTCGTCTGTTCAGTTATAGATACACTGTATGGCGTCATAAACGTGGTAAGAACAAAACAGTCTATTTTTATTCTCTCAAACTTGTGGGAAACGTGCGGAAGCTTAGAGTTGTATATAGTGTATATATACATTCAGAAACTCATGCAAATACATTTGATGAGAATTTATTCAGAAGTTAATATCAGAAATAGGATGCACATAGAGAGACAGCTGACTTTTTGTAGACGCAGTAAGATGCAGTAACGTTTTTAAGTGGATATCAATCCCTATGTATTGTGTTTATGGCCTATATAATATATTATAATTTATATATTGTATATGTTGTCAATTGTTCCATATGAATTACATTTTCCTCTAAAATAGTAAATTTTCCTCTTTCACCCATTAGCTGGCAATGCACTTGGATGCCCCCTACTTTGGTATTTTACCATGTCTAATGCCAGACGATTTTATTCGCCATTAGCAGGGTATAAGTGATGTGCAACCAATCTCAAGGGATTTCTAGAACAAAGAGATTTTCGCTATGTTGGATGAAATTTGAATTGCAAACAAGCAAAATCCTTTGTCAAATTCATCCAACATGGCGTCAATGATATAACGTGCACACCAAGAATTGCCATTTAACGTGTTCATGTTTTAAAAACAAATACTGCAATTGAACTGTTTGTCTATAGTCAATGTCACAGCATGGTCTATTCCATCACCATTTATTGAGACAGCTTTTTGTGGGGGAGGGTGAACTTCTTGTATGGACTTTAGTAGTCAGGGTTGACCCCCTGGTCGCATCCATGCTGCCCACACCAGAGTGAATATGATTTGCATGCATTTCCATGGCATGTAACATTATAACCTCTCTTGGCTTAACTTAAGTGATAAAGAACAGCCAGATAAGTGTGGTTTCCATTGAATATCTGTAATGGTTGTCAACCAGTGGCAGACATTGGAGTGTTGCTATAGCTCATGATATAGGAGTCACCAATAAACTGAATTAAACAAAGGTATACATTTAATATTAAATTGTGTACGTGTGGCAAATTCATGTGGCAAAAATACCAATTATGCAAATTCTATCTGAAACTTGATTAAATCCGTGTATTTCGACATTTTCTTACATTCTTTAGTTGTATTTGGACATTTCCTCACACGCGAAGCCAATATGATAGATCTAATGATCCTGTGTCTTAATTTGCGATCGCCATGTTGACTTTTATGGCCTACTATACTTTTCTGACATAAAGTTTCCGGCCCCCGACTTGTGACTTACCAAAAAAAAATTCGACAAAAGAAAATGATCCGAAACCTATACTCGCTGCCCCAGAGGCTAATAAGCCACGAAAGGAAATTTACACTGATTAAGGAGATAAGATATAAAACAGTAGCTATATAGCTCTTACCTGGCTAACGTCCTCTCTACTTCATAACTCTTCAAACAAATAAATAAGACCACAGTTCTTTTTGCAGTTAACGAGACATTGATCAATGATCTAACGCACATCATGACAACATGTTACCAGTAAATATCATTGTCTGACAATATCGAAAGTGTAAACCACCATGGATTTTTTACGCCTTTTTAAAATACCAGCAAATATCCGATCCTATATAGACATTAAATATCACTTAAGGGTTCAACCACCATGGTTTTTAAACGCCCTTATTAATACATGGACCAGTTTTCCCTTGTTACTATGCAACATGTTCTTTTTGTTAAAAATTGGGAAGTATCAAAGCCAAAACCGAGACCTTTTCATGTTGCATCAGGTAGGAAAAACTCTCAAGTTCATCAGTGAGATATATTTATTGGTAGTTCATGGGTTGGGTTATGTTAAAAAAAAACATAAAATCAAATTTGTTTGAAATCAGGGGGTTCGATTCTTCCAACATGCAGTTGATTGATTATGTTTTAATCGCATGAGCCACATGATCCCAGAATAAACCAGAAGTCTCACTCTCCTCATGTTTAGGAATCTGGAAACGAGTTCCCATTTGTACTGGCCGCGCTCGTTTCCAGATCGCTAAACAAGTGTTATTGGGAGAGTGAGACTTCTGGTTTATTCTGTGACATGATGAATGTGGATGCAGGCGCAGAAAAATACTATTTTGTATAAATTATAATGTTATGTGTATATTATAGAATACGAAATGCACCTTAAAGGTATTGCACTTGTAGGGAAATCATCTTGACAGAATTTTTAAGTAGTTTGTTAGTTTGGTTTAATTTTAGTTATTAATGTTGAGGCCTCAATAAAATATCGCTATCGGAAGAAGAATGTTTGTAGAAACACCGTATAACTGCCAAATTTCCATGTAACTGACTTGTTCACGTGAGTGTTTATCCCATTGGGATACTGTGTAATACTCTGCTCTAAAATGAAGATCCTGGCTGTGATTTGTGATTTTAGTTTCAGCCCTGCCCTTAGATTTGGCAATAAGTCTGCGGGAGAGCGAATAATTCTGAGGCCTTTGTACAACATACAACCTTTAATAAGAAACCTTTGTACAACAAAACTAGATGCGCGGAGGTTGCAAAGATGGGATTACTATTAAGCCAAATTGAAGCTATAGATTCTTATACATAGCTGGATAAAGAGAAATAGATTAAAAATCAACATTTCCATACATAAAAGAGTTTTGCATGGGTTGAAAATATTCATACCAGAATCTCGTGATGATAATCAAAAAATTTTACAATAGTTACCCAATAATAAAGCCAAAACTTCACAACAAAACTGCAAAATTTTACAATAATATCATAAAAAATCACTGTTTTGGCTTAAAATATTAAACCAAATATAATCTTGGTCTGAAGTTGTTCAAGCAAAAATAGAAAGGAATCTTAAATTTAAAATTCTTTTTCATATGTAACATAGATTTGGCTTGAAAATATTCAAGCCATAAAGTTTACCATAACTATCTAAGAATTTGCAAGCGAAATCATCTTAACAATACTGCACAATTTTATACTAAAAATTTGTCATGAAGCACTGTCGAAGTCATAGACTATATAGATTTATCAAGAATTTGGTCGTTTGAATAAGGGGTGCCCGGTATAACCACCTTATACAGTAACGATCCTTTCCCACGGCGTTTCGGCAAAAGTAATGAGCTTCTCTCTCTATTACCCCGCCCCCAGCTCCAATAAGCCCACATCCCTCAAACATGCCTGAAAGCTGCAATAAATTATCCTCCCAAGAGCTCAAGTATGGCTTTATTTCTTTCTGCCGATATTCATCAAGGTGATGAACTGTTTAGTGTTACGTTCATTCTAGAGGAAAGCAATGTGCTTTTATGAGTTTATCGGCGCTTCTTTCAGCACGAAATATTCCATTGTCCGCGTGGTCTTAATACAAGGAGACAAAATGTAGTTAAAAGCTCTGAGTAATGGCTTATTTAATATTAGTCCTAGACCCTGGTGTAGAATATTTGTCTATAGATAACTTACCAACGATAGTTAGTGTTTATAATTCATGTACGATGACAAATAATTGTACGATGACAATTCCATCCCATTAGGCCACACCATTTTTTTCATACCATAATTTATCAACCAAACTTGGTTTTCATTTTCTGCCTCAACAGGCGGATCAATGTTACTTTGTGCCACAACTGGCCCTGCCACAATGGGCAGATCAATATTTTGTGCCTCAACGGGCTCAAACATACTTTCTTACAAGATATGTCATATGTCGGTCTGTGATTGACACAGTTAATATATCGCCTGTGTAGGCAAAAACAACCCCACCAAAGACGGTGACATGCAAATAGTGATCTAGCTGTAGTCAGAGAGCCCGTACCTGTGATCGTAGCACAAAATATCAATCTACCTGTTGTGGTAGAGCCCATTGAGGCACAAAATATTGATCATCCCATTGTGGCAGAAAGAAACATTGATCTACCCATTGGGCGATTCCATTTAATACCGTACCCTCCTATCGAGGACCCTGGAATTCTTCAGTGGTAAGGGGCCATTTTGCCTTGGAATTCTTCAGGGGTGTGACTATTTAGGCTTGGAATTCTTCAGGGCTTGAGTAAAAAAATTGCATTCTTCAGGGGGTTGCAGTCAAATTCTTCAGGGGTAATAGCTGTAAGACAGGAATTCTTCAGGGGTAGGTGTTGTAAATACAAAATTCCTCAGGTGGGCTGTTGAAAGTCAGGAATTCTTCAGGGTTATAGAAAAACCCCTGTCCTCGTTAGGGGGTTATGGACTTTAAATGGAATAGCTCATTGTGATAGAGCCTGTTGAGGCACAAAATAGAACTGATCTGTCCATTGTTGTGGAGCCCATTGAGGCACAAAATAGTATTGATCTGCCCATTGTGGCAGAGCCAGTTGTGGCACAAAGTAACATTGACCGCCTGTTGAGGCAGAAAATGAAAACCAAATTTGGTTGATAAATTATGGTATATTTACTTGAAAAAAATGGTTGTTACAAACTTACAAAATAATATGGATACATTACATCATCTGTAATGGGATGGAATCTGCGATATAAAGAATTAAATATTTCCAACATATAGATGAACACTGCTGGAAACTAAATGCTAAATAAATATGAAATGAAATATCTACAGATTGGGAACAAAGACTGTTGTGACATGTTTGTTTAGCACATGGCAAGTGCAGTATCAATATCTTATGAACACAGACAACATGCAAACTATTATTGTACCACAAAGATATTAAAAGACATTGTCTCTACACTCCAAATTTATTTGCAATTGCAAGATGCAATTGAAGTAAAGAATATATGATTTATAATAACAGGAACAATAATGTTGGTATGTGGCACACTGTGTGTACTTCTTATATATTATTATTTACAATAATCACAGTGTTGTAATCACAGTGTTGTATTCTCATCGTTTGGACAAGAAAATAAATCTATACATACAGTGGGCCATTAGCAATATAAATACGTTCAATATTACTATTTGGTCGAGGAATTTTGCATGCAGTTTGGGCGTCAAGGCAGCACGTTCCTTGCGATAGTAACTCCTAGTATTATGTTATACCAGAATCTATTGTAAACCTGGAGCAGCTCGTAATTTTTTGCAGTTAAGCAAATCTTCAGTTGCATATTTAATTAATCATGCATGAGCAGTTTCCTCTCCGAACCGACTAATTAATTGTGGCTGTATTTCTAGCACGAATATCATAGTTATCGAACAATTCTATACTTTGATTCACTATTCTTAAATCTTGCACTTCTACTGCAATTTTATCATGAGAAAGAATATTTAATTTACTTAATAACTATCAAACTTATGGTATGCGGTATATGTGGTTTAGTTTGACTTTGAAAATATGAAATTATTAAAACAATGTACTCATTTGCATATCTAGTTAAATATACATGACAACAAGCAATTTACAGCAGCTGCTGCAGGAAGAGATTCGCGAACAGACGTAAACTAAACCTTTCTCAAAAGACAAAATGAATGTTTTGAAAAAATCAGGAGCCAGTTCGGCTTTCCCACCGGTCATTTCTTTAAATGTCGGAGGGACAATCTACACTGCTTCGTTGGCAACCCTCACAAGATATTCAAAGTCGATGCTCGCTGCTATGTTTAGCGGTCGTATCCCTCTTGAGACAGACACAAATGGCAACTATTTTATCGACAGAGATGGCAAACTATTTCGCCATGTTTTGAATTTCTTGAGATCTGGACAGCTTCATTTGCCAAAGGGGTTCGCCGAGCTTGAACAGTTGAAACAAGAAGCAGAATTTTATCAGTTGAAGGACATGATAGCTCACTTAAACAAAGTTTCTAGTGCACAGACACCTCAAGGAAACCAAGGTAGCGCATGCTACGAACACATTGAACTAGTCTGTCGTCCCAGGTTTGTCGAAGTATTTGGTAATAAAGCTACGATGGAAGAATGTTTTAAGAAATCTATGTTTTCGCCTTTTGTGACGATTGAATGTACAACAACGACGGAAGGGACAGCGAATCTGGAAATCAAGATCACAAATCGTCGTGGAGATTTTGTGGCAATGAACCGAAGACAACAATACTACAAGCGCTGGGAAAGAAAGGGTTTAATGCGGTGTCAGGGGGATATTTACAGGATCAAAAAAGTCCAGCCATAAGGGAAGTTATCCTATTAACCCGTGTTGTACCATGACCGGATCCACTTTACTACCAGTGCGTATTGAGTCTATATGTGTGATTAAATAATAATATCATTATAATAATGCAGATATATCATAATAAGGGATTTGGAACACGGAAAAGTGTGATGAGAAAAAGAGGCGCTAGCTAAGTTTTTTAACAGTTTTTAGATCACAACTATAAACAGGGTTCGTACAAAACTTGAAAGTATTTGAATTTGAAAACAAAAATTCAAGCCCTTGAAAGTCCTTTAATGTATAAAGAGGTGCTTGAAAGTCCTTGAATTCTTCTTTCTTTAGTTTTTGAATACTGTATTTTCTGAAATTTGTCGTTATGTGGCACGATTGAATGGTTTAACAGCACTTTTACCGACTTCTAACGTCTTCTTTTCAGCCCTAAATAGTGGCGTTGAATTTCCTGTTACCTGGCCTGGAAACTTGAAAAGTCCTTGAATTTTATTCTTCCTGACCTGTACGAACCCTGTATAAACTACTTCGGGTGTATGATACAACTTTTCAAACGTATACCAGTATTGAAAGATATAAATTCAAGACGAATGTTGATTATCATGTTAGAGAATGTGTGTAGCTATATAGTTCATATCCAGTGCGACAGTATTTGTATTTTAGTGATGCTGTATTTTCGTGAAATGCATGACTGGAAATGCACCGGGGTACTTAAAAGAACAGTTTGAGAGACGTGGCGATATTTCATCCCGCATACTACTAGGAATTCGGACATGATAAATATTCCTTTATACAGAACAGCGACTGGCCAACGATCATTTAGATATAGAGCGGCATCTGCTCGGAATTCCTTAACATCGGAACTAAAAAACTGTGAAACAACTACAGAGTTCAAACGCATTCTCAAACGTAGACTTTCAAAAAATTTAGGAACAATTTAAAGCTATAATCTTCATGTAAATATACATTAGTCATAATTAGATATGTTTTTGTGTGTCGAACATGTTGTATATACGTTATTTGAAATAATCGAGATTAACTTTGTAAATTTCGCTGAGAAGCCTTTTAAGGGATGTGAAATAAATAAATATGTATGTATGTATGTATGTATCTTAATGCATGGTACAGTCAAAATTGTTGCATCAAGATTATGTTGTAGTCTAGAACAGTACGCCGGTAGTGTATAGGAACGACTCCCACGTCCAGGACACCCCATGCATCACATCACGTCTGTATTATTTGACTCTAATTACAGGATTCCTAAAGGTATTACTTTGTTAAATGCAGCGACAGTTTACCCCCAGTGCAGTCCAGCAGGCACCAACTGTAACTGGAGTAATAACTTCAGTCGAAAGACAGGACGTGCATGAGAACTCAGAAATCCCTGCACGGTTTAGATAGCAGCAATAAGTAGACGCGCAGTTGATTGACGTCCAATATTCTACTCTTGATAGAACTTTCCTGCCAAAATATTACTCTGACTAGCAATATGTATTGAGCTGACTGCCGCATCTGGCGCTAAACATCTAACTTATCAGCGAGTATATGATTTAACCACGCAAGTATGATTTACTATATTTACAAGCAATACAAGATACTCAGAAGTCAGAGCTATAAAAATTATCTAACTTACAAACTTCCAATTTAAATAACGTGTTTCATAAAATAAGATAAATAGACCATTGTATATGTAACTTAGTTGTCCTTCTCAGCAAAATGTTAAAAAGGTATTAAAAAGAACGATATTAAAGGGAACGTTTCCATTTGTAATTCACACTGGAATAATGATGCGTCCCGTGTGCACACAAGGCTCAACCGGTACAAATTTGAGTTCTACGCTAACGTTCCAAATCTATCTGGTCCTGTGCAAACAGAGCGAGAATGTCGCGCTAGGTAAAATCCGAATAACGGTACGTAGTATGGTCATACAGAATCATAATGCTTATACGGGACTTGTATAAAACAGCATATTTTTTGTAACAAAAATGGTTTAACAAAATAGTCCGCAATTAAGGTAATAAACATATGATCTGGAAACTTGGCTGACTTCGAAGCGTCATTGAGCTACGATTTTTTGTTTTTTTTTAATCTTCTCCAAAAAACCATACATGCACGGGTGATTCTAATGGCTCAAAAACAACGCCTAAACCTATACTGTGACAATAAATACTGCAGATAATACGAATGCATCACTTATTTCAGCAGCATTGAAGCAGCACGCTAAGTTAAGTTATTCGACGAAACGATGTCATTCTGCCAAAATTGATTGTTTTCACCATGCATAACTTTGCATAAGCGTGATCCAAATCAGCGGAAGCATCTCAAAAGTAGGAGTGGGGCACCGCTAAAAAGGGACACCTATCAGTAGCGTAGCCAGCATCATTTTTTATGGGAGTGCCAGGCAGGACTTAATTTAGGACTCTATTTGTCCTGTTGTCTGAGCCTTCAATCCTTGTATTGTAAAATTAATAAAAAAAAAAAATAAAAAAATATATCTTGAATGTAAAACCGGTAGGCCACAAGCATTGTAGGTAATTCTAAAGTCCCTACAATACCATTTCCTGTATTCTGAGTCAATACTTATACCTATATATACTTATATAAGTACATGGATATTGCCCTTTGATTGGTAAGGGCACTTTCAAAGAGGGCGCTTTTAATTCAGAAACGGGGTAATTTTCCATTTCGAAAAAAGTAGGGGGGCCCCTGGCATCAGTACCGCACCCTGGCATCGGCACCAGTAGGGGGGCCCCACATGCCCCCAGGGCTCCCCGGTTCCGGGGCCCCTGGCATCATCAAAAGGATAAACAAACACTTTGGCCGAGTTCAATTTCCAGACCAGATCTTGTTTGAGTATGATCAAGGTAATTATATTTTTTGTGTTCAATTTCTTGACAATCATGAGAATTTTCTGAAAATGGCATGTGGCGATAATTATTAAGTTTATTTGGGTAAAATAGTTTAGAGAGCGTTCATTTTTATTTTGGGTGGGGAGGTTGGTCTAATCAGGGGCGTGGCGAACGAATCACGATTGGGAGGGGGGTGTCATATCATTATGGCCAACGTTTCCGATGAAAATGACCAATTTTTTATCTTTCTATATACACATTTTTGTATCAAAATTGTAGGGGAAAACGAAAGAATTTATAAAAACCTGAATAGTTGTATGATCTGATATGGCTAGGCATTGACCGATTGTGCTCGGCAACTTTTTAGCAACTTTTGAGTTTGGGAGCAACTTTTTTCATTTGTAGCAACCTCGAGCAATATTTGCCTTTCAGGGCAACTTTTTAGCGACTTTTAGGCTTTTAGCAAAAAATGGACAATTAGATAAGCCATAATTAGAATTTTTGATAATAAAAACGAAGTCTTGATGTTTATAGTTCTTGATTATTTTTTGCACGGACTCCACTGACAATGTTTAATATCGAATGTCGTCTTGCTTACTAGGGTTGCCTGTGCATGTGTTTAACAATAAAAACAAAATGGCGTCCCGTCATTTCAGTTTTAGTAATTTAAATTGCTAATTTGATGCCATGGACGAATCACTTGACCTGTCCGACCGAGACGACTTATCAGAAACAGAAAACGAAGATGTGGAGATTTCAGAGAACGAAGATGTGCCGGTAAAAGAAGTCCAAGATCCAATTTTGATAGCAAGAAATGCTGGTGCAAGTCTAAGTGCCCCAGCAAAAGCTGACATTGCACGTAAGCGAAAACTTCCTGTCAATAAAGGAAAATACAAGCAAAAGGAGAGTAAAGCTACTGCCAGTACGACTGCTTGGGATCGGTTGAAGGAATTTCCTAACCATCATTTTGCTGTGATCGACCGGAAATTGTGGTGCGACGCTTGCAGCGAAGAACTCTCTATGAAGAAAAGTTCTATCAAAAAACATATAGAATCAAGAAAGCACAAGAACGGATTATCTGATATTAGAAAGAACAAATCACACAACCAGACTATTATGACATGCTTGCAAAGGAGAGATAAGAGAGAAAATACACCTGGGTCAACTTTGCCCGCGGATATGCGATTATTCCGCTTTGAGGTAGTCGAATCTTTTCTGAATGGTGGAATACCATTAGCGAAAACAGATTCTCTTCGACCGGTACTAGAGAAGCATGGCCATTGGTTAACCAGTAGCAGCCATCTGGCTCTACTTATTCCAGCAGTACTAGAAAAAGAAAAGGACAAGCTCCAGGAAGAACTCAAAGATGTGAAAGAGGCAAGTGTGATCTTTGATGGTACAGCCAGATTGGGTGAAGCCCTTGTTATCGTAATCCGCTTTGTTCAGGAAAATTTTGTACCCACTCAGCGAGTCATACGCCTCGAAATTCTTGCGAAGGCGCTTAAAGGAGAAGAATTGGCTCAGAGACTAATGTCTTGCCTTGCTGTGGAGTATAAGATTGGTCCGAATGTAGTTATTGGAGCTACGAGAGATGGTGCATCTGTTAATGGAGCTGCCTTGAGACAGCTGATGTTCTTCTATCAAAATCTCTTTGATGTTGTGTGCTTCTCACACACTATAGACAATGTCGGCAATCATTTTCAATTTAGAATCCTTGACCTATTCACTCGCTATTGGATAGGCATGTTTTCCCATAGCTACAATGCACGCCTTGTCTGGAGAGAGAGAACGGGGCAGTCCATTCGTACGTTTAGCGACACGCGTTGGTGGAGTAAATGGGAAGTACTTAACCAAGTGGTCAACTATTTTGGTTATGTGGAGCCATTCCTTCGTGAAAATGAGGAAATCTGTCCTGCTAATCGCCAACATCTGCTGGAGATATTTGATGATCCCCAAACCTGTCAAGATCTACGGTTGGAGCTAGCTGCCATTGTTGATGCAGGGGTTCATTTAGTTAAAGCAACATATTATTTGGAAGGAGATGGGCCACTCATTTTCTCCTGCTATGAGAAGCTTTCGGCTGTTGCCCGGGCCGTAGCAGTCGACAATTATCCCAACACCGTGGCTGTCGCCAGAGAAATTGCTAATGGAAATGCTGCGCTCTGCAGCCAGTTAATTGCACGGGCAAAAGCTTGTATCCAGCCGGGCCTTCAATTTTATCAGCAAAAGTTCAGTGGCCAGTTTTATGAAACTGTACGAGCGTTCAAAGCTGCACGTCTTTGCTGCCCTATACAAGTGCAAAGCCTGAATCCGACAGCTGAATCACTTCAAGAGTTCAGAAGTTTCCCCGTCATCAAAGACGACGCCAAAATAGCTAATTTGGCTGAAGAGTTACCTTTGTATCTGGCTGCAGCAGAAGGCGTCACAGTGACTTGTGAGAATGACAAGTTGACATGGTGGGCAGCTCATGAAGACGCCCTTCCACACTGGTCCTCGCTCGTCAAAACACTGCTGTTGATCCAGCCAAGTTCTGCATCTGCAGAAAGGGCTTTCAGTCTCCTAACCAGTGCATTTTCCTCACAACAAGACAGAGCCCTTGAAGATTACCTTGAAGCTAGCGTTATGCTGCAATACAATAATACAAAGAGGTCATAACTGCCTCAACTGGGTAACAGGATTGATTTTGTGTTGTATGTTACTAAATGAACACCTATGTTATGTATATATTACTTACCAATATACAATCTGTAGAATTAGTTCTGTTGTATTGGACTAATCTGGAAACAGTATGCCAGCAAGATAAAGTCAAATGAACAACCAGAACTCCAGAAGTTTTGTTTCAAACTTTTCATTTTATTGTTTTCTAATAAACGTTTTGTAAATATACGCTAATGCGAAAGATTTATTAAAATATTTTTATACATTTGTTCAAATTTCAAGAAATTTATCTTTATAGGTATCATTTTTGCAATATTATTTTAAAATATAGAAACTTTTAATTAAGTATGCGTGAAAATATCGTGCAATTTGGGCGATACTTGAAGTTTACGTAGCAACTTTTTGTATCTTTTGCAACTTTTTAGCAACTTTTCGCATTTTACACAGCAACTTTTCGCATTTTACGCAGCAACTTTTCAGAAATTTACGAGCACAATCGGTCAATGCCTAGATATGGCAGGGACTCTGCTAAGCCAGGGCCTTTTAAGAAATCGTTAGTGCAGGTGGGCATCAACGAAAAGCGACCTAACAAACCTGGTGTAGTGAAGATGTGTGAATGCGGAGGGGTGTCTGGGGGTCCTCGCCCAGAACATTTTCTCCGTTCTTGAGTCTCTATGGCTTGATTTCCTGCATTTCAAAGACCATTTTTGATATATCCCATCTAAACGGACCAAGGTTTTGGTATAAAAGCAAGGTTTTGTTGCAACTCTTTCTGAACTAAGTCATTTTCCCCTCTTTTGCTTATATTTTGGACAAAAGGGACCTTCACTGGAGGGGGCCAAAATTGTTTACTGGGAGACCAACATGGGTGCTGGGGGGGGGCTTGACCCCCAGTTTATTAATTAAAAATTTTATAATTTCAGCGCATAGTCTCAACGCATAATTTCTCAATATTTTTTGACCAACAACAAACCATTTTTGACCAACTTTTTAATATTTAGATTTATTGGATGGCGTCACACCCCCCACCACCCCACCGGTCACCACGCCCCTGGGTGTAATTCAGTGTGCATCATGGCCCACCACTTCATACCTAATTTTCCATTGTACACTATGACTTATGCAAAGTCAATAGTCGCAGATGATGTTGTTTCGTGCATGCACGAGTAGCCATTCTTTAATACACATGGGGCATACAGGTTTGAGAAGTTGTAGAAGTTCTTCTGTAAACAAATGTCACTTTCCCCGGATGCGACATGTGATTTTCTCCAGTATCAAAGCCTCAATTCTTCTGCCTGACTCCCTCCACCCCATCCTTTTTCTGGATGGCCCATACCCTAATTCCACCACTCCCCCCCCCCGCTGAGACAAAATGAACGGTCGTCCGTAGCAACGTACGCCTATATCGCGTTGCGTGAATAAAATATTTATGAAATTACATGTTTAATTAACAGTCGTTGTCCACACTCTAAATGAAAAGATAAATGTCAAAAGATATAATTAATAAAATACTCTAATATTATTATAATGGTCTTATATTTTTGTATTATGAATTTAATATGCTGAAACAGACAGCGTTATATAATAGAAAGGAAAAATGTTGAATAAGTCTACCAGTATATGTGCACCCAGGCTTTCTTCAACCTTCAAAATTTTACATGTAAAATTTTAAAATTAGAATTCAAATTCAAATTAAAAGTGCGGCATTTTGTTTGTTTGCAGCCTAAATGTCATAATGTTGTCATTCGATAAGACAAATATGTCTGTATACAGGTTTTCGAAGTAGATCTATTTTATATTGAATTTTCAATAGATAGCATTTAAAGAACAAAATAGTACATTTTCGTTCAAGGCAGCAGTTAGATTTGATATGCGCTTGACGACATTTATTAACCTGTTAAGCCTCTGCTTTTTGAACGCTTCATTGATGATTACAGGAATATCCCTAAATTCTGTGGTTATAGTCAGTCTATGGAGGTCCTCACAGCATGGAGAGAAACTGTGCTACTTTATGATTCTTGTTTTATCTTGTATGGATCTGCTTGTAGTCACTATCATTCATCCTCTCCAAATAATGTCAACAATTTCATGGTCTTCAGGAGATTATGATGAAATATTTGAACGAATAAGAACTAACATGTGCATTCTCTTGTTTGGTTTTTCTATGCTAGCGTTATTTACTCTCAATATAGAACGATTCTTGGCCCTAACGTATCCATTTTTCCACCAAAAGTCAGTCACTAAAAGGAGCCTTTCATTCCTTTTGGCATTGTTAATGATTTTACTAGCTGGTCAGTTGCCATTGATGTATCGCAGCGAAATACTGGGTAATATTTACATCTCAAGTTTTCTTTTCCTTTTTATCGTCCTGTTCATTTACTTAAACTACAAAATGTTTATCATTGCGAAGTCAAAACGCAAGGAAGAGAGAATTGCTCCGGTGAATAAAGTCATGTCAAGTGATCAAGAAAGCAAAGCTAAGAGAGGCAAACCAAATTTTAAAACAATTTCTACATGTCATTTGGCGATTGTTTGCTTTTTCGTCTGTTCTTGTCCACAAATTATATATTCAATTTTACGTTTAACATCGAACACTCCAGGCTATGATGGTCAAGTCTTCTTATTCAATCTGTGGTCTGGTACATTTGTCTCTATGAACTCGACATTCAACTGTTTGATATTCTTCTGGAGAAATTCAATCCTACGTCGTGAAGGAATGAAGATAGTAAAGTGCTTTCAAACTTAAAGATCTTTTCAATAGCAATAATCGTCAATGTTCACAGCAGCTTACCTATCCAACAAACTCGAAAAAAAACATGCGCATAATTTTCCCCGAATTGAGGTATAGTGACGCGCTCGATGAGGCAAGAATTCCCACTCTCTTCGTTAGGAGAGGAACGTTATCGAAGGATCTGTTCGATAACATTGTCGGAACACTAAAAATCACAAGCTAGCAGAACTGTTGCCACCTAAACTATGATTAGTGTGTAACAGACAGCTAAGAAATAGAATGAACCTTTAATGTACCGGTTTGCAAAACAGATCGCTGTAAGAACGCATTTATATTCAGCCATAGCATATAATTTTATTAGATTTCCCTTTCGTTATATATAGATATCGATGCCTAGATTTTATTATTGATTTAACTGTCCATATAGCATAATTATTCTTCAATTTGTAAATAGACACGTAATTCAGTCGGTTAGACTGCGAAGTGTTTTTTATTAAATGATCTATCTATTTGTCTATCTAATGATCCAAGATTTTCCTGCGTTAGCGAGGATCTTAGCCTTGTCTGAAGATACGTTTACACCGATTTCAGATGCATGCACGTTAATGAAATTTGCCTCATAAAAAGCAAAACTTAAAATCGGCCCGATTAACTTCAGTTTCGAGAATGGTCTTTCACACGAGCATTGTGTGACGCTTAGTGTTACCATATATTTGTAAGCTCAAAACAAATTCTCGTGTGGAGCATAATTTGTGCTGGGACAGCAAGCGAAATGCGCATCAGAGACAAGTTCTTGCCGTTTTCACCATTTCTTTTGGCGGATCCTCACTTTCTTCGCTAAGTTTCGCACACTAAGTTTCCTTTCTTGAAAGGAGACATGTCGCCAAGGCAAAGATTTTTTATCCCAGCAAATAAAATTGGCGCCCGGACCAGCCTGCACTTGGCAGGGGCTGATCGTGTTCCACGAATCAGAGCTCAGGAGCCAAGTGAACTTTCAGTAAATGGAAATAGTCTGAATCTGTCCTCCTTCCAGTAATTCCGGGCCCCAAAAGTTCGCCGGACCTTGGTCCCGTCCGGTTGCCCGACCTCTTAGCCCGCCCCTTAGACTTGCTCCAAGTATGTCTCTTAAAGGGTTTTTTATTGGGGAGTTATAAAGGATCTCAATCCTTTAACTCCCCAATCCTTTATAACTCCCCAATAAAAAACCCTTTAAGAGACAGACTTGGAGCAGGTCTATCCGCCCCTGTGCGCTACCACATTTCATGTTTATCATGATGCGCCACCTCCATCAGTTGATACAAATGACGCGGACCCCTTGCATACTAATGAGTGCAGTCCCTAAAAATCATCATTATAATATTCGGAATTCAACAAATTACATGTTCTGATTACATGACTGAACTATATAATTATACAAAACATACTATCGCGTATGTTTTGAAATATAGAATACGTTAGTATTCTTGATCAGTAAAGAAATGAGCAACATTAGTCGCATATTTCACTTTTAAGAATATCAAAACCATTATTCTTAGTCAGAACATAATTATATCTTTTTATAATTATACTGCATGAGACTACACTCTTGTTACATAAATTCTTCTGACATTTCAATTCATATATATATTTTTAATTAAAAAATCTAATTACTATAGTAAATCTTCTATTCGACGTCTCACCATGGCTCTTAGCCGTCAATACTATACACTTTGTTATATAAATATGTTCTGCAAATACGTTAATATTTTTTACCTTTTAATTTGGGCAAAATTGGACAGATATATCAGCTATTCGGCTTGTGGAAACTTACATAGAGAGTCAAATTATGCATAATGCGGCATTCGAAACTTAATTACCTTAATTATGTAGCGAGACAAGTGCTCCAAGTACGTTTCAGCTAATACAAGATGGCGAACAAACAAGAGCATTGTCTTGACGATTGCAGCGAGCATGAGCACGGAGACGATGGATGGGTTGAAATAGAACATGTTTACAAAGAAAAATCGACCGAGGAAGAAAGCTTGATCGATTGGTTTACAAAGAATGTTGACGTGTATTTATCTTCCGCTGGTGCTAGCGGCGTGACTGTGAGTATATATTATTTACTTCAGCCTAGCGTTGATATCATAAATTTGATTTTCATGATACAATTTGTTAAGTCAAACCACGGATTATTAAATTACTTTTAATGGTGAAAAATGCTCGAGAAATGATGTAAACAGCAGATAGCCAGCAATTATATTGTACACAATTTCAGACGCATGTTGAAAGTAAATTGAAGTTGCTACAGTTAGACAATAATGTATAATCACGCGACGTATTTTGTTTCATTTGTAAACAGACCACTCATGCTCGAAGCCAAATTTGGCATAGTTGAATCGTTGATATATACTGTAAGACCTACATTTAAGGTTGAATCTCTAGTATAGACTATGCACTGAGTTAATATGACTCTGGAGTCAGTGGAGTGCTATTGGTATTCACATATATGGTATATGTGAAATGCGAAATTTCTTCACAGCGTGCAGTCAATATACCGTGTTACGTATATTTTGCATAAATTTATGCAAACCTATATAATTATGCATAAATTTAATAATATAAATTTAGGGGCATGATTAATTACATGGAAAGTTTTAAGCCCTGGCTAAGGGCCTGTTCAATTGGGGAAAAGTTATCTCGGTTAGCGAGAAAACATTTCGACTAGCCAAATAATTTGTTCTGTTCATATGGAGAAACGTTTCCGGCTGTGACGTAGCAGGGGACAAGGCGGGAGAAGTTAGAAAACTTTAAAATACATTTTAAAAACAAATATCGTTGCTTTGAACTTACGTTACGTAGTTGGATTAATCGTAAACAACCTTGTTCAATTTTCTGTACTTATTACTATATTGCAAGAAATTCTGATGTTGTGGAACAGTTGATGTTGTTGAGTTTTCCCGCTAAGCGGAAAAGTTGTCAGATTCAAAATGGCGGACAATTTTCCAACTCTAGAGGAAAGACTATACCATAGAGCGTTTTTAGCTGATAAACTCCCTTGTCCTCATGAGGAATGTCAGGATAGTTTATCTTGCTATGTTCAAGATTGTTTAGACAACCATTACAGGACAATCCATAAATGTCCTGTTACTATAGCCTGAGACAGACGAATAACGAAAAATATTCGTCTGAGAACATTCGTCACTAATCTTGCCCTGTCTAATTATCATAATTTATCATAAATATTTGCATAATTACGTATCTGAGAAAAACAAAATGGCGTTTGCTATGAGTGATCTTTAATACAAGAGTAATTCAAATTCAAGTTCAAATTCAAGTATCGCAGTGCATTTTCCCACAGCTTTTTTTTATATTTCAAACCAATGAGTTGCACTCTTTGTCATGGTGTAATAGAGAAAGCTTATCAGCGTTACCTGGTCGATGCAAAGGCAAAGTTCGATGTACGTGCTTCTCTCTCTGGTCTGCCTTTTGCCGTAGAAATTGACTCCGTTTATATTTGCAAATCGTGTTTGGATGTCGACAAGCTAAAGAAACTTGACAATCTTAAAAGACAGGAACGTGAATTGCTTGCTACACTAAAAGGGATTGTTAATACTTCGAGTAAGCGTGTCCTAGAATCTAATGAAAGCTCTCTTGTAAGCTCGCCGTCAGAATCGCTTGAACGTGTTAATATAGCGAAAAGACCATGTATTGAATCTACGTTTAGACCGTTTGTAGCACCTTTATCACCTGTATCAGTGCAAACTGGTTGTTGGTCGTCGACTCATAGTATAGAGAGCCATTCTTCATCACGTGATAGCTTGCTTGTTCACCATTCTACACCAAGTAAACAGTCAAACACATTCCCAACAGGCTCACGACAATCTTCTGCCGGTGTTGTAACTGTAAAGTTACAGTGGTCAAATGATAAGAGAGAAAGAGGTCTGCCAGACGACTTGCAGTCTTTGGGGAAAATGCTAGTTCGCGGTACTTACAAGCAAATAGCAAATGCTGCATGGAAAAGTGCTCCTCTTCGCAAACAACTACAGATTGTAGCATTAAAACAGATTGATTTGGAATGCAATGTAATGTGTTCGACAAAGCAACCTAGCTGTTTGAGATCCCCCGATAAGGACAAATTGCTGGACTTTTCACTTGAAAAATTTGAGGAGGAGCTAGAAAAAAGGGCACCATTCACCCATGCTATCTTAGAAACAGCATGTGTTAACAGGAGGAACCACAATATAAGAGGCGAATGGGTTCCAACCGTTGGTATGGCAGCAGCAGTTCTCTTGAGAAACCGATCTTCTCGTATGAATGCAGTGCAATTAATGCTGAGCATATTTTTGTATCATTCAAGTTGGTCGGTAAGTGTTTTTCATTGTATGGTACCTAACTAATACAGATAATGTTTACAGGGCTCAAGATAAGTGCTATCCTGATATCCAAAGGATACTAGATTTCAATAATGGATATTGGATATTGCAGGCTTAGTATCCCAAGGGATACTACAATGTGAATTTTTTTTGACCAAATAATTCTGTTTTGCCACTTATTACAGTATACTGTACCATGTATTTTTTGTATGCAGAATGTATCTAGGCACACAAAATTAATTGCTGTAGATCATTGTCGTCCCATTACATGAATAATAATGAACTCAGTACTTCTCGCCTGTCCCATTTTAAATTTTTTTCTGATTTTCAAGGGAGAATAATGAGATGCTAGTATCCACTTGGATACTAGTAAAAAATTAAAATCTTGAAGCCAGTGTTTATGAAATTGACCAGGTACAATTGGGGGGCTGATGTGATCTGTGTATCCCAAAATGTTTGTAAATGAAGCCGATCGAACTTCAGGCGCAGTACTTCCGGTCCGAAAAATTTGGGGGAGGGTTTACAGCCCCCTGGGGGTATGTACTTCATATCCTGCAGCTGTAATGGATCCATGGGTGGAGTTGGGATGCGAGTCGGGGTAGTATTGGGAGTAGGGGTGTGGTCAGCCACAGGACATGAAGTATATACACCCGGGGGCTCCCCCTGGGTAAGGCCCCCTGCAGTTGTAATGGATCCATGGGTGGGGTTGGGATGCGAGTCGGGGTAGTATTGGGAGTAGGGGTGTGGTCAGCCACAGGACATGAAGTATATACCCCCGGGGGCTCCACCTGGGTAAAGCCCATTGGCTCCGCGGTCCGGCCTTGTTTTGACCAGATAATTTAGCTTTACATTATTTTGAAAATATCATTGTCAATGTCATTTGCTAATTTGTCAAAAGTGTGTTAGACTATTAGTGTAACTAAACTATTTATTCATTATAAAGCTTACATTGATTATCTGTATATTTTTTAATAGCCTACCATGAAAAGATTGAAAATCTTGCGTCTGGTTGTCTCGCATACACAGCTGCACAGGAAGCTCACAGAATTTGGGCAGGACTATAATCATTCAATTAACATAATGAAGGGGAAAGAACGTGAGTGGATGGAATCGAAACGGACAGTGTCAGCCTCTGAAGCAAGTTCTGCTGATGATGATCAAGGATCCAGTACTGACAGTGACCAAAGTTCTTCATCAGGCGAGTACTTACCAAATACAGAACTAACGTCGAAAGCTCAACCCACTGGTCAAAAAATCACTATCGATAATATTGATTACCGCCAAGAGGTTAATCATATGACACAAGATCACCAGACAATAGATTAACACTACTTGACTGTTTGTGCCACTGAGAACCGAGTTAGTGGTAATCACTTAGGCACTAATCAGCCAGATAGCGCTAAGCTGGAAAGTCTCGAGAATGGAAAATGTATTCCCAGTTCAAAGGAACAAATTCTACAAAGAGAAGATTATATAAAACTTACAGAAAGAGCGCTTGTGAAGAACCTCCTTGTCTACAATCATTCAAAGATGTTGTTGTAACCCATATTCCTCATATGTACAGTAAAGAAGCAAAACAACCTACACAATCAGTAAGCAATATAATACTTACAGTATTACTTTTCTTATCGTACCAATTCCCAAACAACAACTAAAGGTATATAATTTTGAAATATTGGCAAGAGATAATATTTTATGTACATCTATGACTGACTCCTAAAGTGTACCTATTGCAGTAATGTAGGTGTCCAACTGTAGCTTTGCCAAACACCGCAGTGACAAATAACAATTACTGGAAGTCTAGGAGAGCAGTTTACAGTTGATATGTCAGTATATAGAGTTTGTTTGTATATATGTTAGAAAATTTAAATTAAAATAAATATCTCTTTTTCAAGACATTTCTTGGAGTGATATACCAGAATGAGAATGAGGCTGAAGGAATTACAACCATTTTGAAAGAACTACATAAATATGTTCCATACGTTGGAAGTTCTAAAAATCGTGAGTATGCTGATCAGGCAATCGTTGGAGACCAGTTGACGGTAGAGCGTGCTGTTAATGCACACAACACTCTCAACAATGGATTTACTCCTAAGCAGAGACTGGATGGTCTACATTTTGAGTTTGCTGATTGGCATGGAGTCAATAAATGCTTAGGCGTGAGTATATAGTCAACCATACTGTAGATATGTAACATACTAACATTCACACCTGACCCCCCAGTCAGAAAATGTGTGTGTACCATAGATCTGTAACATTCACACCCCCAGTCAGAAAATGCGTGTGTCATTATTATTATTATTATTATACAAGAATAATAATAATAATAATCAAGAACAAACCAAACTTGAATATTGTACTCTTATATTATTTGTTTGCAATTGTACTCTTATAAATATTATGTGATTGCAAACAAAGAATATAAGAGTACCACAGTTCTTATAGTTAATTTAAAATCATGCTCAATCTCTTGGGTATCAGTATACAATCTCACACAGATTATTTATAAATGTAATAGTATATTTTATTGTTTTAGGTTGCATTTTCACGATTGTATAGTACAGCTTCAGCTAATGACAAGTGCACACTGTATAGTGATCGTAATTTAATCAACCGAAGAAATGTTAAGGCAGACGTCGAATCCAATGTAAATGCATGTCGAAGATTCTTTGCCTTGGAAGTTGAAGCTAGATTGGTTGCTGCTGGGGCACTAGAGCTGGTTTTAGAAGACATTAATGAAACACCTGAAGCATCAAAGTTTTCCAAACCACCATCTTTAACAACGGAGAAGAAAAAAGAGATCCTACGAAACCTTTCCACCACCATAGTTGATCGATACATCCTGGCCCAGGAAAAACACAATTCTCTTGTGACAGCGCGCAAAGAGATAGACGTTCAGCAACGCGAGTCAAGAAAACATGTTGATAAAGACGGGCGATACATGTGTCGCTTTCAAGGCTGCCCAGCATCATTTGCTAAAGATGGTCAGTGCCGACAGACCCACGAATCAAAGCATAAACCCCATATCATTATTCCCAAAGAACCAATTACAATCTATTTTAATGATAATCCTGAAGAAACTGATTACATGCTCAACTATCAGAAATCCTTGATGGAATTAGGAATGCTAATTGCTAACTTGAGAGATGCAATTTCTGAAGGTAAATAAATATAATTATATAATGTTTATATAATATTATATAATATAATATAAATATAATGTTAATAAAAAATTCATGTATTCAATTTCATATGAGAAAAATTATATTTACTTTTATTTGCACCAGGTGATGGCCTAAGAGTAATTCGGTGTTGGAAATTTCTTCTGCTCTACTTGAAACATAACTCTGGTAGCCAGAAATACTCAGTAGAGTTGCTTTACCTGATGTTCCAAATTTATGCACTGTTATCTGCCCGTTCAGCTCACCAACTAATTTGGAACAGGTTTATAAAGTCAAAGGTAGGATCGGCAAATATATCTCTCGATCTGAATCTTGAATTCCTTAACAGAATCGTAAAAGAAGCAATCAAGAAACTTGGTCCAAATCGAAGTAAGAGATCGATTGATCGAATCTGTCGCAGCATGAAAACAACCAAAGCCCTTATGGAAAACTTTGATGCAGAAGTAAAAAGCTACAAACCATCAGGAAAGGATGTACCACAATCCTCCGCTAAAGATCTTCAAACGATTGTCAAGGAGTTACTACATCAACAGGCACTGGTCAGAGTACCTGGGAGGTCTTATAGCTTTTATGGGGGGTTAAATCTAGCTTGCTAGCTGGATTTGATTTGCAAAACATGTATCATTGGATAGATGAACACAAGAAAAATATTATACTGCAAAGAAGAGCTAGATGACAGTTATTACATTCTTGCAGACAATATCATGCACACTGTAAGATAAGACTTTGGTACTAAATAATACTAGGATTTCCATTTCATGTTAAACGTTAAATTACTTCATATTAGTCATTTACAGCATTAATGAAATGAAATGACATTTGGTGCACTCATATAATCAGCGATCGCACACATAAGTTAATTGGCATCGCACACCTGCTCTTGATAGCTACTGTATAGTGCAGTTGGTATAGGTACAGTAGTTGCATGGGGCCAAGTAAAATTAGTGTTTACTCCTTGTTAAGCCAGTTTTCCACTAGGATAATTATTTCGCGCGAACAGCAAAGCCATTGATGTGATTGGCCAGCTTTTGTTGCAAATTTTTCGCTAGCCGATAATGTTGTTAAATTTACTGTTTGCACGAACAAATTCACCCAGTGGAAAACAGGTTTCGGTTTCACAAGTGTTTGCAAAAAGTTTCACAAAATTGCAAGAGTAATAATTAAACGCCTTGTCCATTGGGAATGAGAAAAGATGACCGTATTTACTAGTTTGAGCATTAAATTTTCACTGTCTCAAATGCGGCGCTTATTCGGTGGCTCAAACAAGTAAATATGGTATTGCAAAAAAGATGCCATTTTCTTTCTGGGAAGGCCTGGTGCACCTGTCAATTATAGTGTTTTACAGTAAAGTTTAACTTAGTAATAGGTACCTTTATGAAAATGTTGTAGCTGAGTACAGTACATTAGTTCAATTAAAGGTTCACATTGCGGAAAAAAAATGCTCCTATTTAATGACCCTTCTCCAGATTCATCTTGGGTGCCATCATCCATATCTTCATCCTGGGAATCCATCATTGAAAACAAACTTGAGTCATTATGAATTTCGTCCCAATCCATAGCACCCAATAGTTCTTGACAAGCTAAGTCAGACAAATCTGGAATATCACCAACGTCACCAAACACCTCACCCAAAACTTTTAATATTCCACATGCATGTTGTTCACGCCACACTTCAACATACTTCTTAACATCACAAATAGTAAATATTTTGTTACTGTTTTCAATAACACTAATAATTTGTGCATTCCCAAATTCAAGCAGAACAGTTGGTAATGACACTGTGTTACTCAATTGTTGTGTTTGTGTTTGTATTAAATGATTCCTAAAATCTTTCAACTTGGCTTTTAAAAGTTTCTTCTGCTCGTGACTGACAGGTCTTGTTTTTCCAGTGTTTTCATCTGAGGTCATAGTCTTCGAGTCTGGAATATCAAGTCCAATGATTGACTTACAATCATCTTCACCACATTCACATGCAATTGCACAATTGTCGCAACAACTGTGTCTATTTGAGGCAACATGCTTGTATCCAAAGGCTTTCATGAGCAATTCTCTTCTGCATGTCTTGTCACTACGAAGAAACTCCTTCATGTCTTGTGTACAATGTGTAGAAAGCAGGCCATTAAACAATAATATGCACTTACTTTGGCACCCATCCCTTCCTGCACGCCCACTTTCCTGGATATAACATTCAATATTCTTAGATGGCCCAAAGTGAATAATTCTGCTAACCTGCTTACAATCCACACCCATCCCAAATGCAATGGTTGAGATAAGTACTCTAATATGACCATCACCTTTGGACATATCTTTCGAAATGTGCTTTTTTACAGGTTCAGGTGTTCCAGCATGGTACATATCTACTAAACGACGTTTACAGTTAGGCACAGCATCCTTATAAAATAAATTACCCAAAGCGGTTTCGAATACTCGGTACAATACAGCACATTGCTTCCGAGTTTGACAATAAATAATTGTCCTTACTGCCCTTGTGCCATTACTTTTCACCTCCTCGATTACCTCGGTGAATAACAAATCAAGTGGAATATTTTTATCCATATACTGCAATGTATACTGTAGATTTGACCTATCAGGCGATTTTGAAACCACTGCAGTAGTATCGCTTAACTTCAAACTTTCATAGATAACAGCCCTGGTTTCTTTGGTGGCTGATGCTGTTACCACAAGGCACAAGCATGTTTACATCATCTGGGGAAAGTGATCGCAATTCTCCAAGATTCCCATACCAACTTATGAATGGAAGCTCGCTTCGTCTAACACCAGGCAAACCCCTTTGAAACACTTAATGGCCTGGCTATTCATACTTTGTCTTGTGTCTATATACAACCCTGTGCTTAGTTGTATCATGTTTAATACCTTGTTTAGGTCTTGCTTAATAATACTTTGGATTAATTGAAAATAGGTATGTAGGTAATAAATTATAAAATTAACATCAGTTATCTTACCATTGACTAATACAATGGGCTTCATCCACGGCAATACACACCAATGATTCTCGAAATGTCTTGCTCCCAAATATTCCCCTCCAAGTTGATTTGAGAAAGCATTCAGATGATCCATATACGTGTGTGTACTGACCATTGATGATACCTTGGAAAAGTCGATCGTCGTGTTGGTCTGATACACAGACTGCCGATAAACCTAGTTTGTTTAAATGTCTAACTTGATCTTCCATGAGGGCTTTCAGTGGAGAAATAACCACTACTATGCTGGTTCCCGTGCTTCTTCGAAAGAGGATATCGGCCATTACGGGTGCAGCTTGAAATATGAGCGATTTCCCATACGATGTAGGGAGATTAATGAAAACATCTCGCTTCGAAAACAGTTGAGCAAGGGCCTCTTCCTGTTCTTTATACAAAGAAGGTACTTGAAAAACTTTTAATACCTTATTAATTGCACGTTTCCATAAAATATTCCGATCTGTAAATTCCGCCATTTTTATTTTTTCCGACATGTCTAATGAACCAATAAAAACGCACAATACATGCAATTCTAGTGTGACCAATGACAATCTGTTATCTAAATCTCGACTAACGCTCTGACGTCACAGGCAAGATTAATGACGAATGTTCTCAGACGAATATTTTTCGTTATTCGTCTGTCTCAGACGAACATTAAAAAGGCGAAACTACAGCTGACATTAAAAAGGCGAAAAGTCTCATGGTGGAGAAGCATTCAAAGGAAAAACTGTCATGTTTGAAAGCCTGAGTCTGTGAATGTCTCCTCAGACTTTGAAGTTGCCTGTGAGAATATTCTGTTGACACTACATTGCCGAAATGCTCAAGATGCAGCAAAATAGTTTGGCGTACAGTATATCTTTACCACAGAGATTTATTGTGTTCGTATGAGAAAGGAAGTAATCCTAAAATAATTTCAGTGATATCAGTGGATATGAATGTCAATTTTAATACCTGGTACCTAGATGGTTCAGTTGAAATCATTGTTGAAGCAATTTATACAAAAATGGTATGTACAGTTTCATGCAAAGTGTATGGCACCAGACAGTTGAATGACCTCGGACCTGGGGCAGAGCCCCGAGTACACTGTATACTCAATTATCGACGTATATGCTCGCAGAATCACCTTCCACACCGGCCCAATTATGGGTTTTATGAGGGCTTTAGACAGAAAAACATGTCTCAGTGTTTGGGAAATGAATACTATTTTGGTTGTATGTGTCAAAACCCACAGTGACTTTGAAGTGACTGGTGTAGCGGAATAATAGTAGCGTGAATAACCTCATTCTGTGTCCTTAATAACTGAGTTAAACCATCATCTGTTGCCACCCCTACACTCCCACTCCATCAAACCCTCACCTCCCACTCCATCAAACCCTCACCCCCCCACTCCATCAAACCCTCAATGCTCAAAATATGTAAATCACTGTACTGTATTGTCTGATATGTATTATCTAAAAATAATTATACTGTTTTTTGTTGAAATAGGAAATTAGCATTTTTCTAAAAGACACAACGCCAAGTGGTCATGGTTATTTTAATCAATATATTATGTACATTTTACTACAAGGTACAAACTATTTAATGCGTTCACTTCTTTTTACAGAAGTATGTTTCCAACCGCACAACTCCTTTACAAGAATGTGCAATACCTACTAGTGAACTTGAACTACCATTAGACGATGGAAAAGATAAGGCCATGTATGTTCTTCATAAAATGTTTGCTTACAGTGAATTCAGGCCAATGCAAAGAGAGGCCATTGAAACTATCATTGCAAGTAAAGATTCACTAGTATTGCTGCCAACCGGGTCTGGTAAGACTGTATGTTATGCAATCCCAGCTTTACTCATGCCTGGTGCTACAATTGTGATAACACCACAAGAAATAGCCGAATTCTCAAGATGGTTTATTCCAAATGTAATTGTTTTTATAGTAAAATTAAATACACACGTTCCTGGGACCCAGTCCTCCGGAAGACGCTACTTTTTTTCCAAAATAGTGACTTTGAGCCTTTATATCTCCGAAACTAAAAGTCTAAGCCAAAAACTAATCTAGAACTTATTAACTAATTCATACTTAAAATTTCAAAATCATCCGAATTTTTTATGTCATTTTTTAAATTAATTTATTAGATCAAATTCAAAATTCATGTTAATTTAATTTAGCTCAACCCTGTTAAATTGCATCGTACCAATGTAAACGCACCTCTAAAGTGGCCATCTCTCTGTCTTTTTTTTTTCTTCTTTTATTTTCATTTTTTCTTTTTTTCTTCAATATTTTTTTCAAGCCTTCCATCCACGATCATCACAGCATCCACGATAGATCGCGATCCGTTATCCGTTTTCATATAATACACTATAGTATACTACATTCTCTGTTTTTAGTATGCAGTTGTTTGTATATGCAGTTTTTTCTTTAACTAACAATCCAATGAAGAACAGAACAGGAAATAGAAAAATGCGAATAATTTCCTTCGGCATGTCTTCTAGCGAGGCTCTACAACCTCTACTCTCTCAAAGAACTATGGCAGAAAGAAGAAGAGAACTCACAGAGTTTATTTCAGGACATAGGATGTCTAATAAGACATATAATAAGTAATATAATCTACTCTTAATATATAAGTGTAAGTTTAATAAAATGTAAGAATAATGAATCTAACAAAAGAAACAGAACGCTAACGAAATAGTTATTGAAATTACATATCATATATCATATTCATTATAATTATTAATATTTATTCAGAATCTTATAGTTTTCTTCTTTATTTTTTTATCTATTAAAATATTTTAATTATTTTATTTATTTTATTATATTAAACGCAATTCAGCAGCCCATTTTTTGGTTTTAATATTTTTAATATATCTATCTCTCTCTATCTCTCCATCTATATATGCCTGATTTTTCTGAACCTTCTTCTCACATTTTTTCACGCCTTTTCTTACCTTTCTTTATGTCTCTGTTGTCTCTTTTGTTCCTTCTGCGCTATTTTACTGCATTCACATAGCAGGTGATTTATTGTCTCATCTACCCTGCCGAACATCCTCCACTTATTATTAGTATTATTATCGGTATCGTTATTAAACGCTGTTTGTTTATTTTTCAGGAAAACAGTGCAGCCGGAGGGAAATATTCAATCTTAAGCTTTGGATGTGGGGAAGGGGCAAAAGATCGAGTAATACTGGCAGAAATATCTTCACGCCTTTCTGAAGAAGCAAAAATCCTTTACCATGCAGTGGATCCAGGTGCCAGTCAAATAGAAATGTTTAAGAAAGCTGTGCAGACTGAAAATGAAAGTAACGAACGTTTCAAGAATGTCAATTTTGGTTTCTTTGCGCAAACCTACGAGCATTACATGGAAACTAAGTATAAAAACGAGAACTCGTCTTCCGAGGCGAATCTGATTCTGTTCATTGATAGCTTGTGTCATTTTACCTCCTCCACGGAAGAGGCTCTAGTATACTGCTACAAGAACGTGTTAGCACGGAATGGTGTTATACTGGTGACGGCATGGAACGACCAAGATTTCTGGTTCAAAATACGAGAAATCTACGGAAAGGACAGAAACACGGAACGAAAAGCACAGGAAGGCAACGATTACCTTACCATTCAAGAAGTAGAAGAAATCGTCAAAAAGCATGGCTGGAACTTTCAGTTGTTCCCTCCAGAATATACTCTCGACATCACTGAATGTTTCAATTCTGCTTCCCAGGCTGGTAAACATTTGCTAGACTGCCTTGCGTGCTTCTCAAATGTCAAAGAGGAAGTCGACTCTGATCCAAAGAATCTTTTAAAGTTTCTACAAGATTCAGAGTCGATAATTGGAAATAAACACTTGCTTAAAGGAAAACATGGTATTATTGTGATTTATAAACAAGAATAAACGCTTGAAGTGGGCACTATTTTTATATAACCTGACTTACATATATACTACTAATCTTCATTTTCCTTACGCAATAAACAGTCGATATATTCAAACGACTATTGAAAAATTGGATGCCAGCCTTCTATATCTAATATAGGATATTGTCGAGTTGGTGTGTTTCGGCTATAACCGTGGAGATAGTCAAGGATGAGTCTAAATCGTTCTAGTTATTTATCATAATAGCAATGCAAGACTGGTTAGCAATAAGGTCAGAATTAGATTAATGTAAGCGTCCAGGTTAGGTTTAGATCTCGCATCAATGTTATTCTCAATGCCCGAGAGTCTAAGATATACGACGCGGCAAACTTAATAAAGGGCGTTATGCAATTTCGTTATACTTTAACAAATGTTTCAAAATAGTTTAAATGGCCTGCGAAACAACTATAAGTTTGGCTGAAATTATGCGGTGTCTGCTCTAAGGTTGACTATCGAGAGGAATGGACTGGAAACTATCATTAAATGCAGTGCCGTCGGATGGAAATTGTTATTCGGGGGACCGAAGCTATAGTGGGGTGTGGGGGTATGCTCCCGCAGAAGTGCATTTTCCGTGTTTCCTGAGAGTTATTTTTATCATAGTTATGCAGTTTTTACACCTCAGAATTCAAGATTTTGTAAGACACTTTTAACTTTTTACAACCTCATCCCGAAGTTTTGAAATAACATTCGCTTCGTGTACAATTATTACAAGCATCAAAAAATTGGTTTTGATTCTATTGAATAAGTATTCACTCAGCCCTCTCTGACCCGCTACCAATGGTAAACGGAGTCCCGCAAGGAAGTATTTTGGGACCAATACTCTTCAGTATATACATAAATGATTTGCCTAAAATCCCACGAAGCTGCTCCACGGATTGCTATGTTGACGACACCAAACTTTATATGTGTTTTCCTGTGCAGGACTATCAAAGCGCAATCACCGAAATCAATAATGATCTTATCAAGATACGGAACTGGTGCTGTGACAACTTGCTTTTGTTAAACCCCGATAAAACCGAACTGATTTTATACGGAAGCAGACAAATGATTTCCAAACTCCCAGATTTTCAGCTCACTTTATTGGGAAAGGAACTTATTCCAGCGCAAACTGTAAAAGACCTGGGTGTTACGTTTGACAAGAACTTGAACTTAATGAACATATCCTAAAAACCGTTTCATCTTGCATGTCTAGTTTAGGTCAAATAAGTCGAGTTAAACATGTTTTAAAGAAAGAGCTACTTGTTACTGTGATTAATTCACTAGTCTTTAGCAAGTTATATTATTGTTCAGCGGTCTGGTCAAATACTACAGATCGGAATGTACGAAAACTTCAAGGAATACAGAACTTTGCGGCCCGTATTATCAGTGGAACCAGAAAATACGACCATAAAGGAACTACGATGGATACCTGTAAAACTACAACTTTACTATCGCGAAGCCATCATGGCCTTTAAATGCATGACAGGAACGGCGCCTACGTATCTAAGTTCGCAATTTGTAAGTCGAGATAGTGTAAGTGGAAGGTCAACTAGACAATCTACACAATTGAACATTCCACTTCTAAAAACGGCATCAGGACATAGGACCTTTTATTTTAGAACTGTTAAATTGTGGAATGACTTATGCCCAGAACTTAAGTTGAGTATGACAATTCGAGATTTTAAACGTAAATTAAAGAGGATTTTATTCGAACAATTTTTATTAGAATGCATGTAGGAACATTGTATATTTTAGCTCTAGGTTTTACTATATTATACATATATTATTGTTAATTAGGTAATTGTCACTGAAAAGCCCCAATGGGGAGTTGTCAATAAAATATTGTATTGTATTGTAATATATACACACAATCTCAAAGTAACGACAAACTATTAGAGACGATAAGTTGATTGTAGTTGGCTCTACAAGAAAATATATATAGCATATGAAAAGAAGCAAAATCCTGGAAGGGAAATGAGAAAATAATTGGGGTCGTGGGGCAGCCCCCAGCACCCCCGCTCGACGGCCTTGAAATGTGTATGTCCTTGATTTTATATTTGGCAAAAATATCGGGCAGACTCGGCCATCAGTAATTGCGCGTACACCAAATAAGCCATTGTTGTTGTCGAAGCAAGCATCGCAAAATTAACCCTGTAACTCAAAAGCAAATGCTTGCTCTTCTATGAGAATTTTTAAAATCGATTGCACAGTAACAAAGCTACTAAACGATTGCTGTTAAAAAAGACTAATCTGGAAATAATACTGGATTTAGTATCTATTGTGCATGTTAAAAACGAAGCCGGAGCTCAGCCATACTACGGGACCAAATGACAAAATTTTTAGCGTGTAATCAGTGGTAGAAATGTATTGCTTGAAATGCATTTGATGCTTCGTATGTTAAAATAATGTAGTATTTTTTAGTGGTTCGAAGACGTTTTAGAAAGAAATAGACACAATTTTCTTGTATATTTGGCCCTATTGTAATGCCGGATTTCTGTTATCTAGCGATGTTTAACTCATTGTGTTTAACTGGCTTCATTTTCTGCACCAGTGAACAATTGGCTGCTCTCAACCTCGTTCTCAGGGTACTTTTTTGAGAAAGTTAACAAGCTTTCACGTTGCTCAAAGACGTTATAATGCTGAGTTCATGATAAGAATGACAGGAGTTGAGGATATCCCTGGAAAAAAAAATTATGCATTCCTTCTGTTTTGCATGTATGAAGAATTTCCTTTGTTTCGAAGGTGTGTCATCGAGCTGCCGCGTCGTAGATCTTAAAATTCCCTATTAATAACGCTAACCAGAACGATCATACACGCTCTTCCTTCATCATCAGGTAAGGCAAGTTTAGTGCATTTGGCTTTCTATCTTAACAGTGTAACAATGTGCGATTTTTCACACAAATCAAGCGAAGGAAAGTTAAAAGGTCAGCCATTGCTGGAGCAGGAATCTTTTGTCAAGTTATGATTTAGTTGTCGCAACAGTTATAGTCTGCGTGGCCGGCCCTCGTTGGAGCGGAAAAGAAAAATGGGGACTAAACGCCCTAATAAAAGCTCATTAAAATTGACCAATAAAAACGCAGCTGGACTATAGGGAAGAGGTCGGACAAGCAATTAGCGAGTTGTCACGTGAGCTCTCGACCAATGAGATCACTCTATTTTCTCATCGTGTTATCTGAAAAAATTTGGCAGAAAAATTTGCATTCGACGCAAAATAAATCGAGAAAAAACATTAATATTAAAATTTTCTTGCAAACTTTCAAGTGTAGTGGTACTACTACTAAAGATCTGGCGATGTCTGCAAAAATCTCTGAGGTAAACGTTATTTTCAATGTTATTTTGATGTTTGAAGTTAGTCGACTCCCCGCGACGTGTTGACTCAAGTCTAAATATGTTTACAATGTTTAAAATGAAATATCTAGAAATTCCCACGGTTCAATTTTCTTCATTTTTGGTAGTCGTCAAGACAAAAATATAAGCTTTAAATCTGCTGGAATGATCCCGGTGATCCCCCGGCAGTTTTCGAGATATTAGGCATTGAAGTGACCATAGTCTTTTCGACGTTTGCCAAAATGGCGTCTAATAGTTTAGGAAGATATTGCGCCACCAAAGCTTGTTTTTCCCAATGAATCTTGAAACTTAAGTAAGCGTTAAAGTACTTTTGAATGAATTTTAGGAGAAATTTGCGTGTTGTTTAGAGATTTTATATCTGGGCTAGTGTCTGGCTCTGTCTGCAATTTTGTTATCTGACGGCCCACTCGACTCGAAAATATCGAATATTTTGTCATTGTTATTCAATTTTTTTCCTGGAATGCATCCATGCTATTTCAGTAACTATTGATCTACCTATGTGAGCAGTATTTTGTAAGGTAAACGTTATTTTGATCTTTTATGTAGGCTGTACGTCGTCATATTGTATTAATCCGATGACATTTCTGTCAACAATCTTTGAAGTTGAATCTTTTGTCGCAGTGTTGCTCGTATTTTTCTAAAGGAGTTGACTTTACTGTTTAAAATAAGTGCTGAGTTTTGAAAGAAAATTTTAGAAGTAAAATTTGTTGTTTATATATTTACAGATTTGTATTTTGGGTTGAATTCTATCATTGTATTGTTAATTTGCCTTCTTGGTGAATATTTGCTTTCTTTAATATTTCTTTATATATGTAGAGAATGAGCAGAGATGTTATTATATTTTATGCATGTACTATGTATTTTCAATAAAAATGGAACTGTATATTACTGTATAAAAGTTTGTTTTGTCTACATTTCACCGGTAATTTCTGTTGCAAAAGTATATGTTTAAGCTGATGAATAGAAGTTCTTTGACAACCCCAATATGGCGGTTTTCAGTAGTCACAATGTGCTATTGGGATAAATAAATAACTAAATACATATTAAAAGTCGAACCTTTGATGCCAGCAGAATCAATTTGGCCAATAAATATTTAGTTTTTCTCACTATTTGCACAATGTACATTACAAATACAGACGATCCAAGCAGTGGGTCAGCTTATGAAATCATTTACTTAAGTATATGTATACATAGTGTCTAGTTAGACCCTTCATGAATGAGGAGTAAATATGTGTGTATTGTAAATAATGCATAGTATAATTTTGTTAAATGTAATTTATAACTGCAGGATCCCACTGAAAAACACTTCGGTGATGTGGGTATCCTGGTTAAATATAAATGAATAATAAAATAAAAAAATATACAAAATGCAACAGTGAACAAAGTGTCCACAAATTACATATAGAATTTCAACACATGAACATTTATATTGACCACAAGACCAGTTGATCACACGCAGCCTTTGAGATTTCTGCACAAATAAATCCATTAAACGGACTCAAAGAGCCTTGTTATACATCGAACACAAACACTAAACACATCCATAATGATGGCATTGAGTCTCTGTATCAATAGCGTCCATTTTCGCAGAATTTGCTATGGCCAGAGTTGTTGACTTCACGGCAGTCAACGCATAAATGAGGCCGCACGTGAAACATACGCTCATTACCCATGATGCCTTGCGGCCTGCTTGTCCGACCTCCTCTGGGGAAAACCCACTGATCTGAAAATATAGTACCTGGATCGAGCTTCTATACCTATGAAAATTGAAGCCAGTTTTGGATTTGGCGGCCATATTGGAGTGACCACCAATGGCCGTCGTGAGTCGAAGCAATTTGAAGGAAGTATTTTCAATTTGCGCTGTGTTGGGCGATGGAATTATTGAAGTTTAATTGGAAATATGTAAAGGAGTTTGTATATTGTTAAAAGTAATCGATTTGGGTTGATTTCGGGCGTTTCTCGGCGAAAAAACTGTTCGCGTGTTTATGTTGTTGTCAGCCATGAGTGAGCATATTCACGTGAAAATTTTTGAATAAATCGCCGTACTGTGTCTCTCGGCGTAGTAATCAAAGAAATTACAAGAAAGGAGACAGTTTCACATGGGAAAGTAATACTGGGCAAATAGTGATGGTGAAAGATCGGCCTTAAAACGGGTTTTTGTGACGATTAAAGTCGACGAACTTTGAGTGTTGTAGCTACAATAATGACAATGTTGCCTTCCGCAGTAATAGTAAATCAAGAAACGAGACAGGACGTCTTGTGGAAGTAATATTGCGCGTATAAATAATGAGGAATCACTGATTCAGGCTGAAAACGAATGTGTTAACATAAACTTTACGCGTAAGTGGCCGTGATGCACTGTCGCGATAATGCCATACTGTATAGGACATATAGAATTTATAGTGCTTGTAAATAATAGTATACTTAATACTTTCTATGTTCAGTTGCTTCAAATTTAGTATTATGTTTGTAGTGAAGCCATAAACTATTTTAATTTTTATACTGTATATTTCTTGTAAAAGTATGTTTTAAATTTCTGTGAAAGATTTTACCTGTCTGAAACATTCTGTATCTTGTGAAGAATTTTGCAAAAAACTGTATGCAATAAATCAGCATACCATGATAACTGGCCAATGCTATTGTAAAATTTCTCATTGACAAATGTTTTTATTAATTCAAATTTATTTTTAATATGTCTTTAAACTAGATTTATACCATTAGGTTCCTAATCTACTTGTCAACTATGGTGTCATCAATTCCTTGGCACAAGAAAGAACAGGGGCTAAATATATTAGGCCATCCTTTTAAGGCAAGGTCTGAAATTTGCAGTATCCCGATATCCACAAGGTACTAAAATTGGTATTGGATACTAAATGCTAACTGTGAATGACTTGTATCCTGACTGGATACTACAAAGCTTCAAACATTGGTATAACATTAAATGTCTTAATTGATCAACATTCAAGACAGATGTACAGAAGTTTGCTTAAGGTTTATATGCATCTTAGTGTATCACAATACCAACTTATTTAGTGTCTAGTTGTTGACTGTTGTGTCTTATGTTGTTATTGTTACTTGTAACAGTGAGATGGGTCAGGAATGGGTAATCCAGTTGGAATGGATACCAAAAAATAATTTAAATTTCAGATTCTGGAAAGGGAGTGGATTAATTTTTGAACCAAGACTTAATGTATATTACATGGTTTGTAGGTTAAACATAGTAACTGAATAAGATAATCCCTGATATATTGGTGTATTTCCCTGGGGTTCCCAACAGAACATGTATTCCCCACTAGCACCACCCCTGCTTCCTCTGCACAGATTCAAGCTTAAAATACATGTTGTGAATAAATTGTTCACTTAATTCATCAGGAAACTAAATGCCACAGCATGATGTTTTATATAGATGGCCTGTAATCAATCTCTTGAGACACAGTAGACAAATTTGTAGTGGTACATTCTGACAAATTCTGTCAATCTGACCAGTATAATTTAGTAAATACAATTATAACAGCATAAGTACTTTTTATTTATTGTGCTTCAGCAAACAATGAACTATTTTCTTGGACCTGTTAAATATACGTCTGTTCGCTGGGCAACAACAATCAACTATTAATTGTTGTAGCTACAACACGCAAAGTTCGTCGACTTTAATCGTCACAAAAACCCGTTTTAAGGCCGATCTTTCACCATCACTATTTGCCCAGTATTACTTTCCCATGTGAAACTGTCTCCTTTCTTGTTATTTCTTTGATTTCTACGCCGAGAGGCACAGTACGGCGATCTATTCAAAAATTTTCACGTGAATATGCTCACTCATGGCTGACAACAACATACACACGCGAACAGTTTTTTCGCCGAGAAACGCCCGAAATCAACCCAAATCGGTGACTTTTAACAATATACAAACTCCTTTACATATTTCCAATTAAATTTCAATAATTCCATCGCCCAACACAGCGCAAATTGAAAATACTTCCTTCAAATTGCTTCGACTCACGACGGCCATTGGTGGTCACTCCAATATGGCCGCCAAATCCAAAACTGGCTTCAATTTTCATAGGTATAGAAGCTCGATCCAGGTACTATATTTTCAGATCAGTGGGAAAACCCTGAACTGAAGGAAATGTATTCGCTTGTGCATAAACATGTCAATCAAGATGAAGAAATGTAATAATATATTCCCGTGTGCGTACACATGTCAATTAATTATTGGTGTTGACCAATCAAATTCTACGTTCAAAAATTGATCACTCCCCGTTCTTTTCCGCTCCAACAAGGGCCTGCCACGCAGGCTACAATAGTTATTGACTATTTTATAACTTAGGCGAAGAGACACATGCATGCATGGGAACAGATACATGCATGCATCTGTACAATTTTTTATGACTGTATCTTACGACTGGCAATTCAGTGTTTAGTATTCAGCTATACGATTTAGAAATCGTAAATTCGGTCTTTGTTCTTCATTCTTTGATTTTCATCTTTTGCAGATGATGCTAATCTCTTCTATTCGCATAAAGATATTGGTATACATTACCCCAAAACACTAATTCTGAATTATCTAAAGTACATACATGCATGCATGGCTCTGCTCCAACAAATTTTCACTTCAAAATATTTCTAATTTCGTATTGCAAATGAATGGTAGGTTTTAAACCAGGAAAACTGTACAAATATCTTGGTATTTTTGTATTGATTCAAACCTCACTTGGAAACCTGATGTTGAGTTTCTCTCAAAAAAAATCAGAAAAGGCATATTAATTGGCAAGTTTCCATATAATAGTTTCCAGTAAGCATCCTTGTATAAATTTCATAACCATGCAGTTATTACCTTCCATCTCTAGTTCATTCTTTTCCTCGATTAATCAAGCACTGATATAATTATAATACACGATCGGCTATGAAACAGACTTTTATCTTCCGAGAGCAAGTAGCTACTAGATTTCGAGGAGCAAACATATTGAGTTCTATTGATGAATCTATAAAATCTGCAACTCTTTGTTCTTTCGGAATAATAATTTATATAACAGTCTCTTAAATTATGTATACTTAGTTTTTTCTTCATCTTCCAATATGTTTATATATTTCTTAACTGTATTCTAATTTGTATGATTTTTTGATATACACCTCGACTTGCCAGTTTTTATATCCTAAAATAATTGTCATTGTATGGCTCCCTGACTCGTTTAGCTGGATTTTTACCTATTTTCCGGGAGCCAGTGCCCTTTCAACCTATAAATAATTATAATATATATACTATATTCTAAACTGTACATACACTCAGATATATGTTTGTATTTATTCCTAAATGTTATTCTGATTGTGGCGGGTGCAAATAAAGTTGTTGTCGTTGTTGTTCAGCTATTTGTTGTCTAGCAATTTGTCCATTTGTGGTCTTTTAATTCATACATTAACAAACATATTCCTATATAGCGTGTTGATAGCATTAATGTACACTGTCTTAATATCTTCCTTATTAACTACACGATGCTCAGCGTGTTCTGCAAAATGCAGATATACAATGATTTCAACTTCCTCATTAATATTGCCACATGTAAAATACTTTCTCAAGGTCGAACATCAAATTCTTTAAAATATCGTAATCATAAATCTCTGTTGCAAGCTCCAATCAGGCGTCTTGACGGCAGTGACCATCGTGCATTTTAGCGTTTCTTTCGCGATTTTTATCCTCCACATTGATAGTCTAGCCGGTGTCTTCCAAGAAAACCATCATCATATTTAGGCTTCTTCACAGTAAATATAGTGGCAAATCAGGTTTTAACTCATATTAATAACCTTAAATATCAATAAAATTACAAAATATAACGTGGTAAAACATCGTTTCTTCTAACACCGCGGAAATAGAAAAACTGACTGTTTGGCTAAGGACAAGAGTAACAGTACCACTGACCCCTCTTCAGTAGAAGCCTTTTATGCATGAGTGTTGTCAAGTAATAATAACAATAATAATAATAATAATGATTTATTTAACAGATCCACTTACATGGCTCTTCTCTGTTAAAATACTAAGATATAGCTAATATAAATAGACATTAATGTAAAACTCACTAATAATATAGATATATAAGTAGAAAATATATGTACAAGTAAAAAATCATTCTTGATATGCTCTTTGACGCAAAAAATCTTCGGTTAAGGTTATAAATTCCTTGTATGTCTCACAGTTCCTGGTACTGTCAGGTAGAAAGTTGAAAAGTTTTGCGGCACTATCTTGAAAAGTTCCTGTTTCTCTGGGAACAACCAATCTGACCGACTTTGTTGAACGAAGTTCTCGAACGCACGTTTGTTCTTCTAATTTAAGATAGTCTGGCCATTCTGGGAAGTGCGGGCCTTTAAAACATAATTTCAAGATGTTTAAATCTCTTCTCTTGTTGACAGGGAGCCATCCAATTTGCAGTACGTCTTTTTTGCACTTCACGTACCGATTTAAAACAAAACTTGCTGTTGCGAATTATTTATTTATTTATTTATTTACCTTTTGCAAGCGTCTTGCCAAAAATTGTGGCAAAGGATTGTGATGATTACAATCCTAAAATATTTGTAAAACGATCATGAATTGGAGCGAATAAAGTCATGCAAGCTTCTTGGAGTATACGTCAATGAACACCTCAAATGGGACGATCATATTAACCACACTATATCGGCCTGCTATGCCACCTTGAGAGTATTAAGGAAACTCAAACATCTAGCTTCAAACAACCTCAGAAAGCAGTTGACTGAAGTATTGGTCCTGTCCAAAATTGACTATGCTGATGTCGTCTAAGTTGATGTACACTCGACCAGTGGCGTAGCGAGTTTACGATTGACGACGCAAGAGGACTGAAGAGTATTGCGTTTGGGATGTCTTTTTCGCGCGGCGTCTTATTGCACTACGAAACGCAATTTTTCCAATTCTACCTCGTGTTGACAACGTAGTATGTTTTAAGGTGAGTTCCCTGAACAAGCTTACTAAAAGAGGTAGATAAGACTCTGAAACGGCCGTTTCCCGCGATCTGGGGGCTTCAGATTTTAATATTTTTTTCCCTCGGCGCCAACCATGGCGGCGCCTCGTGCTCTTGGGGCCCCACAATATTGAATACGTTCCTACGCCTCTGCCCTCGACATTTGTTGAGTAGAGAAAATCATTGTTTTGGTTTTCGTATAATTTAATGCTAGACTACAGTCACCAGACCAATTGTTCAGTTGTTCGATAGAGTTAGATATTGTTTCTCTGCACTTGCTTAAATCCTTGACTTTGGCGTGTTCATATATTGTGGTGTCGTCAGCATATTGACGGATTTTGGCATCGAAAACATCCTGAAGGTCGGCAGCATTGATGTTAAATAAGACAGGTCCCAATATGGAACCTTGAGGTATGCCAAAATTAAAGTCAGTTATCGCTGAACGAATATCGTCAATCTGAACATACTGCTTGCGATGTGAGACATAGTTTAGTGTCCATATAAGAAAATCTTTGCAAAATCCAAGCTTGCTCATCTTCAAGATGAGGCTTTTGAAACTGATGGTGTCGAAAGCTTTAGAAAAGTCTGCCAGTATCATCATGGTAATTTCTCCCCGATTCATTGCTTTCATGATGTCGTCTCGTATGGCTTGCAGGACAGTTGTGGTTGATTGGCCTTTCCGGTATGCTGAGATAGAGCTACTGAGCAATTTGTTTTCGTCAATGAATTTACGTAGCTGACGGAAAACCAGTCGTTCGTAAAATAGCAGCAATTGTAGTACAAGAAGGCACATTTTATTCATCATCGCGGATTCATGACTTCACCAGGTTCTACACTGCACGTCACCACACATTACTTCATGAAAGGGAAGCAGTGTTGTCGACAGCAAGAAATATTCGCATGTATGATGACTCTGGAAAATCAGATCATCGCTATAGCATATAGATATCGTTCAAAACTTATCTTTTGTCGAAAAATCCTCAAGTTATCTTCGTGCGAGCAGATAAGTGAATCCCGAACGTCGTACGTACTTTAATTTGAGAATAATTAGTCCATGAGCACCAAAAGATACTGCAAAGACACTGGTTTTGGACCAGTGAGCAGAAGTACACTATGCAGAATTTTCAGCGTTTGCTGCGCGTCGGTGAGAAAATCCCTTCAAGCATGGATTACATTTCAATATGGTAGAAAGATTGGTGATGAATACCGTCAAGCGGGCAAAAGATACTATTGATAAACTGAACGAAGCAAAACGTTATTTAAAGGGTACTAATTATAAGGTGACGTCATTATTGTAACAGTTTAGTAAATATCCGGTCGTTAAAGTTGTTTCGAGATGAAATAAATGGTTGAGCAAATTCGATTGACGACCATTAATGATTGGAAACTGTAGATCATGCTTATAGATTTTCTCTGTTGTCCTATCGCAGGCACACGTTTCAACTTATTTTATCCTGAGGATATCCTGAATTAAATAATTTCATTCCTCCTCGGGGAGGGAATGAAGTGTCGAAATGAGAACGACCCATGAATCCATACCGAAAGATTGTTTCGCAGTTTACTGCAACAATACGATTTATGCATCACCTGATTTTCATCTGTCTGTCCACGTCATTGGCATTTACAGTGCTTCTGCAAACATTCAACATACGCACGCCACATATGAGTGATATGACATTCTAGAAGAACGCTTTCCAACAAACACCGAAACAGGATTTTGCCAAACTTATGTGGACGTAACCAAGTAACTGGAATTGACGGAATTGAAATAACTCGTGTTGGGAATTGTAAATAATGCAATGATTGGAGTCGGTCTCTGAAAGTATTTAGCCGGTCTCGCATAGCATTGCGTGCAATTTAGCAATGCAACATTTTGAGACCAATTGCACTTATTTTGAGACTGACCAGATCTTTTCACTGGGGGGGGGGGGTGAACCCCTGGCAACATCAACGTTTTCCGCGAAAATCTGCGGACAATTCTGTCGAGATGGTGCTGCACATGCACTGGGTGGGCTTAGAAAACAATAGCGCAGAAAATGAAGAGGTTTACCGAAACACAGAAAAAATACCTCATTGATGTGTTCCAAAATGTATAGATTGTTGGAGATAAAGAAGATCCAGCAGAAACATCCATGCTAATGAAAAAAGGCAAAAAAATCTCGAGGCTGGCTAGCTTGATAAGGACATACAGTAAATATAACAAGAACTCCGACGTTTCGAGGGATGGCCCTTCGCTACTAATATCCAGACGAAGGCCTTCGCTCGAACGTCGAAGTTCTTCGCGTAGTTAAGTTTGATCCAACAAACCCGCAGCATATCGTGTAACTCTACCTACACCGGAACCATGCATTAAAGATATTCTTACAGTAAATAGTCATATATCGTAAATCCTCTATTAAGCTCTTGGGGACTTATTTATTTCAGCTACGTTTCAGGGAGTAGTTGTTGAAAAGTGAATGATATATAGTTGTTTAATCTTGTCGGAAGTGGTTTCTTAAAAGAGGGACTGGGGATTAAAAAAGTTCCTCTGCTTAAAAGAGAGACGGGGGCATATTGGATAAAAGGGGGCATATATACTATTTTTCCCTTGTTGAAGTTATTGAAAAGACCGAGAGATTGAAATTTTCAAAAAAACTATAAAACAGAGCAGGACAGGATAAGTCGTATTTTAAATAGCGAAAGCACTGTGTTTGATTTCAATTGCGAGAGACATTGCATGAGAACTCATGAAACAATAACTTTTTCAAAATTATTACAAAAGAAACCAATTATTTCAAAATTCTTGTTTACGCAGGCGTCCTGCAATCTATTTGACGGGTATGAAGCTATGACAACATAATAAATATAAGAGAAGACCTGTCTACACCCTAAGATAATCTCAATCATGATTTTTAACAATATGTTCAAAGTTTAATAACCTGTTTTGAATTTCGTAACCTGTTAAAACACGTGACCTCAAAAGTAGTTGGGTCTACCCAATTGTATATTAGACTTTCCGGTTTAGGCGTTTAGCAGAGCAAAAATGTGCAGCACGGGTGTATCTGCTAACTTACACTAGATAAAAACGTGTGAGTGGCCTGACATTAAGACCGGCGTCAAACAAGGCTGTAATTAGCATGTCAGTATTTTTGTTTGCGATTGTAGTGAACTGGGTAACGAGCAGGGACGTCGCGAAGGCATGAACATTGGGGGGTGTCCTGAAATTTTGACCAAGTTTTGGGGAACATTTTGACCAACTTTCAAGTTTTGAGTTTTGACAACGTCACTTAGGTGAAGGAGAAACTGAATGCTTGTGGGGGAGTTTTGTGCTAGGTAATTTAAGTTACAAATAATATAAATTTATCTGGTCTTCCAACAACGTAACTTTCCCGTTTCAGTTTTAACAATCACCAAAAAAAAGCTATGATTGAATATAAAATCAGCGCTAGACCATAAGCCAATTTATAATTGACTGGTAAGCACTTCATCTTGCGAGGATATAGTGGATCAAGAATAATCAAGGTGAGGTTTAGTGGTTTAGCTATAGATATTTTCGTATTTATGCGCAAAACAAAACAAAAAATGTTGATTGTTAAACCGGATGTCAATTCGCTGCTAATTCGCTCCTTGTTGGTCAATAAGTATTTTGGTTTTTGACTATATACTTTCGCACTTTCAGCTTATAAGTGACCAATTATTTTCACCAAAATTTTTTCAGTTTGACCAACTTTTTCCGTTTAAAATTATTGGGGGGGTGTAACACCCCCACACACCCCCCCAGTAGCTACGTCCCTGGTAACGAGTTGGTCAATTGCATAATGTGGAAATTCATTTTAAAAATCGACGACTTGGATTTTGCTGATGATATAGCCTTTTCTACTAAATAATGGAGAAGGAAGGCGGGTAGCACTCAAAATCAATCTGGAAAAGACGAAAGTGTTGAGGATAAATGCAAGGAACCTGGAAAATATTACGGCTATAGAAAAGCCTAGCGTGCGATGTGGAGATAGTCGGACGGGCGAAAGTAGGGGCAACACCAAATTTAGGGAGGTTCTGACCATGGGAGAGGCCAGCTTTATTAATCCCCTGCCCCTGAATTGGTGGATCCTAATCCAAAAATATGGTAGGACCAGTCCGTTGCAACTTGCCGGTAACCTCCGTTAATCGCTCACTTCCCCCTGACAGCCTTGGCATGCACTGACATACATGTTATGCAGTGTGATTAATTGACTGTGGCACTAGGTTATCAGTCTGAAATCATCGGGATCACAAATTAATGAATGAATTATTCTCACTTAAAACATACTGGAAATTTAGTGAGAGGTGCCATCTCCCGAGTCGCAGTCAGCTACTATCGGGCAAAGTGCTTGAATTATTGTATTTCTGCAGTAGTTACATTTCCTGTATATTACCGAAAGTAGCGACCTGTCCTCAGAAGGTAATGGCCCTCCGAAAGTAGCAGTCCCCATTCCCCAATGGCTGCTAAATCCAAAAGTAACGGGAATGGTGTTACATTGGGGCCGTGTGACAGATTGACAGTTGTGCGAAAATTTAACAATGAATAATTATAAACTGGTACATACATTTATTGCAATTTTGGCTCTACCTCTAACATCAGCATTGTCATTTTTCTATGCATGTATTCATAGTCCCTAATACAGTGTCTGGAAGCGCGGCAAACTTGAAAGTGCCATGTGCATGGGTTGATGTTGAGGGTGTGCTGAGAGTGCACGTTTTCTTTGTTTTACAAATGTTAATATTCAGCTGCACGGATTTTATTGGCTGCTTCCTTCATTATGCTAAGAGAACAATGTGTTTACTGAGCGTGAAGGTGCACAAGCATGAACAAAAACATAGAACAAAAGGTTAGCTGCGTTTCCAGACACTGTATTATAGGGACTATGATGTATTAAACCGCTTAAACGTGCTAATAATTTATAAAGTCTACTTAGCATATGCTATATAGGCACTCGAAAATTGTTATTTCAACTGATCCATTTAACCTAACGAAAATTGTTATACAATTTCATAATAAATAATACAACTTAATCAGCGTAGCTTTTGTGTCTTAAATACAGTAGAGATCGATCCCCATCTTCTGCAACAGGCCCATTTTTGGATTATATATATATATATATATATATAATAATAGATAGTTATTTTTCACTAAGTTCACACAGTCAAGATCTGTCAGTTTGAAAGCAATTTAACATCTTCATTCCTTCACGACGCAGGATTGAATTTCTCCAGAAAAATATCAGACAGTTGAATGTCGAGTTCAAAGCGACAAATGTACTTGACCAAAGATTGAATAACAAGACTTGACTATCGTAAAAGGACGAGTTCCATTTCATCTGTAAAGTTGAATATATAATTTGTGGACAAGAACAGACGAAAAAGCAAACAACCACCAAATTACACGTAGAAATACTTTTGACATTTAAGTTGTGTCCTTTAGCTTTGCTACTTTTGCTATCTTGATAACTCGACATTACTTTATTGCGAGCAACTCTTTCGTCCACGCGTTTTGACTTTGAAATGATAAACATTTTGTAGTTTAAGTAAATGAACAAGAACAAGAATAATAAAAGAAAACCGGTTATATAAATATGAGCCCATATTCTTATATAATACAATAATGGCAACTGTCCAGCTAGAAAAATCATTAAAGATGCCATAAGGAATGAAAGCCTGTTCTTGGAGACTTGTTTTTGATGGAAAAATGGATACGTTAGGGCTAGGAACCGTTCGATATTCAACGTAAATAACGCAAGCATTGAAAAACCAGACAAGAGAATACACATTACACTCCTTATTTGTTCACGCAGTTCATCAAAATCTTCTGAAAACCAAAAAATTGTTGATATTATTTGCAGAGGATGAATGATAGTGACAACAAGCAGATCCATACAGGATAAAACAATAATCATAAAGTAGCATAGTTTCTTTCCATATTGTGACGACCTCCATAGACTGATTATAACCACAGAATTCAGGAACACGCCTACAATCATAAAGGAAGCATTCAAAAGACAGATGCATAACAGGTGAACGGAAGCAACAAAGCCCATTTTAACCTATTGTCTTGAACGAAGATTTTCTATTTTGTCAGTTTTGAAACGCGCTCTATATTCCACATTTAATATAAAATAAATTGAAATGAACCTTATTATACATATGTATATAGTATGTAAATAATTTGAATTTATAATATTGACGATTGGAAGGACAACATTATGAAATTTAATACCCAAGAAAGAAAGAGCAACACCTGCCCGTGTCAATGTGTCATGCATGCAATTAGGAGGAAATAAACCACGAGTGCATGTTAAAACCACGAATAGGAATAAAAGTTTTAAGATATTTTTTAAACGCTGCGCTATAATTGCTGTTTACAGTTTTGAAACTTTAATTATATTATATAAACACCGCGGAAAAACGTCTGCGCGTGCGTGAACTGAAATTTGATGTCAAAGTGTTCCGAAGGTTGCCGAAGACTCGATATCGAGGTGTTTCTTTGCTGTTAAATTGCGAGCAAAATAATAATTTGATTAACATTTTTTCAATAGCTCCTTTGCATAGCATCAATAGTTCGTTTACAATAATAAAACTTTATGATTTTCTCGAAAGTTTGAAGACATTAAGACCCTTATACTCCTGGAAAATTTTTTATTCATTCTTTTTGTACATTTACAATTACATCAGAAGATTTGGTAACATAATATGATATAGTTTATTTTAAGTAATTAGGAATAATAATAAAATTTGCTTATACTTTAGGTCTGAACTAAGGCAAATGATAGTCTTGCACGAAATGCTCGATGCATGCATCCCTGCTCAAATAAGAGATTATTGATTTAATTTCTGTTTATATTTACTATGATTTTCGATGTTAGGAGACTAATGATTAAGATTTAGTCTACTTTCCTGCAGTAATTTTTGGGGCTTTTTTTAATCTTGAATGAACAAATAGCCATGTTTTTGTTTTGGATGTTTGGGTTTAAATTTGCCACTATTTTTTAGCTCCATGCTGAAAAGCTGATTAAAGCTGAAAAGCTGATTATTTTATATGGTTTGCTGATCATTACACCGAGTTTTATTCCAAAATTAAGGTTGATACAAATATTTTTTCCTCAGTTATAGAGTTATTAATATGTTGCTGACGCCAACATGATATTAGAAAAAGGATCGTTAATACTATTTTGTACAACGTAATTTGATGCTCTTCAAAATTCAAATATCAAAATTTTTCACTTCTTACGAATGTCTATACCCTTGAACAAGTAGGAAAGCATGATAGTTGCATACGAAGTGAATGTCATTAACCGGCTTTCTCTTTGGTATCTTTTGATTGAAACCCTTCCTTTGTTCACTGATTTTATGATATGGATATGGTGGGCAAACAAGGTAATATCGATACCATATGAACATTTTCGGCAATCTATTTTGGCACAATTATGACAGGGATAAAAGTTTCACAAACAACAGCGTTTCGAGGTTAAATGTAACTGAAGCATTTATAAAATATGCTTTGAAATAAAAAAGGAATATATGGTCGTAAAACGTTATTTTATTATTGTAAATATAAAATTGTACAACAATATCATTCGCTTCAAACGGTGACCGCATGTACTAAGTACCGCGGGAGAAAAAAGGGTCAGGTTGCTGTAATGCATCAGTGATAATTATCGGTTTATTTTTTTGATCGCCGCTAATTCATGATTCCGATTTGTCTCTTGGCCAGCCAATCAAATGCCGAGAAATTTATGAGTAAATTAAGCCGCCATATTGTCCCACAAACAACATGCTATTCTGCCGCGAAATATAGTATTATATACATACCACATAAATCATGGTTTTACGGTGCGCTTGGAACACTTGTAACGCTGACGAACGTTTCCCAGCTAGATTAGAAGGAGGCCGATTTATTTTATTTCCGAAACCAAAAACAAATTTGGAAAAATGTCTTGGTTGGATTAAAGCGTGCGGAAGGCCACACGATCAGCTCAACGTGAATAGGATAAACAAATATAAAACAGTGTGTTCAAAGGTAAGGTAGTATATTTATTTGCTTTACACAGTATTGTATGTATCAAATGCTTTATTATGAGTGCCAAATGCTTCAACATGGCTGCTGAAAAAACACACCACAAATTTTAACCTTGCAGCATTTTGTTGGGGGAGATGGGCGAACGGACGATTATCCGGACCCTATTCCTGCTGATGGTTCAAAGCCAAAGTTAGCAAAAAAACCGCCAAAGAGAAGACCGTTTGAAAATATTTCTGAGAATCAAATAAATCAAACCCTTGGTCCAGATTTCCAAAAGCAGAGACTCAAGGAAAACAGCCTAGCACAACTACAAGAAATGTATGGACAATAAGTTAACATATATTTTCTTTCAATATTAAAAAATGGCATTTTTAAAAGTCTACTTTATTGTCTTTCTTGCCTATTTTTTTACAGGGAATATGCCAACAAGGAAAATGTAATGTTCAACAACAACAACAGCAACAACAACAACAACACAGACAGAAGAGCCATGTAAGCCTATTTCCCCTCCTGTTTATCCAAGAATGGCTTTGCATATTTCTTAAAAAACTCTGCTAGTTTGTTTAACATTGAGTTATTCTATTTACATGGATATAATTCTTTGTGTAATCAATAAAATCACAAACGTCAGTTCCAATAATCATCAGCTGACCCTGTACTTGGGCATAGTATTCGTGATCCTTCTTTAAAGCAAGCAATTTAGTTGTTTGATCGATTTGTAAGCAGAAACTATCTAACTTGGCAGATGCTTCCTTAATTGTATAATCTCTAGCAGTGTAAGGGCATTCTATTTCGCCCATGCCGCTCTTGCCATCGTCATGCCTGGAAGCGTATGTTTGTAGATATTTGGCCTTAGCATTGTTTTCGTTTCTCTTCCCATAATCGAGTGATGGGGCAGACACGAATTTCTTTCCACAAAAGAGGCTGCTTAGGAATTTTTCAGCTGGGATTACCTCCCTTTTAAGTACTTTCCCAATATTGGATGCTGCAAGTCTGCATTTCCTTGCTTCAAACCACTGATCTGAATTTGCTTGCCCTCCTGTGCTTTGTTCAATGTGGTGTATGTCAATGTCTGCAGAACTATTTAATTATTGATATTCAGGTGGAGATGATATAATTAAAAACATGCCAAAAGAATTTAAAGCAGATTTCTCTACGACACTAGTTATCTTAAGGGTCTAATAGGATGTGATCCTAAAGGTACCATAATATTTGTTTCAGAATTATTCACAGGATCAGTTTCAGATAAAGTACTTGCAGAGCAAAATGTTTTTTTATGATTTGCTCAAGGCCCTCAAAGTACATGGGTATGTTCAGCAAGAGGATGCCATTATGGCAGACAAAGGTTCACCATATGTGATGAATTAAAAAAATTAGGTTTATTGTTAAGTATTCCCCCTTTTTGCTACATCAGGGAGTCAAATGCCATCTTCAGATACTGTTTTAACTCAGAAAATTGCCAAACACAGAGTACATATTGAGAGGGTTATTGCAATGGTGAAAATATATAAAATTCTTTCTTGTCGCATACCAACAGCTTTATTTAAGACCATTAATAAAATTCGGTCTGTATGTTGTTACTTGACATTATTTCAAGATGTTTTTATAAAAGAAAAAATACTGTAAAAAAATAAGTGCACCTGATATGACAGAACAGACCATATATCCATAGGTAGTTTGCACTTTTGGAGCCTCTCTAGATAAAACATATTCAAACGGAGTTCCCTCTAATTGTTTCAAGTGTTGAGTTTCTTCAGTTGATATTTTTGGTAACCTTAAATTGTAAGTATAAATATATAACATTATTGTAATAAAGTTTATTAGAAAGTATGAATGGAAATATCATGATGAATCATAATAAAGAAACTTGTGTTATATATTCAATTTTGTACTTCAATTTAAATTAGGAAGCATTAAAAGAGAAGAGTGTATTACTTCTCATTCAAGTCAAGCGGACAAAGCACAGGTTTTCTTTTCCTTTTCTCCAAAGGTCTTGCTACAACAACATCCTTAATAGGTATTGGTCGTATTTTTGAACCTCTGGATTTACTCCACTGCTGGGGTAGGCTGGTACAGATTAGTTGATCCGCTACGTGTGTCAGATTATGAAGTTTGAACCCCTGAAGTGATTTAGTGATTTTAAGTCCAACTATAACCCTGAGTGTAGTAGTTTACACCTCTTTCAAGGCTTTATTCGATAAACTCGAACTGTCTGGAACAAAACTTACAGATATTTGATCAGAAATTAAGCTTAGATCGTCCGCCATTTTCTTCGCGGTAAGCTGAGATTGTAGGACATAGCAACAGTTGCTAAGGGTCGATGTTCGCATAATTAATGGTCGGAACCATGAATTCGATGGTGAACTAAAACAGTTGTTGTTCTACAGGGTGTATCAAAAAAGACGGAGTGCTCGATTCAGATGTAAATTTGAAAAGACTAATAGAGTAAAACGTTAATCTTTCTATTCATTTTAAAGCGTAGCCATTCACTTTTTTAACGGTGGGTTTATTTTTAAATTTGAACGCTTTATTCCCGGATGATAGTATTTTAAGTGACTGTGATTGGAGAGTCTAAAATTTGAGATGCGATAATAATAATTGATACTAACTTGAGGTTTGTCAACGGTAAAACGATAAATTGAACTGTCTTGCCAATGACCGAGCGTCAAAACCAATACAACTACGTCTACGGCTTTCTACAGACCGCTACAGTCGAAGTTCAGTGTTGTTTATTAACTTTACATTTTCAGACAACAAAAAACAATTCATTTTGCCAAAAATTGGTCACGCGAGGGCAAAGTACAAAGTCCGAAACTCAAAGCCGGTCATTTTCAAATGTCAAAATAATTTCAATGATACGAATTTGTCTTAGTTTTTTATAAATTTATCTAATCTTAGCTTAGTAAAACTACTCTACAGTACCATTTATAGAATAAAATATAAAATTAATAGAAAATATAGTGATGTTGAGCTATCGGATCAAGGACAAAAACAACTTTGCTTGTATGTTCTTGACTGTTTTAGTTAAAAAACATCGTAAAATTTACCTTAATATTTCGACTTGAGCAAACAAAACTTGATTTTATCCCTTGTAGTTATCCCTTTTCCGTATTAATGCTTTTATTGGTTTGAAATGTGTTCAAGTCGTCGCAGGGCAATAAGAATACCGTATTGTCCGTGGGCAATACGGGAAAATCCTGCCTCGTCAGCGACCAATCAGATTGCGAGATTCACCAAAACAAGCACTTGCCATATAATAATAATTGATACTAACTTTTTTTGTCAACAAAACGATAAAATTGAACGTTTTGCCAATGAATCGTCAAAACCAAACAACTACGTCTACGGCTTTCTACACGCTACATTCAGTTTATTTACTAACTTTACATACGTTACGGTTGGGGTTTAAACTTGGTCTAAGCCAATTTCGGTTACATTGGCGTGTAATCGACGGCCTTGGTGTCTATGATTCTAGTCGGTGATGGACGTAAAATTGTTTTAATGGCTATTTTTGGCTAAAATTGATGGGTTCTACTAAATTTTATCTTGTATATTATTACTTGCATTAAAGACACCAATGACGGCTTGTTCGAAAGAAAAAGGAACAGCCTCTAAATTTTTAAGGTCTACTATTCCGAATAAAAGATATAAGAATAAAAGATGGACTCCGCTTTTTTGATACACCCTGAATATAAACAACCGATAATTTGTTTGGGTTAAGATAGAAGGCGGATGAGCGAATAAATGACGAATGAGGGAATATAACGTGCGGACGAAGAGATAAAACACGGATGCATGAGGGAATAAAACGCGGATGAGAGAATAAAAAGAGGGTGAGGGAATAAAATGCGGATAGGGGATAAATCCCGACAACTAAAAACTATAACCTCGCGATGTTGCAAAAGTTACTTACCGTACAACAAATTGAATTGTTAGCCTGTATCTAGATAAAGCCCTTATATGAACAATTCGGTCTTGCTCTGAGACTGGTGACTTATTGGAAAAAATCAAATGCTCTAGTCTGGTCAAGAATATACAGACAATACATTTCAGATGACTAAAAAAACAAGAAGAAATACCACACATTAGTTTAAACATAAGGTTACTGTATAGTTTGAGCACAACATGAACTGTACAGCTTGGCACTCAATACTCTTACGAATATAGGCATTTTTTGTATCTTTATTCGTACGTCTGCTCTGTCACAAACTGTGAGACTGGAACCGAAGCAACATTATTTTTGAATCACTGACAACTTTGTCTGTAATGCAACATTTTGGCGACTATATGTGTTGTGTGTTTGCCCTAAATTCTGGCAGTATTTATTGCATTCATGAGTAGGGTGTAAAGAGGGGTTGTGCGGCGGGTGGTGCACATAACACCACCCATTACGTCATCAGTGTACGCACAAGAGTGACGTAACCCGGTGACGTACCCAATGAAAGGTGACGTAACTCGGTGACGTACTCAATGAAAGGTGACGTACTCAATGAAAGATGACGTACTCAATGAAAGGTGACGTACTCAATGAAAGGGGGAAAGCGCCGAATATGGCGGACGGTCATGAAAATTCAGGCTCCTCTATAATTTTAAATAATAGCCAAAACTTGGCTGCCTCGTTAATAAATTTGGTAGAAAACGACACTACAAATATCACTGATGATGTGCGTGCTATTGCAAGATATGAGCCCGACTTGATATACAAACAGAGACATAAACAAACGTTAATAGACAAGCCACAACAACGAAGTGAAAACGGCGAGTTTGAACAGAAAAGGGCCGAGTCGGAGGGAGGCATCACTAAGAAGAGAAGGAGAAAGTGTGGTAGCTGCGAACCATGCTTGAGGAAAGTAAATTGCGAAGAGTGTACCAACTGTGCGAACAGAAAAACAAGTCATCAAATATGTAAGCTACGTAAATGCACCGAACTCAAAAAGAAATCAATTTACGTGCAAAATGAGACGAAAGGTTCAATCTGTGATCTGCGATTACAAGCCCTGAGGCGAGATTGGATATGAAGGCGGGAGGTTTCTGGTTGCGTGGAGCTACTGCATTTTTCGACGTAAGAGTGACGCATGTAAACTCAAAGTGTAATCAAGGCCGGCCAACGGAGACGATTTTTAAGGAGCGCGAGAACGAGAAGAAACGGAAGTACCAACAGAGGGTTTTAGATGTTGAAATGGGCTCTTTTACACCTCTCGTTTTTGGGACAAATGGCGGAATGGGGAGTGAATGCCAAATGTTTCTCAAACAACTGGCCCAGAAACTGTCAGAGAAGGATAATGAACGACATGCAGTTGTCATAGCGTGGTTGGGATTTCTTTTGAAATTTTGAGATCAGTGCATGTAAGTGTCAGGGGGTCAAGATCACCCTTTTTTAGAAAGGAATTTGAAGTTTTAGACGATTTTGGACTTTACGTCAAGACTGCTGGTGTCTTTTAGAATTTTTATCATTTTTTATTAATATAGTTTTAAATAGTTTATAATAGTATGTATTCTGTATTCAAACATTATTACTGGTGAGAAAGGAACATTATTAGAGATGAGAAAGGAACATTTTGCGTAAATGTACACTAACATAGTTAATATTAAGTTGTATAATTGTATTTTCATCCACTATTTTTAATAAAATTATGTTGTTATGAAAGGTGACGTAACCCGGTGACGTACCCAGGTGACGTAACCCGGTGACGTACCCTTTGAGGTTACGTAACAGGTGACGTACCCTTTGAGGTAACGTGCCCTTTTGAGTGAGGCGACGTACTCTTTGAATAATAATCAGGTGATGTCATAAAAGCGCGCGAATTTCTCTGTTCATATATAAGAAAGGTCTCCGAGTAGTCTAACAGTTGTCATGGAAAAGAAACAACGCGCGGTAAAGAAGGCTAGAAGCATCGCAGGAAGAGAAAAGATTAACTTGGTAAGTACAAAGCTTTTTACGACTTTGTACTTAGCAAGAACCCAATCATGGTGAATGAGCGGCGGAAGTAATTAGTATTCAGTCGTCATTTGAGATGATGACGTCATTGGGGTGTGGTGTGCGCACTAAGGGGTGTGCGCAATAAGGGGGGTGCGCACTAGGGGGTGTGGATTCTATTTAAATTCTATTGTGTTGGATTCTATTTAAATTACGCACAACAATTTAAATGTTTCTTCTAATAAGAGTCGTTTTATAGTTTTGACTTTATTGTTCGATAGCCATGGTTTATTTAACAAAAGCTCGGACCGTAGGCTCGTCTTCGTGCAGATTAACCCACTTCATGCGACCTGTAGCTTGGTGTCTTATTTTGACAGGCTAATAATGTTCGTCGTTGATGTAGACACCCGGATGGATAGGAGCAACGCTATTACGTGATGACTTATACATCTCTATGATAGCATATCCTTCGGGAATGACACGAACGGTATCGGCTCTGTCGGTGAAGTTTTGCCACTTTCCGACCAGGTATAATACCGATGATGTTTAGGTTGTTTTCTTCCAGGCTTGGTTTCGACCGGTGTGGGCTCGACACTAGTACTGTTCACTTTAGTTTGGGCGGTAAAGAGATAAACATGGCAGTCGCCAAATAAGTCCCCAAGAACTTGCTTATCGGCTGGTGTGTCAGGTTTGTTATCCACCAACAAGTATCCAAACGGTTTTTCGGTCTCCTTGTAATAGGCGCTCATCAAGTGGATTCTATTCTTATCAAACATTCGCTCTCCAACAATTCCAATTTGTTTTCTATCACTAGGACTTCGGAAGAGAGCAAGATATTGGGCATTTCGGCTAATATCTGTATTAAATTTCCCCTTAGGAAACATGTTCTGAGGCAAAAGGATAACACTAGCGTTTCTATGACGACCGTGGGTAAATAATCAAGCTACCACAGGACCCTCTGTCGCTTCGGCCATCAGATAATCCAGTATGATTGTGTTGTTGTACTTGGTATTGATCTCACTCAGATCATCGGACAGCTCGGGTAGACCTCTCTCAAACGGGATGCTTTTCCTAAGGAATTTTCTCAACTCGTCGTAACAATCTTGCCATTGATTATAACACTACAGGATACGAATGTGTTTCTTTTCCTCATACACGATACGCTTTTTTCCAACATTTGTTGGACAAAATACGTTTTTCCACTTTGACTCGGACCCACGACCAATAGCGAAAATTTATGGCGGAAGTTGAATTCCGGATAGGGTTTGGTGGTCAAAGATGCTTTAGCTTGTACCGCTTTTGGTTTCTTAACTGACAATTGAGTGTGCATGCACTTCGGCTTACACGCTTTTCTCCTGGTTTTTCGGAGTCCGGATATGGAGACTGGTATTTCCATGACGACACCTGGACTTGCTCAACGAAGTGTTGTCTCTCCTTGGATTGTAAGCCGTTAACTTTTAAAATATGTGTACTGATGTTCTTTAAATGAGGACGGCGCATATCGGACAGGTCCGTGGATTCCTTTGCGCAAACAGAAATCTATATCTACCTTTAAACGTAGTTTTTATAACCAAATTTTAACCGACCAGAAGTCCGACATGCGTTTAGAAATTGCTTAGTTAGATGGGAGGTTATAATATTTTTAAATTATAGTCTAAGGTTTTAAAATATCTAGAACTGTATGTTAGCTTAATTGTAATTATGTTGGGAGGGCCACGAATTTATCAGTAGCTTTTTTTACTTACTGTCAAGTGTTACCCTCGTGAAATAAAGTCTACACTATACTATCGCATTTATAATGGTTCTGGGGTGAATTTTGGGCAATATGTTCATGTCCAGAGACACGAATTGTTTGGTTATGGGGTTAGTATCGGGTGGTTTAGGCAATTTACATGACATAGACACGAAAAGGAGTATTGTCCACTACGGGATCAAGAGAGAGATATGTCAGATTCAGAAAGCCAGACAATGGATTCCGAAGACGATGGTTCGACAACTTCAACACATGGGTCTGAAAGTTCGATGACGATTGATAACGAGTCAGAAACTGAAGAAGCAGAAGAAATGGAGCCTTGGATACCATTAAAGGAAGCAAAGCAAAGAAGTAATGCAGCTTTGAGGAAACGAAAGAGAGCCTTATAAACAGCGGTCTTGATGAGCAATCTGCTACCGACAAAGCTTTCATCTTCTGCCTGAACTCCAGAAGGAACTTGAAAATATTTATATGCAACGTCTCCTGTGGATGAAACAACTAAAGAAAGATCCCGTACATAGAAAAATAATGCAGACAAAGGATGCGCTTGTGGAAAACGATGACTTTGATCCAGGGGAAGCTATGGAAGCTGCTATTGATAAGGGGAAATTTCTTATAAAAAGACTTTTAAAGGATTACGATTTTGATGAAGAGAATAATGAAGAAAGTTATTAAACTCGGTCAAACGGTTTAATACGGTTCGACCCTTTGCTAAAAAAACCATGGCTACCGAACAATAAAGTCAAAACTATAAAACGACTCTTATTAGAAGAAACATTTAAACCCCATAGTGCGCACACCCTATGATTACTAATTACCTAAGATGATGACTGAATACTAATTACCTAAGAAGAACCATTACGTACGCACACCCCCTAGTGCGCACACCCCTTAGTGCGCACACCCCAATGACGTCATCATCTCAAATGATGACTGAATACTAATTACTTCCGCCGCTGATTGTGTAAACCTGTGTGAATAATACGTCAAGCAGCATCTGCAATATCAATTTATACGCTCGGTCCAACAGGTACGTAACCGGGTTATGCCACCTTCCAATGGGTAACGTCACCTCCCAATGGGGTTACGTAACCTCATTATTATTCAATGGGTAACGTCACCGGGTTACGTCACCTTTAATGGGGTACGTTACCATGTTACGTCACCGAGTTACGTCATCTCATTATTCATAGGATGACGTAATGGGTGGCTTTAAACGTTAAAAAAACTGAGTTTATGCTGATAGCCTCTAAAAGGAAATTAAAACAATTCACAGAAAACCCGCACATATTAATTGGCAGCCACACCATCAAACAAGTGACAAATAAGAATGTACTGGGGATTACTATAGACGAAGAATTAAAATGGAATGAGAATAATGATATTCAGTGCAAAAAACTCTCTAAATCTATTGCTTTATTAAAACGAGCGAAAAGATTCGTAACTCGAACTGCACTAATTAATATGTATAATGCATTAGTTTTACCTCACTTTACATACTGCTCAAATGTGTGGAATGATGGCAGTCGCACTCACATTGAAAAGCTATTCAAAATGCAAAAAAGGGCGGCCCGAATAATCAAGGGATCAAATAATGAAGTAAGATCAAAGGATATATTTGAAAGCTTAGGCTGGGAATCAATTGAAAAAACGCTTAAGAAACGTGAAATGACTATGACATTCAAGGCCTTACAAGGCGAACTACCAGAATACATAACGGATATGTTCAAACTTAGCCACAATGACGTGTATCCTCTAAGGAGTAATGACTGTAAACTTTATTTAGAAAAACCCAACACTGACTTCATGAAGAAGTCCTTTTCATACCGGGGAGCTTCCTCATGGAACAATATCCCAAATGATGTTGTCAATGGTTACAAGCAACTCTCCGCAAGAAATTTTAAAACTTTAATTAATAATTACGTTAACGAGTTGGAAAGGGATAGTCAGTGACAACATATATGTGGAGGATTGTTCGGAATGAGGTTATATAACTAATGGGGTCTGTGAGAGTTAATGAGAGTTAATAAGAGTTAATATAAGTTAGTATGCATGCATCCATTGTAATTATAGAAACTGTTTTCATCATGTTATAGTGTTTTTAATATTTATTTTTAATATATGTATATAGTCTAACGGCCCCTTGAAAATCAGCACCGACGCTGAAGGGTCACCGTTATCAAATAATTTGAAATAATAATAATAATGTGCACCACACGCACCACCCGACACAAAACCCCTCTTTACCCCCTACTTTCATGATATATACGATCTCCTCCATGCTTGCTAAAACTACTTCCGGTAAAATAATGCGACTGAAAAACAGCCGTTTAACCAAGCGAATTTTCTTGGAGCAAGTGACAAATAACTTAAACGGCCGTCCATGACTTCGTTGAAGTCCTTAGAAATACCATACCCTTTTGAAAGGGCCGCATAATTTCTTATTTATTGTCATCTAGTGCGCGCCACACTGATCTATTGTTTTCCAGTGTATAAGACAATAAGAGTGCAAAATATTGCGTAATTTGTCTTGAGAAAACCTTGTCAATCATCGTCGTTTTTGCGAATAACGAACAAAACGTTTGAGATATATTTCCAGGTAGTTCAGACACAATTAACAACTTACAGTTTATTGTAGAATACTGGCTACACTGGACCCTACGTTTGAGAAATATTTGTCAGGTGGTTTAGACACAAATAACAACACTTTGTTGTAAAATACTACCTAAACACTGAACCAGTGTTTATTAATACTACCTACCCCCGACTCCCATGTTTGAGATATATTTTAGTATTTCAGACAAACCGCGCTAGCTTATTGTAGAATATATACTACCAGACTCCTATACACTGCCTGAACCAGAACGTTTGAAACATATCTTCAGGTATAGGTTATGGTAGAATACTGTCTAAACTGGACTCCCACGTTTGAGATATATTTTTTACTGCCAGTGGTAGTTCAGACACAAACCACAGCAGCTTATTGTAGAATACTACCTACACTATACCTTTATATCTTACAACCTATGTTGGTGACGAAATTCCATATCCTGTAACCAATTATTTGTCCTTTGAATTCGCATGATGCATTAGGACAGTCTCAATTAAAACCTCAAGATCTAATAGCAGGAGCATTTCATTTCTTCTCAGTATAATTGTATCGTTGGTAAATATATCCCATATCTCGAAAGATAAATTAACTGCAGTTGTTGACAAAACGTTCCTTTTGACTTTAGCCGCATGCCCGTTCTACAAAGCACATGCATGGAAATAAAATACTGCACAGATTTCCAGGCGTAGTAGCTTTTGGCATGACACTTAGCATAACAATAATGGCATTCAGTCAAGATCCAGAGATCGGAATGCCCATTATCTTTTCATTGCTTTGAAAATCACACTATTCTCCATGCCATCCAATTGCTCATTGTTTTGACATATTTGTGACGTTTGCAAAGGGACTTGAAACACAATGGACAATGAAAGAAAATAGAACAATCCCATCAGTGACTCCTGGACTAGGCGGCACTTTTGCTATGCTAAGCGTTATGCTGAAAAGCCCATTGGCTGAATGAAATACACGGTCTTTAATAAATTTTTTTCTTCAAGTTTTATAACAACTCAAACTTTGTATAAAAGAAGAAGAAATGGCAAGATGTTTTTGCAGTAAAATATTAATCATAATATTATGTAATATTATTGAACTAATTAGTAAGGATTTCCTGCATTCGAACAAGTAAAATTGTCTGGCGTTTGACAGAGTAAATACTTTCAACTATTATATAAGTAACTCTTTCACGTCTGAGGACTCTGCAATGCAATGCAAAGGAATGAGAATTGTGAGCCCACAGATCGTACCACTGACTGTCTCTCGCTTTAACTGACTCTTTCTCTCATAAATCAGTTGACTAAAATGGTAGACTGTGCGCCCAGGCATAGTTTCAGTTCGGTGGGTGGAGGCACTGCCCCTCCTCCACCTTTACGTAAAGAGACATTATGTCTGTCATTTTGACCTAAGTGCCCACCCCAAACTAGTGGACAATATAGCGCAACGAACTATGAACGATAATTATGCAAAAACTTGCCAGTAAAATAATCAACTATTCTAAATCTAATCATAAAATGTAATTTACTTATTTCTTTGACAACAATTTTAGGAGGATTTAAAAATGTTTTATAATTATATCAGCGTTTTAAATGTCATTAGGTCCGACTTTCATTTCGGCGACTTTTTAACAATATTTCCATTCTTTAAAATCATCCCAGAGGATACCTCTCTGTGGCTGATTGTGACGACCTCAGTGTGTTCAGGACTCCACGTACTTTCTAAACCACCAAGCACTGTCCCGATGCCGAGCACGGTTACCCCATGTCAAGATATAATTGTCTACGTATTGAGTGGTGAATTTCATCCCATTGTTATCGTATAAAGAAATTTCTGCTGTCCCTGTGAAACAAATATTCAACAAAAAATATAATTGACAAACTCATTGATAGTAAAATTCATGGAAACACCACATTTATCTATTTGGAAAAGCTTTCGACCTGTAAGCCCGGATCTTTCTCAGTACAAATAATATAATTATGTTTCACCATGCAAACATACAAGGAACCTATAAGTTTTATTAGTACCTTTGTATGAACTAAATTTCAAAATGTAATAATCGTCTTCGTAATAATTTCCCACAGAAAATGATTTATAAACTGCGTATGCTGTCTCGTAGTCAAACGTTTCAAGATCAACTTTCAGCACATTCTGCCCACTGGCTGACAGACGATGGATTCTGTCTAAACCTAATCAGTATTCGCTAGTAAAATTGCCAAACGTCATTTTAGAATCAGACCACTTTCTGTAAAAATCAACTGAACCATCTACACCGTCGCTGGAAAATGGTCCAGTCACTCCCTCAAGTGGTCGTCATATCACAACGAACATCAAAAGCTCCAAGGCCGTCTGGGCCGATTGTATAGACACCTGTTGCTTTTGTTATTTGTCCTGATTTATACAAAGCATCACAACTTCTGGCTAGAGAAAAAGTAGACCAATAAATCTTAACTACCTTCAACCTAATCTCATCCTAACCTCAACCTAACTTTCGCCTAACTTCAACCTTACTTCAACCTAACCTGAACGTAGAGATTTGTAAATATTAAGAGGTGCGTGTCCGTATTAGAGAGGTATATGATTAATGTAAACATATTTTGGATACGTTTTCCCCAATAGCTAATAATCTCATAATAGAAGGTGTTCCGTATTAGAGAGGTCCGTATTAGAGAGGTGTCCGTTTTAGAGAGGTGTTCGTAGTAGAGATGTGTCCGCATTAGAGAGGTGTCCGTTTTAGAGAGGTATCTGTATTAGAGAGGTGTCCGTATTAGAGTGGTATCCGTATTAGAGCGGTGTCCGTTTAGAGAGGTTTCCGTTTCAGAGAGTTGTCCGTATTAGAGCGAGAGGTGTCCGTTACAGACAAGTGTCCGTATTAGAGTAGTGTTAGTATTAGACTAGTGCTCGTTTGAAAAAGTGTCCATATTAGAGCGGCGTCCGTATTAGAGAGGTGTTCGTTCTAGAGTTGTATACGTATTTAATTGTTGTCCGCATTAGATTTGGCCAACAAATTTCGGGGTGATATTTCCATTGCTCAGTTTTAGCAGTTGTTCTAACATTTTGGGCGTTACTAGAGCAATATAACAAAATATTGAAAGGTTGTTGTAGATGGAAATTTCGCAGCGCCGCTGGACCAGTTTAGTTCATGCTGGAGGGCCCATAGGTCTAAAATATATATAGTTTTGGTTCGAAAATTCCATCTACAAAACCCCTTTAACATCAAATGAAATCATCATACCATGTGTAGGAACCAGCGCAGTTGTCATGATGATGGCCAATGCGGTTGCTGTTATTGGAATTAGCGCTGTTGTGGTTTCGTCTGCCCTGTGTGTTGTGGGTTGAAACCCAAACCAACAAAACGAGTTACAACAACAGCACCTTGCCTGTTTGGCTTCCCTGCAATTAGGAGAAATATATATAAGGTTCGCTTCTTTAAAAATAAATCCTTAACTTGCCTTGAATTGCGACTAAATTGGCCCAGTTTCTCTTAAGTCGCATAAATCGCCATAAGGGGAAAGAGAGCATTTCAAGTTCCGCAAACAGTTTATACTTTAAACTAGAAGAAAATTATCTTACACTGAAGCTACAGTGCTAGTGTGGTTGCCCAGAGGCTCATGAAACAGGTGTTCGACTAGCGTCCTGTGTATGTAGCGAAAGCACACGCGAGAAGAGGCGTGGAGCGAGGAAAACGCGCGCGTTTAGTTCTTGGTTAGCGAGGTGAACCGTAGCTAACCCTCGAAGCACATGAGATAACCAAATACAACGAACGCTCGTATAAACAGCACAAAAGAAATATCTATATTTTTCGTTTTTGTAGTTTTACGTTAAGTCTTTTCCTGCCTATCAGCATCGCCAACAGCAGCTGAACTTCGGTGTTGGACACCATTTTGTGATGTAAAATTTAGCAGTCGATTATTTTGGACGCAGCTTATTTTGGACGTGCTCTGAACACCCGGCCTATTTAAGCCGCGACATATATTTCTCGCGATAAAATTGTTCGTTTGTACGACCTTTCTGTATTTTGATCAGGGTTTTGTTAGGTTGAGGTTAGGCTGAAGACAAAGCGTTAGAGTGAGGTTATGTTCAGGTTAGGTATTTAGGTTGAAGTATTGTTGAGGTTAGACGAAAGTTACGTTGAGGTGAGGTTGAGATTAAGTTGAAGTTAGTTAAGATTAATTGATCTACTTTTTCTCGTACTACTACTAGCCAAAAGTTGTGATGCTTTGTATAAATCAAGACAAGCAACAGGTGTCTATACAATCGACCATGATGTTCGTTGTGATATGACGGCCACTTCAAGGAGGGGATGGACCATTTTGCAGCGACGTGTAGATGGTTCAGTTGACTTTTACAGAAACTGGACTGATTATAAAATTGGGTTTGGCAGCTTCACTGGCGAATACTGGTTAGGTTTAGACAAGATCCATCGTCTGTCAGCCAGTAGACAGAATGTGGTGAGAGTTGATGTTGAAACGTTTGACTACGAGACAGCATATGCAGTTTATAGATCATTTTCTGTGGGAAAAGAAAACGAGGCTTGCATTTTGGAACTATAGTTCATACACAGGTATTAATAAATACTTTTATAATATAACATTTATAGTACGCGTGCGTTGATTGGTCGAGAAGCGTGTTTCTATAACTGTATCGGAAACGCCGAAAATTTCCCGCCTCGCGCCTTTGAATTTAGAAACGTAAACAAAACAATTTTAATACAAGCTATAATCGAAAAAATGTTTAACAATACTTTCTCGACAACCAAAAAAAGACTGTTCAGTTTAAATAGTGTAGAAATAGAATATTTTGTAGTGAAATTGACAAGCAAATGAATTTTATGCTTATGTAAATAATGAGAATATACTTCGAAAAATATTTTTCTTGAGTTATATCATAAATTGTTACAGAAACACTCGAAATAACGTGGAAAAACTCGCCCTACGTGCTCGTTTTCCCACTGATTATTTCTCGTTCTCCCAAACTCCCACGCCTGTTTCTATAACTGCATAGAAACACGTATATGTATGTTGGCATGGTGAAACATAATTACATTATTTGTAAGCGATGAAGATCCGTGCTTATCGATCGAAAGCATTGCCAAAAAAATTAACGTGGTGTTTCCACAAAACAAATCATTTATAATAAATAGCTAGTTATCTAAATATTCCACGAGCCAAATGGAATATTTAGACGGGAGAAAAAGATAAATTGGTCAACTTGATTTGTTAGCGACAAGGTTTCGCGGCGAAAAGGCAGGAACCCGATCTTTTTCGCTAAGTATAATCACATTGCCGGATACGCGTTTTCACTTCGTTTCGCCGAAGAACAAATTCGTCCAGTGCTGTGGAAAACGAGCTTAAAATCCTTGAGCCAGTTGCTCAAAAGCCGGTTAGCTTAATCCAAGCTTAGCATAAAACTTCAAAGTAAACTTCCCAAGAGCTTGTTTATAAACTTGGGGAGATATTTTTGCATAAACCTTGTCTGGATCAATAGAAGCTCTATTTCCAGAAGTTTTGAAAATTAATACTCAGACGTACAAAAATACCAAACAGCGGGTTAAATGTTAACCTTAGTAGGCTTAGTGCTTATCCTATACATTGAGTTTACATACATGAGACTGTGAGTTTACATACATGAGACTGAGAATTTTCTCATACCACGGTCAAATGACGACAAGAGTTGCACGAGAAGACGAGCGATCGAAACCTCGAATACGTAATACTTACGCATAAAATTCGCATGCAACGCTATAAAAAACGACTTTTAATTGTATTTTACGACTCAAATTTCTTACCTGAAGCGGCCAACTTGAACACAGTACTGGATTTCAGGGAACTGCGGGTCTCCGTGTATAGCAGTAACAGATAGATTATATACATAGTATACATTCATTGCGCAATATACGTATACATTCATGGCGCAAGAGTTGAAAGTTTGAATTTTCCTTTCTTCCCAACGGTTGAAACCAAGTTGGATGCCCAGCTGGGAAATGTGTGAAATTCGACTTAAGTTGGCGTCCTTTTATATACAATGCAGATGGCTTCGCGAAAATGAGACTATAGTTTCTCACCGCGTCTGAGCAATTTAATTTATGAAATGTAGACAAGTATATTGAACATTGAATAAATACTACTTATATATATGACCTTTCCGACGCCGTAATTAACAGAGAAGTAATAGACATACAAAATGAAAAATGTTAATAATTTTAGCAGTTCATTGATTGTTTATTAAGATGACGAGAAACATTAACGCTGATGACAAAAAATAAATAAATTTATAGTCAGTATATTTATTGCAAATTAACACTATACAAAAATGTTAAACATTTTTAGCCATTTTCGTCCCTGATCTAAAAACTACGACTGGATAAAACCTTTTGAATCGAAGCCAGAATATTCATGACGAGAAGAGATTCTTAAATCTGCAAAATTCTTTGAAATCGAATCGTATAGGGTATTTATAACTGCATTAGTTTTATCAAGAAAATGCCTTCCCCATGTAACATGAAAGGTGTATACTGTAGCTTCCTGCACCTCTTTTAATGCGTTATATATTCATACTATATAGATAATGAGCCTGAGGAGGCCATATTGGTTTCGAAAATTTAAGAAGACAAGGCCACTGATGACCAATTTCTATCTAGACAATATGTTTTCTTTTCCAACAATAACCAGAAAATGTAAGAACCTCTTCTAAGATGTTAGCAACACCACAGTAAATATGCGGTGATCACATGGCCGTCATTGACTTCATATCGTTATCCTCATTGTTCGCGCAAAATATAGGGTTAGGTTAGGGTTGATTAGGAATAGGGTTGTAATTGGGATTAGCTAGTATTCATTAGTTAGAAATATAGCACCAGGCTATAAGCCTAGGGCTTAGTATTCGCTCGTAAGCAGGTACGGTTTGATGGGGTTTATATATGGATGAAATTTGGTGCTAACAATACTAGTACTAACTATACAGTGAATGAAAACAATAAAATTCGCTTGTAAAAGTAATAAACGGACATTTATTTTAATAAAAATAGCATCTTTCTTGTTTAATCTCACATATGTGGGGTTACACTCTGAGTGGCCTCTACGTTAGTGACTGTGGCGGGCTTATAGTTGGATGTTTAGGGTATTCCTACCGGCCTGACATGAGGATGTCACCACTGATCTCAAAATTATATCTGGATGGTGCATCTGTCATGCCTAAATGAAGCCAATGGCAACGGCATATTGGTGTGACCACCATGCATATATTTACTGTGGTATTGCTAACATATTAGAAGAGATTCTTTAAGCTTCTGGTGCAAAAAGAAACATATTCAGTGGCCTATCTTGCTTCTTAAATCTGCCAGTGAATAATTATGAATTAGGTCAATACAATATGGCCGCTTCAAGTGTTATTATTAAAATGTTCTAAAACTCATTAGAAGACACGCTGGAAGCAGTTCCTTATTGGGAGAGGCAGATAGCAGATGTACTACACTCCAGTCGAGGTTTTGAGATCAATGTCAAATTAACTGGCGGTAAACATAAAACAATTAAAATGCCATACTTCACACAAACGTTTGTCTCACAGATCGACATAAAATGAAAAATTAAAATTATTTCTAGCCAGTGTATTTGTTATAATTAACGGGCTGGAAACATTGTCATTGAGAAAATTGAAGTGTCATATTTTACAGTTTACATATTTCTTCAGCAAATATGGCATTGTATTCTTTCAGTTTACATTTAATATTTTATGAACAAAAATGCTACAAAACTGGCAGGCAAAGTCACAAACTACAAAAATATTAATAATTTTTCGCCAGTTCACTAATCGACATTGTCTATATAATTTGACATGGATATACCTTGCCATTTTCACAACTGAGTCCTAAATTTCCGATAAAAACTTCAAATTTCCGACAAATCCCCCATTTACACTCAAACTATGATGTTTTAGCCCTTTTGCATGAGAACAAAATTCCCGACAAATTGTCTATTTTCCGTAAAGGTGGGGGTGGGGGGAGGCAGTTGCCCCTCACCCCACCGAAATTTCCGCCACTGGCACGGCCGGCAATTTTTCCATGTTATACAGAATTAAAAATGTTCGCACGAGAAAACGGTGAAGATGTCCCGCGTTTTATTCCACCGATATTATCATTCTCATTCACTTCTTTGTTGTCTTCGATCGGCAAAGTATAACAAGATTCATGGTCACAATTTATTTGCAAATATCCTTTTTAGCTATTAATTAACAATTATTGGATGAGGTTGAGCATGATATTGAGAATTATCGAGCCGAAGTTTGCGTTATCTGCCGAAGCGAAGCGAAGCTGAGGCGGATAACGCAAACTGAGGCTCGATAATTCTCGCTTTCATGCGAAAACCGAATTCAATAATTATTTTATTATGCATTTATAAATGCAGAGGCCTTTAGAGAGTTTTGTAGGGAAAAAATAGCGGCAAAAAATTACGTCACCTACAGATAATTTTCAATGTCGTGTTGGTGGCAAGACATTGAGAATTATCTGTAAGTTTTTGGCCAATCACAATCGAGATTGTATCAGTAATGCATAATAAAAACACTTCTGTGTTTCAAATTACGTTGCAAGTTGCCGTAAAAATTGATTGTTTCGTGTAACATGACCTTTACGTAAAATACACAATTTGTCGGTAAAAACAGTCAAATTTGAGTGTATATAAATTGCAGTTTAGTCTGAAATTCAGTAGGCTAGCTACTAGGCTTTGCCCGAGAGCATGCACTGGCGAGAATTTTCGCCACTGTTCTTATTTGCTGTCAGTAATTGCCGTTTTACACTATCGAGTGTTGAAGAATGGAGTATTTTTCTCAACGTACATGCTTTGATCAAAATGTGTGACAGTGTAAAATCTCTTTCAAAGACTTAAAGAACCGGTCGAGCTAGCAGCCAGCCAATCAGAATTTCTGTTTTTTCATGGATACCAGACCGGAAAAAATACTGAAGCAGTATTCTATTCTGGGCATAAGTTAACCATAAAACTTTTCAGTCTGTAGTTTTATAAAATTTTACTTTCTTGTTACAAAAAGGACGCTATTAAGTGCAGATGGCGTTATTTGAGTCAGTATAATTAAAACGACTTATCATTTTCATTGTCTGTGCAAACTTCTTGAAATATTTGCAAACAATTTAGAGTTTTTAATTAACAGAGAATTTACAGACACAAAAACTGCAAAATGTTAATAACTATTATAGTATTACAATTAGCGGCCGTTCATTATTTATACTTCAAAATTCAGGCCGGCACTGAAGCGAAATTGAAAAACGCCTATTACAAAGCCTTTCTATGTATAGCAAACCTTGCGGATGGCGATTTCATGAAATAATTTTATGAAGACACTTCGAAGCATCAGTGTTTGACGCGATAATACAACGCTAAATAAAAACGGCCCACCGCCCACATACAAGCCAAGATATACCTACAACACTTTTCACAGCCGCCGTTTATTCAAAAAATCCTGCACAGGCGAAGCTCGCATATTGCTATTCGGTTTTAAAACCTTTGAAATATTCTACTAGTGTCCTAAGGCTAAGCATAATGTCTATGTAATTTATACTCATATGCGTCAATTTGTTTCATAACTTTCATTATTTTACCGAGGTTATTCGGTGCTTGTTGAGTTTCAACTAATATATTCCCTTCAACTTTAAGCTTTATTGAAATATTAAATCGCAAATATAGTTTACATCGTTCTGCTCATCGTTACTCTTTAAAAGGCATCTATTTCTGAAAAACTATTGGACCAAACTTTATCATGGGCTTCAAATTTGGCTACTATACCTGAAAACGATATTTCAATAATAAAACACGCTAGAAAATCTCTCCTTTTCAATACCGGAATTTCATGGATAAAAAAAGATAGCAAGAGTTTGTTTGACGTTACCATGGGCAGTTTCGACGGCGCGGAAATTAGTTAGTAGGCCTTTTCATTTTAAACCACCTGAGTAAGAAATTTGGCAAAGAAAGCATCGGCCTATATAGAGATGACGGTTTGCATTGGCTATTATAAAGAGTAAATCAGCACGTTTAGCAGTCAAAACAAGAAAAGATCTCCACAAAATTTTCGAGCAGTTTGACCTAAAAATTACCGCCGAATCAAATTTACGCATAGTAAACTTTTTAGATGTAACTTTCGACCTTAACAATTGAAAACATAGGCCCTATAGGAAGCCCAATGACGATCCACTATACATAAATATGCACTCTAATCACCCACCGAGCATCACAAGGCAACTACCTGCATCAATTAACAAGCGCATCGCACTTCTTTCATCAGATGAGCAAACTTTTCAGGAATCTGCACCCATATATCAGAACGCTCTTAGGTTAGGCATGGCAGCTTTAATCATGAACTTAGCTACACTCAGCACACACCGCAACAACAACGCAGGAATAGGCAACGCAATATCATTTGGTTCAACCCACCATTTAGCAAGAGTGTTCAGTAGCACAAACATAGGACGTAATTTCCTTAGTCTAATTGACAAACATTTTCCACCGCACCACAAGCTCCATAAAATGTTTAACAGAAATACAGTTAAAGTAAGTTACAGCTGCATGAACAATGTCAAGTCAGTACTCACTAAACACAATGCACGCATATCTAGGAACAACAAGCCACAGGACAGGGACACTACCAATTGCAGTTGTAGAGAAAACACCATTTGCCCGCATCAAAAACAATGCGTGACTAGGGACATAGTATACAAAGCAACAGTCACAGTAAGCAACACAAACACGATCAAAAATTACATTGGAATGACTGCAACCACATTCATAGAGCGATTGGCCAACCACACTAAATCTTTTCAGCATAAAAAGCATGCAAACGACACGGAACTTTCGAAATATATTTGGACATTGAAAGAAAACAATAAGGATTTGAGTATTAATTGGCAAATTTTAAAACATTCTATTTCGTACACAGGAGAATCAAAACGATGCAATTTATGTTTAGAAGAAAAATTTTGTATTTTGAAAGAAAAAAACAAGAATTGTTTACTAATTTCACGGTGTCGTCATCGTAACAAATTTCGCATAAACAACGCAAACAAAGCCATGCATGCAACATTGTCTCCCACATACACCCCCACGTTCCGACAGGAAGCATATAAGCGGTCATTTCTTTCGATACTTGTCACTGCCTGATGATTCTTTTACAGATGAAACAGCCTGTTGCAGACCAGTTTTGAGGTAAGCGAAAATAACACTTCACGCATGTCTGGATGCGCATGTGTCTGAGTATTGTACCACATGCGCTTGGTGAGGGCAAGAGTATGGTGTATAAATACGAAGTCACTCGCATCTAGACTGCGTTACAAGCTGCACTGACGAGCCGTTGAACGGCGAAACATGCATGTCTGCAGATTTGACTATATATTCAACAGCTTGTAACGCAGTCTAGATGCGAGTGACTGCGTATTTATACACCATACTCTTGCCCTCACCAAACGCATGTGGTACAATACTCAGACGCATGCGCATCCAGACATGCGTGAAGTGTCTATATATTTGAAGTGTCTATATATATATATATATATATCAATACTGAGACATATCATCAAATTGTTCATCCGTGACTGGCTTTATGTAATTTCTACCACCTGAGCAATGAGCATTCAGGAAGAAACATAACTCCTCTGGTCTCCCTGAAATTGTATCAAATCTTGACTTTCGACTATAATGGGAATTCCAGTGCAGTTGTACTGGAAACAATACCACAAGCACTCTTTCTGTAACTGATCGGATAAACTAAGATGACCAGCTTCAGCGAGATTTTTAAAATAAATTATCCACCAATTTGAACGGTTTTTCCGCAAATATGGCCACCAACAATCGATGCATTGATTTGATGGCGATGTACCATATCATACTCATCACCTCCATCACATCGAAGGTATAGTTGCATAGTAGCCATAATAACATTTTCTGAACCAGGGATTATTCTAAGAAAATTTTACAACTCCAATAAATTAATAAATCTCAAAACAATAAATCATTATTCTATATAGCATAAGGTTTTAGGGTTGTTGGGGCGCACTCACTGAAATAGTATCGTGTATTTACAGCATTTTCACCCGTTAATGTTTGGAAAGGTCCTGCGGCCATTTCCAAGTTCAGTACATGAGAAAGTACATAACACAATACATATGCCATCCTTATCTTCAAGGACCGAGTCTCACCAAATGGACCATGTAGGCGTTTGTGCGCACCTTCATATACAACTTGGGTGAGACCGTTGAAAGTAGCTGTACTATCAGTCGTTAATATATTTTCATTGAATTAAGTAACTTTGGTGCTGAATTTGTGTTCCGGAAAAATGGTCCTAGCTATGTCAAGGTTTATATGTTGTTCCTTGCGAATTACTGATTATTGTGTTGCGAATTACTGATTATTGTGTTGGATAAAACTATGCTATAAATAATAGTATATATATATAGCTTTGATCTTTTGTTCAAATTGGAAATAAAAATATAAACTAAAAACTCCAGTAATTTCCATTTACGACTCCAAGAATTGGTAGCATTATCAGTTCTTAGTATAGTTGTACAACCCCCATTTGCTCTAACAGCCTTCAGAAAGTGTTGTCCAGTAATGGCTGGATCATTGTTTGTTCTACAAACCTTTAAACATAGTACCTTACGACTGTAACCATCTATGCATCCGTGCGCAGGAAAACCGTAAGGTTTCAGTTTATCATATCCATCGACATGCCATGAATGATTAGGGCCTGGCGTTTGGTAAATTCGACGACGAAGGGTCTTGATCTTCTTTCTTCCACACCTTCAGGGTCAAGTTCCTTTAAGGACAACACGGACAACTTCTCTTGGCACCTGGATACCTTCCATTTTCAATGTGTGCCAGACAGCACGGTACCCACCAGAGCAACCAGGACCGTCAAGTTCTTGCTGAATACGAAGGCGGACATGATCGATATCGTAATCAATGTTTTTCCTTCTAAGACCTAGATCACGAAGTTTTGTATTCAACGTCCGTATAAAAGACATTTCAATGCCATGGTATTTCGATAAAAAGTATCCTATTTCATACTGTAGTTCTCTGCTCCTTGCTCAACTAGAATAAGGAATGGTGTAAATGTTGGTCAATGTTGGTCAGCCTAGTCTCAGGCAGGCTGGAACAGCATGACTGAGACGGTGTGCGGCGGAGTTCGACCCACGCAAATCATGAAGGTGCGGGAAGTCTGGGTGGGCCGTTCACAGTGACTGACCGTTTTAAAACTAAGCAAGTAGTGCAATACATGCATATATTAGCATTTATTTCCATTAATGTGGTTTATTATCGCTTATTCAATCTTCGCATGTCATTAAGAGCACTATGACTAGTATCTTATTTCATAATGCTCTACTCCTTCTATCAGACACTGTCCACCAAACTGTGTTAGGCGGTCTTGTCCAGGAGGTGACAGTTAATTAACTAAACGAGGCCGTTTGGTCAAAAGCACGCACAAAATGTTTGGACTAATTCATGTTCCATCGTTAATGGCAGTACTAAATACTTTGGGTCGACGTGCCACACCTGTCCAACAAAAGAGAAGGCTCATGGTCCGGTTGTGATGCGGTTGAGGAGGGGTTGCTGAATAATCTGGACAAATGGCTTGCAAGAAATATTATTCTTACAGACCAGTAGGAGAGGGAAATCGGAATCATAATATTCTCCCTTGAACTCCCCTTTAAAATGTTTAAAACGGGAATACACAGACATGCTGTCAGCGAATGTTTCACACGTTGTGAGATAGGAATGGAGTTCGCATGCGCGAAGCTGGTCCAGGTCGATGAAAACTCACTCTATCACATAGGTTATCATTTGCTGCCATCCCTCCGCTGACCTGCGATGGCTCGCCCACGGACGTTTACCCAATGGACCCTTATAGTCTAAAGAATTATATTTCTCCCAGGATAAAGAGAAACAACGCCAGACTAAAATGTGCAGTAATATAATGAAGCGTAACACCAAACGAATAGCAAAACCCCCTTTAGGCAGCGGAGGTAAGACAGCTTCGACCCAGTTAACTTAGAGAGTTGATTTAGATACCCCCTTCTCAAAGCTCTCCAACCCCCGAAACCAAGGACAAGAAGGGAAAGGTTAAGGGGAAAACGAGACCACAGCCACCAAGTTGAAACAACAAAAATGGAGAACACTGTGTGCATACCCAATTGGTGTTGACCAACTTTTATATTCTCCATTGAAAACCAAGTTTACTCGACTGACTTAAGCTAGCTGTGATACCTTCTCTTTCCTTCTTGTTTTTTCGAGCGACCCCTAGTCGTTGTGTACCCGGCCCTCGACCAGGTAGTTTCCACATTATCACGGAATCCTTGCTCAAACAGTTATATATCAGGCTAGACCGAAACTTGCCCACATATATACGTAAAATGTCCGCTAATTACAAAACGCCCTCGAACTCTCGATCAGGCTTGGCGAACTCTCCGCATATTAAGTGAACAAACTCTGGATCAGGCATAGCGAACTCTCCCCATATAGATTGACAAAATGCCCCCGAAGTCTCGATCAGGCTTGGTGAACTCTCGCCCATATAAATTAAACTAGACCTCGAACTCTCGATCAGGCTTGGCGAACTCTCGCCCATATAAATCAAACAAGCCCTCGAACTCTCGATCAGGCTTGTCGAACTCTCGCCCATATAAATTAAACAAGCCCTCGAACTCTCGATCAGGCTTGACGAACACTCGCCCATATAAATCAAACAAGCCCTCGAACTCTCGATCAGATTTGGCGAACACTCGCCAAAAGAATCTGGATTTATTGTTTCTGACTGCTTGATTTCTACGTACAGGCAGTTAAAAATGTTTTAGCCGACATTTTGTCAACATGTCCCAGAAGCATGGCTTCACTTTGATATGGTTTGTCGCGAAAACCAACCCGGTTTACTAGCAACTTTCTCGTAATTTCCGAACAGTATTGACTGTAAAATACTTCTGCTTTGCTGTTGAATTTAGCTTGGCTATATTTTTGGTTGTGGCCACATGTGTTTATAGAATAGTTTCAAAAATTAGTGTTTTGATTGCTGTGTGTATGCAAAAGGTTGTATTTTTAAGAAGCCCTTCCATTAAAATAACTGAAATATATTATATGCAAGGTCCTTTGTCTGCTCACTACTCCAGACAGTAAGTAGTGACTACAAGTGATTGCTGAAAATTGTTAATAAACAGCCCTTTGTCCCATGATATACTGTAGTTATCCTATAATTGTTTAGGGGTTGTTCATAAGAATCATGCTTGCTATCCCCGTACCAAGATTGCTTCATAGATTGTTCTATATAAATCTGTAACCTTGGAGTCCAGTGTAGGCTGCAGCCAACACTGCTAGTCCCACAACATCGACCAGGATTGCCCGCTTGCTAGTGACGAAGGTCAGATTTTGGTGCACATGCTGGAGGAGATGAAATAAATTTTAGGGGAGGTGCAGTGTCTGTGCCCCTGGAAGAGTGGCTTCTTGAATTTTAGGGTTTAAGACATACCCCCTAAAGTAAAAGATATTACTGTGACTCATCCAATTGAAATTGTGTTTGACCAAAACTTGGCAAGTTGGTTGTAATGGTTCTGTTATTATTCAACATTAAGTTTTGATCTATCATTTACCTGTTAACAAGGGGAGGTGTATAAATTACCAGGGGTGGTGCAAAAATTCTCAGAGGAGGTAGTAACTAAGTGACTAAGTGGCTGTTGGAGTAAGGCAAGATCTCCATATCACTGGGTTCACATGAAACTTTCAAGTGGATCAAACTGGTAGGGCTAGGCCTTGAAAGGTCTGGACTCCCCTCCAAGACTTCTATTGTCATCCTCCCAAATCTACAGGGGAAGGAGCTTAATTACAAATGTTCCAAGAGTGCTCATCAACATTCAAAAGTTTTTCATTCCACACCAAACATTCTAGATTGTGAATCGTTATTGGGAGGGAGGAGGGAGGGGGGTGGGCAGTGAACAAACCAAACTGTTGTGAACCATCAGGTCAGTTTCTGCTTCTCTTGCTGCTTCATGAAGGGTCTGCAACTCTATGTCACTAAAGTAAATCAATTGAAAAATTTATCAAGTTCACAGGGGGTGGATGAAATCTGGTTCTGATTGGCACTTCCAAAGGGGCACCTTAGGTCCCTGTTTAAGATATCGTACTGAGAGAGGGAGATATCTTCCTAAGAAGTGGGTGAGATAGTGGGAAAACGTCCCATTTCCCTTAGGGGGGAGTGTGAACATTTTCTGTAATTATCTATTTTGCAAAATATACACTAATTTCATTTTCCAGGAAATATGATTATATCATTTCTTTCTGTTGGCTTGGATAGCCAACGCATATTAGGCACGTGCGAAGCTTGCAAGGTGAGCTAGCATGATTTGCCAGGCCATCATCTGCCTACAATAACTCATTTTTATTGAAATTTATTGAGTACTCATTAATACAACAGAATCACATAAATGACAATTCACTTGACATATTACAGTTACATGTTAAATAAATATAAATGACTACTTTATGTGAGTATCTCAAAAGGACAAGGCACGAACGGGACGTTAAGACCCTTGCAAGGTGCCCCTCCTTTAAAAATATTAGAATCCTTTCTAAAATTAAATATGTATGTGTTCTAATATACCAATTACTATTTTAAAATAATATAAAATTTTATACGCTCATCATATAAAATGCTTCACTTTGAAGCAACAACGACCACAAAATGAGACAGTTTTTAAGAGCATGCACCTGTGGCCGCTATCAATTCAAAGGGAAGAAGTTTCATTCCTTGACGAACAATACGAAGACGCACGAAAACGCCACCGCGCGCACATAGTCCGATGCTACATATTTACTGCAACCTATGGCAACTGCAGTCACGGTTAAGTGACCAAGTGCAAATCATGTCCGAATCAAAAATTGTTTTCAGCATATAAATGTACTTTTTCTTTAAAAAGCCTTTAAACGACGATGGACTTGAAAACGTACTAGGCGGGGTTGAGTCGCACACGATGTTCCACAATTTGACCACGCGATTGAAATATGATGACTTGTACGTGCTAGTTCTGCAATACGGAATTTCCAAATACTCAGCAGCTTGCGATCGACGAGTCCGGCCATGACTTACGAATCGTACATACTGATGAATGTTAATGTCTATGTGACCATTGACTGCTTTATACAGGAAAATCAAATCCTTAACCTCACGATCGTAAGCGAGAGGGACCATATTCAATATTTCAAGTCTCTCTTTGTAAGATAATTCACCAGGTTTTAACCTTAAGATCCACCGAGTAGCACGTCTCTGGATTTTTTGAACCTTTTGTTTCAACACTGAGCTTGATGGAGACCATACTTCGGTGGCATAATTTAACTGCGATTTAACTAGAGTCATGTAAAGTGTCCTTCGTACGGTTCTGTCTGTAATATATACGCATGTTCGTTTTAGTAGACCAAGTAATTTGTTTGCCTTCGCAACGATTCCGTGAATATGAGTGTCCCATGTCAACTTGTCACGTACAATTACTCCAAGATCTTTTTCTTCATGTGTCCGAGCTATCTTAACCGACTCCATCTCATAATCGTAAAACAAAGGATTAACTTTGCGTGTAACGGAGAGAACCTCGCATTTATCCGGGTTGAAGCTAATGTTATTTTGTCGACTCCATAAACTAAGTTCTGTTAAGATATCTTGCAATGCTTCACAGTCACCAAGAGATGTTATGTTCCTGTACAATTTGGTGTCATCTGCGTAAAGACAAATAGATACGCAGTCGGGAACAACCTCCGATAGATCGTTTATAAAAATAACAAACAGCATAGGACCCAAATGCTTCCTTGAGGCACTCCGGATGTAACACGTTCCCAGCTAGAAACAGCACCGTCGACAACTACCCTTTGAAATCGATCTTGTAGATAATTCCTAAACCCACTATGCATACGACCTGAGACGCCAAAACGCTTAAGCTTTTGTAACAAGATCTGGTGATCCACAGAATCAAACGCTTTCGCAAAATCTAAGTACAGCACATCTGTTTGGACATTTTTGTCAAGATTCTTTCCAATATCATGAAGGACTGTTAGCAACTGTGAAACACACGAGCGGTTACGTTGGAAGCCATGTTGTAAAGTGGTGATGAGATGTTTTACCTGAGCTCGTAGGCCGTTTCCAACTAAACGTTCCAAAACCTTGTTTAATATGCATAGTAGAGAGATGGGTCTGTAGTTGGAAGCTGGTGCTAGAAGACCTTTTTTGTGTACAGGAGTAATATTTGCCATTTTCCATTCCAGGGGTAAACAAGCAGTTTCTAACGAACGGTTGAAAAGGGAACATAAACTAGGAGCGATTTGAAACTTCTTCGAACGTCACAGTAGTTTCAGACAATAACTCAGATAGAGGATGATCTTGCAAGTTCGAGTTTTCGATATTTAGCTCGGTAGTGGAAGGACGAAATACTGAAGCGAAATAGGAATTGAAGAGCTCTGCTTTACCAGCTGGTGTTGTTGCTCTAGTACCATTATAGGAAATGATGGGGCTTGATTTTCCATGTTGGTGTAGGATCGCCTTGTGATAACTCCAAAACAATTTTGGGTTGTCCTTGAAGGAGCCTCCAATTTTCTTGAGATATTTGTGATGTTTTGATCTCACCAAGAATTTCACTTTCTGACTAAGTAGGCGTAGATTACGTTTGCGTACATCAGATTTGTCTTTTCGATATTTTTTCAAGGCTTCGTATTTCTTTCTCATGAAATGGCGAACTTCACCGTCAATCCATGGTGGTTTACTTTTGTCTTTAACTGTTCGCGTAGGAATGAATTCCTCTACGGTGGTGAGAAACAATTCTTTCCATTTCAACCAACAATCGTCTATGCTGTCCGTTGATGAAGAAAAGTCAGGTAGGTCATACAAAAGAGAATTTCGAAGATCACTAAAATTGGCTCTGTTAAAATCGTACACTTTACATTTTACTGGTTCACACCGTTTGAACTTTAATTTAATGGAAAACTCCACAACGTAGTGATCAGATGGAAACATTTGTTCAGGGGTATGAGTGATAATGTTATCAACAACCTCAGGGCAGTTACATAACAACAGATCTAGTTTGTTCCCAGCAATGTGTGTAGGACCATCAATAAACTGTTGGAGAAAGTTATCACCTACAAGATCACACAGATTTTCCCCAGCGACATGCCCTCCTGAGTTTATCGGAGCAGATTGATCTACTGACCAGTTCACTGACGGAATATTAAAGTCACCAACTACTACAAGGCAACTTGATTCGCGAGTGCTCTTCAGAGAAGAGTTCAGTTGTAAAAGACTTTCAGGTGTTGAATCTGGAGGACGGTAGAAAATGTAAAATATCAATGGCTTGCTATTAGTAACAAGTTCTACAACAGCCATTTCAGTGTTCTCTCTTTCACGATCCGCACGTCGATGAGCTTTGAAATTATTCTTCACAGCTATGAGTACTCGGCCACCGGTTTTCCCGGTTCTATCCTTTCGAAAAATCGAATACCCAGTCAGCAGTTCACTACTTAGAACCGTACTATTTAGCCAGGTCTCACAAACACAGATAATATCATAGTCTGCAGAGTAAACCAGGTCTTGAAGTAGAGAAATCTTGCACTCTTTGAGCGAGGGATCATCATTCGAAGGAACATACGCTTTCAAACTTCTCGCATTTAAGTACAACACTTTAAGGTGGTCGTGGTTTGAGATCGATGGTCCCGGATTAGATTCAATATCCATATAAACAGTAAGTTCTATATCTTTATGAAGATCTGGTGGTGCGAGAAAAACATGTCCATGCTTCGTCTAGCGAACGTGCGGTGAATGGAGTGAAGAAGACAGTCGTCGTTTTATCTTGTGCGCTTTTATTGAGACAATAGATAGCTTAAGATCTACGACGTCGACGTTATGCTAGGACGTCAGGGCCGAGCAGAAGACTGGGACTAGGACGTCGTCGTAAATAAACAAACATCTACTTAAGATTCACGACGTCGACCTTTAAATTTGTAAACATTGTTAATACACATTATATTTTGAAATAAAATGAACTTTAAAGAGACGCGTGAGTTCATTACCGTCTGTTATGCTCTTGGAGATATAGACGAAGAAGAATATGCCATATTAAGCGAAACGTTCAAATCACGAAACCCTGATTTTCCGTACAAGAGCTATGAAAAATTTAGCTTGAGCGAAATGGACGAGGACGAATGTTTGGCTGAGTTTAGGTTCACGAAGCTGGACATTCCTGAACTCGCCGAAGCTTTAGGCATTCCTGACGTTATCAAGTGTCCTCAAGGTACAATTTGTAATGGGCTAGAAGCTTTATGTTTGCTTTTGAGAAGGTTGGCATATCCTTGCCGCCTTGGCGATTTGGTACCGCGTTTCGGAAGGCCAGTGCCCGAGCTGTCACTTATAATTGCAGAAGCGATGGCTTTTATTTACAACCGACATTGCCATCTTTTATGCGAGTGGAACGAGGCACTGCTGAGTCCTGGCAAATTGGAAAGCTATGCAGCAGCAATTTCAACCAAGGGAGCAGCATTAAATAACTGCTTCGGCTTTATCGACGGTACCGTTAGAGCAATATGCAGACCAAAGAAGCACCAGAGGATTGTTTACAATGGTCATAAAAGATTTCATGCCCTGAAATTTCAATCTGTTGCACTACCAAATGGAATGATAGCCAACCTATATGGACCATTAGGTAAAATTATTTTGCACATTTGTATGGTTTAGACATTTGTTGCCAGTGTTTAAAGTGGAGGTGAGCCTCCCCAGGTATATACCCTAGCTATTTTCTATTACTTTAAAGCTTGTGTTTATACTCTATATGAGATTGAGACCCAAGCACAATATCGGTAACTGGGTTGGGTCCACAGGCTTGCCCCCCTCCATTTGTTAAATACCCACTTAGCTATTAGTCAATTTTGTTTTCGAACTGTGGCTGTTTACACTCTGCATCTAAAATGTTTCAGGGACACTCAAGGTGATTTGTTTTTTCAGTCTTTTGACAAATCAGAGAATTTGTTATATATCTTTTCACTATTATTTTTTCATTATTACATATATATGAACTGCTGTTTTCAGGATTATCTACAGTTAAACATAGTCAACAATGGTATAACCTGGAATATCAATTCTGTTTGTTTTGTAGAGGGGAAAAAGCATGACTCAAGCATGCTACGAGATTCAAATATGGTTGGTATGCTTGAAGAACACGCATTTAACCTTGATGGCCAACCAATGTGCCTGTACGGAGATCCAGCTTACCCCCTTCGAGTCCACTTGCAGGCACCTTTTAGGATGGTGGTACCCAATCCTGACATGGAAGCTTTTAACAAATCTATGAGTAGTGTGCGGGTGTCGGTTGAATGGTTGTTTGGTGACATAGTGCGAAGCTTTAAGTTCATTGATTTTAAGAAAGACCTGAAAGTGGGACTGAGTGCTGTTGGAAAGATGTACATAGTTTCTGGCTTTTTGCAAAATTGTTCAACATGCATGTATGGTAATTTAACTTCAAAATACTTTGGGCTGGACCCTCCAACATGTACAATTCAGGAATATATTAACAATTAAAAATATTACACTGTTGGTTATGCACCTATCAATGTTAAGCCCCAGAGGGGGGCTCAGGCATATGTGGAGGATTTGATTATATTTTTTAACCCCATGGTCAGGAATTTGATTGCCATTTTTGGCCCAAGGGTAGGGACATTTGACTTTATCAAATAAATAACACAGTGGATTTCACCTAACGGATCACAATCACATATAATTTGCTTTTTGGTTACCCCCATGACCCACGTCGGGATATTTGACTGATATTTATAGCCCGACCGTGGGGCATTTGATTGGAAAATCCCCACATATGCCCGACCCCCCTCTGGGGCTTAGATAGATAGATAGATAGATAGAAGTCTTTATTGTCACTACTCAAAACACACGTCTCAGTTTACAGGTTTGAATTATATATGCTATGTAAGAAAATTATCCGCTATTTACAAATTGAAAGCTACTTATTAGCTAAAATATGGAAGACTATTATAAAATGTAATTAGATATTAAAGATTACGAAAGAATGTCAAATAAACTTGAAAAGACATCTATTTAAGAAAGAGCATTTAAAACGCTCAGTTCTTACTATAGGCAACTCGAACTCGTGTCCTCTCTGTCTCAACGGTCTATTTAACTTATTAGAGTAATTAGAGTAATTAACAATGATAGCTGCATTATGAATGTATATTTTAATAAATATTGAATTGTATATTACAGTAATATAATAAATTTAAATAATTATGTATTTTACAATTAATACATTTTGATTCAACTTGTTAAAAAACAAATATAATAATAAATATTGAATTGTATATTAATATGATAAATTTAAATAATTTTGTATCTTACAAAATATATTTTGATTCAACTTGTTAAAAACGAATATAAGAACAACATATAGTATATATTAGGTAATACCATGATCAACTCGGTTTCTATTGTTCTCACCGGGTGATTTAATCGCTAAATTCTCCAGAATAGGGAAAATTACTCTAATTTTCCCCCAAAATGGGGAAAATTAGAAATTTTCCCTAATTTGTATGCATGAGTAGTATCCAAACAAATTAACACCTCACACAAATGCAAAACGGTTCTCTGCCATGATTTCACCTTACCGTACTCACTTTGAATCAATGATGCCAATGTGCCTCATATTTATACACACATGTACTCATCAATTCTTGATGAATTTATTCCCAAGCGATTTCTTACAATTGAAATGACGTTTCCTCATTAATCATGGTTTTGCAAACTAATACCATGATATGTCGGGAAATTACTGATTAAATGTCCCTAACCCTCCCTCGGCTTTCGGGGACATTTAATCAGTAATTTCCCTCATATCATGGTATTACTTATAAATATAGTATTTATTTCGACAGTTTCTCAATCAGGGTCATGAACAATTGGCCCTGTTGAGCTTGGCTTTGGACGAAGTTCATTTGCATTTGCTGCATTCGTTGATTTTGCAACTGCATCATCTGCATTAAATCATTGTGTCGCGTTTCTTCATTTCCTTGCTTCTTGGCTTCATTCTGTTGCTCTATTCTTCTTAATTCCAGCTAATTTTCCCGCAATTGCCTCTCATTTTCCATTCTCTCTCTTAGATAGTTTATTGCCTCGGACCCTTTACTTCTGTGTTTTACTTTCTTGTTCTTGTTATCCCCAACCGTGTCAGCTTTTCTCTTCTGGGTTTCCTTCAGTGTTTCCATTGCCTTCAGTCTCATATCCATTGCATTTTCTTTATCCACTTGTTCTTTTCTCTTCTTCTCAACTGTCTCGTTCAAGTGCTCGTCAGTGTATGAATCTTCAGACTCAAGAATTTCCTCCAAAAGTGTATCCAGTTCAGACATTTCTGGTGAAATTCCTGAGCCACGTTCCTCTGAAGCTATTCTTTTCTTGCATTTTTCTTTCAATAGCTTGAACCGGTCACGAACAGAGCGCTGTATAACTGAAAACTTTGGTTCTGCCAACTTGTTCAAGTTTTCAGCAATCGTATTCCACAACTGTCCTTTATGGCTTGTTCTAGGCTTTGCTGTATAAGGCTCCACCACAAGTATCTCTCGACATAGCATAACATCATGAAGGTTTGTCCACTCCATCTATATATAAAAATGTATACAAAATATAGGTCAGGAGTGGTCAATAAAGCAAAGTTAAAGCCAATATATATATGCACTAAGTGGTTATCATTGTAGTTTGGGCAATTGGTCTATGTTTATATATCTTTTTCTTACTTATCACTATTAGTTACGGGAGAGTGCCTCGCATGGGTCTTAGAGACCCGTTCGCACTCTTGCCGCTTGATCTATCTATCTGTCATCCAATAAAGTTGTTAAAACAAAACAAAACAAAACAAATACACAAATCCCAAGTGCCAAATAAAACAAATTTACGAAAAAATGACCTTAATTAAAGACTATGCTGGCACGTCAATGACATATTAAAGAAACGTACACCATATTTACCACTTATTATTATTTATTTACCTCTTCAAAATCCTCACTTTTGCTTCACGTTTTATCTACGACGCCAAAACTCTTGTTTTGAAGTTCTCGACGCTGTGGACGACGAGCAACTTGAGAGCCACGCATGCGCATTTACTTCCGGTCGCCGTTATTAAAAGTTGTTTTAGGATAGAAGTTAAGTTCATTTAGTAAGTATTTCGATCTTGATGAAATCCAGAAAGTTGTACCAAGTAAAATCAACCAAAACATAGTTTTCTTGAAGAAACTTCGGCACGTATTTGAACAGTGATTTGAACTCCTTTTGTCAATCATTTTGTTCAATTTATTCTAATTTGTTGTGAAAATTGGCTGCAATTTGTTCTAATTGGTAACCGTTATTGCGCGAGCAATTACGCGATGTCCGTTTGGTTACGCGAGATCAAACTTGAAATTGCAACAGTTAATACAACTGGTATTAAAACACAAAAACTACGATCTCTTACGGTCTTTTCTTCAAAGAATTGTGTCCAAACCTCAGAACAGCAAACACGATATCCTTATCCACCACTTTTCAACACAATTGAAGTTTAATCTCGGGTCTTAGTGTTAAAAAATCAACAAAGTTGAAGAGCGCCTAGGGTGCGTGCGCACGTTAATGCGCGATGACGTATATTCATGTGGACATTTAGGTGGGAATTAAATAAATATAACCTTGGACTTCAAAAGCAAACAAAGGCAATTGAGTAGGCTGTTATAATAATAAAGACAAAATCTTTAAAAATGGCATTTCTTACTATTGGGCACACTAACCTCTTTATCTACAACAATTGTCATGAATGTGCCAACTGTGATCAGCAGCAACATGCACCTAGTCTTTTAATTTTCCCCAAGATGTTCAACTTCCACAGCATTTACATTAAAGTAAGCATATCTGCATGAATGCATATTCAACAGTTATTTACATATTGGTTTTAGTTGTGTTGGAAAGAATAAATTGATAGTTCATACCACTCTTCAAGAAACCACTCTTCCAGGGGCACAGACATTGCACCTCCCCTAAAATAAAATTTCACCTCCCCAGCATGTACACCCAAATCTGGCCTTGGTCCTAGCAAGCGGGCAGTCATGGGCTGCAACCACAAGCCTTTCGAATGTCGTGGGACTAGCAGTGTTGTATATTTTTGGCTGCAGCCGACACTGGAACCCAAGGTTACAGATATATATAAAACAATGTATGGGCATAGCAAGCATGGTTCTTATGAACAACCCCTAAACAATTATAGGAGAACTACAGTATATCATGGAACAAAGGGCTGTTTATTAACAACTTTCAGCAATCACTGGTAGTCACTACTTACTGTCTGGAGTAGTGGGCAGACAAAGGCCTTTGCATATAATATATTTTCAGTTATTTTAATGGAAGGGCTTCTTACAAATACAACCTTTTGCATACACACAGCAACCAAAACATTAATTTTTGCAATTATTCTATAAACACATGTGGCCACAACCAAAAATATAGCCAAGCTAAAGTCAACAGCAAAGCAGAAGTATTTTACAGTCAATACTGTTCGGAAATAACGAGAAAGTTGCCGATAAACCGGGTTTGTTTTTGCGACAAACCATATCAAAGTGAAGCCATGCTTCTGGGACATGTTGACAAAATGTCGGCTAAAACATTTTGATTTTTCGCTGCCTTTACGTAGAAATCAAGCAGTCAGAAATACATAAAAACAATAAATCCAGATTATTTTTGGTTACAGAGCTCCATTTGAAGAGGTAAATTGTCTACAGTACTCTTAACTGATCACTTTATTTACTTCAAAACGTGCGACAGAGTAGTTTTCGAACCCAGCTTTTTGCCAAATTTGCTTCACTCCTGTGTCAACTCGAAAGCAATTTTCTCGCGAATTATCGAATGGATTTCGCCGAAACTTACGTTTAAGAGTCCTGATCACCTCTGCTAAAATGCAACTTTTAAACCAGTATTTGAGCGAAAGATAAAGCATAAAAATTTAACAATATAGCTTCGTGTAAAATATACATTTTCCGTCCGCCATTTGGCGCGAAATGGTGAAATAACCGCTTTTACCGGCATGCAGTGCGATAGCTGGAATTGCCTATAGGCGCAAAATTCACAACAACGCGGGGCACCGTTAATCCCGTTCTCCACGAGGCGAATTTGTTCGCGACGCGAAGCGAAAACCGAATTTCGGCAACGTGATTGGTTAGGGAAAAAAGTTGCCGGGAAATTTTTTTTCGCTAACCAATCAGGCTGCCGAAATGAATTTTCGCTTCGCGTGAACAAATTCGCCTCGTGGCGAACGATGCCGGAACCAGCGCCGAATAATTTTTATCCAATCCGAAACTAAAGAACATATGTTACCAGCTTCACCGCTATTAGTCGTATAAACAAGTTCTCTCCAACTAAAGAGATTAGAAATATCAAGAAAGGTTTGTAGCATTACTTACGCTCATAGAAGGCACGCCTACATAATACAAAGGCAGTCTATACGGTTGAGTAGTCGTAAAGATATCCTTGACTCGGCGTGTGGTATCAAATGTACAGGTCATTCACGTCTTGTTTTGATCTATATCTTGGGTTTCAAGATCCTGATCATCGGATTTTGCTTTTTTATTGTTTTAAAACTGTTTGGTGGTATTGATATATATGTTGAACGTCACGTGCATTCTTAACTTGATTTCTAGGTAAAGCGATAGGTGAGATACTTTCTATCGCTGTGGGAAATGCTGCAGCAAAGCTAGATTAGCAAATTGTCATGTAAATTGAGTACAGTAGTATGTATCTGTTCCGACAACAACTTTAACGACGACGACGGTGGCGGTGGCGGTGGCGGTGGCGACGACGACGACAACGACAACAACGACAACAACAACCACAACAAGGCAATATAACCAACAACAACAAAACCACCGCATTTATATATTCAGAAACTCTTTCGATCTGATCTTCATTATTTATTTGTAATAATGGAACACGTATCATAGTGCATCTTCTTCTATGTGAACTAATTTCAAATATTACTTCCGCAAAAATTTAGTTCGCATTGATAATCAGTGCATCCCGCGTGATATAAAATTTGTGCCGTGAGAACATGGAATTCAATCAGAATCTAATCATAGTTGATGTTGATTTTCATAGTTGATATTTATAGTTGAAGAAAACATTGGTTTCAAACATAAAGTTATGCAAGAATGTCGGTGTACGAATGATAGCTTGCTAACGTCGGTTCCCCTACTGTAGACAGTAACCGTAAATGTGACTGGACCAATGGAACTTGGATTAAGGATACATCTATAAAAGACGGCAAAGGTACCCTTAAAGGTTGCAAAAAGTGTCGCGTGGACTACCGACAGAACTGTAAAACGAAAAATGCAAGTACTCCATATTTTAGCTAGCGCTGGGCGCTGAATGACGCCAATTGTGAAGCAAAGAGAGTAAGGTTTACACTGGAATTATTGGTGTCTACAGTACGGAATAGAAGGATTGTATTTATTGGAGATTCTTTAACCAGGAGCATGTTTCAGTCTCTAGCCTGCTTATTGCACGTGCCAGGTGATAAAGGAAAGACGGTAGAAGACCACAGATTTAGGTACAGGTATGTGAAGATGAACGACTTAAATAAGGTTTAAATTAATGAACCGGAAATATTGGAGACTGAAGAGCTACAGCATGCATCCAGAAGTGCTGATATGCGAGGCATTAATTGAGGTCAATAGTAGGTAGCTGAATGACAAAATTTATTGTCTCTCAATCGTATTTTCATATTCGCTTGGACACGTTTATTCAGCAAGCTTTGGCATTCATTTACAAACGTTAATGCGCTTTTGCTTTCATTTTATAAATACAATTTATTACGTCTTGAAATTGTCTACGGTGCATGAATTTTACATTTCCAAATTGAAATCAAAAGGGCATTTCCTCTCTTCCCATTTGGTTAAGCACTCTGAGGTGGAGGAAATGCCCTGAGTGGTGTATAAATCTCACTTGAAAAATGTTATAAAACGTCTTGCAGCATATTCTAAGCAATTTAGCGTAAAGTCTATTATGCTAAATGCTCTGAGTTTGGCGGAAAGGATTAACCCGGAACAACCCACTTGATAAATGTTCCCGAAGACTTATATTTTACCATACATATTCGAGAAGATTATAAAACAAATTTTCAGTTTGGAGATTAGGCAAAACTATTGTCCCAAAAACCCTTATTTATAACAACATTCCTAACCACTTACACTGTGTTTCCGGGCGAGATACGAACCTAAAACCACTCATTTATTAGTCGGATGCTGAACCAACCTACTGAGGTGCAATAATCAACGGAATATCCATAAAAATTATGTCTAAACCATGACATCGTAAAGAGTTAAATTTTGATCAAGCTGTAATTGTGCTCCTATAGGTATCCGGAATTCGTAATGACAATAGAATACATTGTTTCTCACTGGCTCGTGAATGAGACAAGGACCTTGTCTTGATGCAAAAACTGTGGATAAAACATGGGCTGGACGTGTCAAAGATTTTGATATATTTTTGTTTTCCACTGGAGGCTGGTCGGAACACGATCTACAAATGAGACAGGCATAGACAACGGGTCGTGATATGTCATATCGAACATCAAGGGCAGTAATGCGTGAAGCCCTTATAACGGTCATGAGCTACTTTGGTAAAGCGTGGTTCTCATTCATCGGCGATGGTCGGCGATGCATTGTTATTGATCATTGAAAGAGAAAATTATTTCATGTAGACAAAGTATTTTACTCATCAATGATCAAAACAATGGCATTGTAAGAGCATCGCCGACTGTTGCCGATGAATGAGAACCAGGCTCAGTAAGGCGGAGTTCAAGAAGAAGGAACTGTACTGGAGGTGTTCTGAAGTAACTCATCTTTTATATAACATGAAGAATCGATCATTTCGACCAGTAATTATTCGATATCTGTCCAACACAACATAACACAAAATAATACAATCCAGCACAACACAGTAGAAAGCAAATACACATTGACACAATAATACAAAATTGACACAATAAAACCCCGCACGAACACAGCAACAACACCAACACCAACATATCACTGAGACAATAGCGCGCAATATAATACCATATACACCAACGCAAAACCAACATAAAACTGAAAAAACAGAACGCAACGCCATTCATATTTTCGCTCGCTACTCTGGTATGAGTAAATGAATGCAAGTCCGGTGGAATTGCATTCACGGTCCAGGGTGATCTAAAGTCGCATCTTAGCACCTTATCACCAGGAATGATCACTATAGCTGAAGATGTTGCCTAGAAGTGTGGCATTTAAACATGAATCATCATGCTTTAAATGGAGATGACGTTAGCTATATGCCACAAGATTATATCCACCTTGTTGGCAGATGAAGTCATCGCTCGAGTATACAAGGAATTAAGATGTAATTTTAATTTAATAATAATTCGTCACAATTTACATAATTATGTTCAAACAAGAAACACTGACACTAAATAACACACTTACATAACATGGACGTGAATGGAGAAAGGAACAGGACTTGCGTCCCAATTGACACCTTACCCCTATGCCCTTATCAATCAGTACAAATAAACTAACAACTATAAACTATATAATATAAAGTTAAGTACAGCCAGGAAGGCTGTATGATGGTAATTTAGCATTATAGAATTGATGCAGACTGGTTCTGAACAAGGATATATACTAGAGTCGTTCTGAGATTTCAGTTCAGATGGAAGACTGTTCCACAGACCTGCCGCCCTTATATAAAACGAATTGCTAGAGTAGTCCTGTTTATGTTTTATCAGAAAGTTGAAATTGTTTTCATCGTGCTTGCGTCGCGATTGATAGCCTAGATTATAGGTGCATAAATAGTTCTTGACATCCATAGATGATTTAATGACCATTTGATGATCCATTTTAGATCACCCCTGATGAAGACACTCGACCGGAGTGTCGAAACGTTGGGTCGTGAATGCAATTCGACCAGGCCTTGCATTCATTTATCTATACCAGAGTAGCGAGCGAAAACATAAATGATATTAAATCTGCCTTTCGCTAAACTTTACAACAACACGACATAGTCGCAACAAAATTTCAACACAGTTTCAACACTGCCACAGCGGCAACACAACACTGCTACAAGTTGAACACGAAAACGATGCCAACAAATGCCATTGTCCAGTACTTCAACAAATATAAAATTGTTGGATATAACAAAAATGAGCAGCTATCGACAAGATGCTCATCCTTTAAGCCAAAGAAACACCACTGTACGACCTGATTGCAAGCACTGGTGTTTGCCAGGAGTTCCGTGCAGGCCACTGGAATGAGATATGGTTGAACATGCTAAGAAACGGAAAACAAAATCTATGATTGTATCGCAGCATTTCTTCTAGGGTAAATTAAACGATGTTTTTCGTCAATTTCAATAACTTTATACCATAAAGTAGCCAGCTGGCAGCCTGCACGCGGAAAATTTAAGATCAATCGAAGCAATGTCGCATATAGTTCACTATTCTTGCATTATCATTTCGATGTCATTCCACCAAGTTGCTTTGTGATTTACATATCCATGAAAAAAGTTTGTCCAGTTAAATCTTAAAGAAAATTGTCAATAGTTTATTACCGATCATAAGTATCTTAATTTTCAAATCGTCATTTTTGTGAATTTATACAGATATAAGTAAATAGATATATCTATTTAAACACGCTTACGAAGGGCGTGTACAATTATATAACTACGATATTAAAACACAACCATATTAAGAGTATATACAGTAGTACATATAGTAGACGCAATAAGTATCTTGATTAATCCAATTCGATTTTTAATCTTTTCCATCCTGTTTGTAGGGTACAATGGAAATCGTAAATTTTTCAGTCTACTGGGTACACTTGTTGGTGTATTTCAGACATAAAATCAGTGAAAATCAGTCTTTTCAAGTAAATAATCTTAGTTAAGAAAGTACACAATTTCTCTATAGGCACGAAGGACATTATTATTGCGGATGTGTCATCTCGTCCGGATGAGATGTCATGTTTTCGTATTCGAGTGCAATTAAATTTCTTCAGGAATGTAGTACATTTCTTCATGAGGCCGTGAAATCACCATCGTGGGAATGGCGACATCTGATTGGTCCGCGGAATTGCGTTGAGACCAGGCTGATCAGCTAATCATAATTTCACATTTTATAGGTAATTGGTGTATATTATTGTAATCTCTTTCCTGAATGCTGTTACCAGAAAACATGGCACGTTATTCCAGGCGAGATTATGCCTTCTTGTGCGGTGTGCTTATTAATTGCATGACCTTTTGCATTATAGCGATGCCCACGATATATGCGGTAGGAGGCTGAAGGTTTCTTAATTTCGAACGAAATGGCGAATGTAGGAGCGAACGATTTTGTTTTGAAGATGCAACGGCGGATTTTAATAACTTTTTGCACCCATTGATAACTTTTATCACTACAGGGAAAGAACAATTAGGGACTCTTGACTACATGTTGATGTATTTTCATGACGTTCAGTGCAATAATGGTGAAGGAAATGGGTTGGCAAGGAGCGACATATGAACACGCTTCGCAAAGACTTTCTTCCCATTCTTCGAAATGTCGTTATAAAAACCATCCAATTTCGGTACATAAATAGAAAAATTACGGAAGACAGCACCTTCAAAGTGAACACACTCCGAGGACATTTAGTTTGGTTTCCTGCTTCTTACAAAAATGCCACCGACAGAAAATGTGTTATCCGAAAAAGTTTTCTTTTGTCATAATTTTTTATTAATACGCCATAAGTAGCATTTCGAAAACGTGCTTTACTCAAAAATTGACACTGGCGTAAAATATGCATCATTACTTTGGAGCTATAATTTATATCATATTATAGCCATCAGCTATTTAGTTTCTGCCGACGGCATCATGAATTTAGATTCACAAACCGGTTGTAATTTCGTAAGATATGCATGACAAGCATAATTAACAAATGTAGGCGAAATCTTGCATGAATGTACTATTAACGTGTTTGACGCTCTATATAGATAATCACGACTTAAACGTTCGTTCTTGATTCATCCGAGACTGACATATGCTATTGGCTTTAGTATGCCTTTTATCACATATTTCTAATCATAGTCCCTGCAAGTACCAAGTTGTAAACTATAGCAGCATTTCGTACTAGTATAAACAATGACATATTGAGCGTGGAATTTAGCAAACAATGTAATTATACCAGGGATTTTGACACTCGGATATATTAGAAGTGAAACCTGAGCTGCCATCAGGCCTATTGCCATGAAGCATTTCCCCATGCATGACTAAATGGGCTATAATTTCGTTTCAATTTTAGTTTGGGTTCTAAAAGTCCGTCTTTACTTTAAAAAGATCTTTCCAAATATTTATATGTATCAATAAAGACGAATTAGTACATTATAACCTCAAAACGGACATTATTCCACTGTAGAATAGTAAAACATTCCAAAAATTCCAAGAGACTTTAAGTTATTTTGGGGGAGTAATGTTGAAAATACAGGAAAAACATGCTCTACATGTCTAAGGATGTGAATTCGAAGTATAAATATGAAGTTATATGAAGACTTAAAATATAATTCAACTTACTTAATTAATTCCGAAATGATAGCAAAAAATCTATAGAGTAATGTCCTCGATAAGCCACTACTCCATAACAGTATCATGGCTGAGATGACCTAATGACCTCTTCCAGCGTGATTGTCAAGGTAAATCAACTTAAAACCAACTTTTCGCATATCTTGAAACAATTACACACCATATTGGCTCAGTTGTTTTCCACTGTTTCACTATAACCCATTTTAATTATGGTTCCAAACAAAATTGGCCAACAACATGGAAAGGCTATATTAAGCTATATTCACAAACAATTCATTATGCTTTGTTTTTGCATACTTATTTTGCCACGATGAGTTTCTTTTTATGTTTTAGTCAGACTTTATTCTTCCAAAAGTTTTAAAGCGCCGTTTTGCCAGCACATGGCATGGAAAGATATTGGTATTCCACCGCATTATGAAGTAGTATAAATGTTGACGTTTTCTTTACGGACTTGATTCGAATTGTAGGCCACGCCCCATTGATCTTGTGAATAACGTTCGAAATATGTCACATTTTCATGTCCTGGATGTAATTACAGATATATGCCACGTACGTATACACAGTATGGCTACAGCTCATTCGCTACCAGCCATAAATAAAAAGTAACCCATAACTACGTCTAAGGCTTAAGAATTGCGTAATATTCAATTGCGTAATACGACTTAGCTATTTTGTGCCTGTTTAGGTTACTTCCACGTTAGAAATAAAACGTATGTACGTCCTAACCATATTTGAGTGCGTTTAAATACTTTCTATTTCATTAGCTATCTCGGAAAATCCTGGTGAAAAATGTTGGTACTCTTGACTTTATAGTGCTGAATTTGACACCCACCGCAATGAAATGTCTACGACCCTCCTTCTCCCCATACAATGTTGCGCTTAGTGTGGTAGACGTGCGAGGGTTTACCCAACATTGTATGGGGTAAATTTCAACAGGCAAATTAATGTCTGTAAATCAGTAATGTGATTCAGAAAATATATTGCTATTTTTAGTAGGTGTTCCAAGGATTTTTGGCCAGGAATGTAGTAGATCTGATCGAACACAATGGCTGATATGGAAATGAGCGATGACCGCATGAGACAATGTTATGAATACTCAATGTAACATGTCATGGTGAAAAGAACATTAATAAAATAGTAAACGTTAACAGTTTAAATATCGTGTTTCACCGTGTTTCCTTTGGAATATTTTAAGCTTTAGCGTGTACATGTGTATGAATTCCTGATCAATAAGTCTTATTTAAGCTGGATTGAATTGTATTTATTAAGGACGTACTTTACGATATACTTTCATTCCACGTTGTATTTATTATACGTAAAGCTTTAGATCTTAGGGAGTAGAAATCCGCCATTTCCAAGGGACCAAACGTACAGGGGAAATGTCTCTATTCGTTTTTTTCAGATTACGAGACACGGTGCGTGCGCTATTCACAAGAATTGAAATAGCGGCTAGTGTTTTTAACCAATTCAGCTCAAACTTTGACCAGTTGTAGTACAGTGAATGCTAAATCAGTCGAGACATATAGAATATCATCACTCATGAAGCTCTGCTATAAGCTTTTTCGAAAGTCAGGTGATGCCTCTATAAAAGTGCGTGCGATAGCTATAGGATTTCGTTTTTCTTTCCGTGGTATTAATATAACTTATACCTTCGTTCTAACTACATTGTTGCGTGTTCAAAGGGCAACAAATAAAAAGCAAGAAATAAATCATATAGCTACCGCACACCGCAAGGAAATTGGACAAAACCCGAGCTTAAGAAAAGTTTTTAAACCTAGCACTTTTCCTGAAAATTCATCACACAGAAACGAAGGCGAAAAGATTTCGCGGGGTTTTCGATTATCAGAACAAATACGCCGCCCACTTCCTCGCAATGACAGCCAGGTGACACCTTCTGAAAAGAAACTGTATGTTCTCATGGTACCGTGTGTCAATTATATTTCAGCTATAATCAGGGTTTAGTGCATAATAGTAATTACTAAGATTGTTGTCGGCATCTCGTTCGATGGGAATAATAGTTGATGGAATATTCGAACGAATAGTTTGTAGATGGAATATTCGAACGAAAATTTATATACATTTTAGACCTAGCCAGGAGCAGTTGCCAAAAATGCAAGCGCTCTGAACAACTGAGCTACAGAGTCCAATTGCTGAGCATTAACCGCAAGTTCGTGTATATATATGGGGGCGATGCCAGTATATGGGTAAATACTAAGATTTTTCTCGGCATCTTGTTCAAATGGAATAATTGTCGATTGTGTTTTGCAGGAATCGAACCTGTGGTCCTGATATCAGAAATCAGCAATGTCAGATTGAATGTTGCTTCGGAGGTCGATGCGACACATCATTATTAACATCAAACACGTTATAAACCTAGACTAGAAATACATGCATGCAGATTCCCCTCGCCCATTTGAACCAAACAATTTACTCCCCAAAAGTTATTTTAACATGAAGTTCGACAAATGTAACCATGGTATTAAACACGCAACATTGTATATTTTTTATATTTTAATTTGTACAAATCAGTATTATTTTGTTTTTAACTATAAAATTATCAATTGCCCAACTATATAAAGTGGGTATGATATTATGTACTCTTTTACCTTTGATTTACTGTAACATTCAACCTTAGACGTTCACAAAACGTTTCGAAATTTTCAAAAACTTCAACTGCTTTTCGAGGAGTATTTTTATACTTCGCACTTGCTTTTGCAATGAAGTTTTTGAGATTTAATGTTTTTTTATTTTTCTATAACATATTTGAATCAATACTAAAATACTCTTAAAGTGCTTATGAACGCAAAATGGGTTTTTATTGATTCGGATAGAACATAAAAGGTTAGTTAATAAGTTCTAGATTAGTTTTTGGCTTAGACATTTAGTTTCGGAGATATAAAGGCTCAAAGTCGCTATTTTGGAAAAAAAGTAGCGTCTTCCGGGGGACTGGGTCACAGGAACGTGTGTATTTAATTTTACTATAAAAACAATTACATTTGGATAAATCATCTTGAAAAGTCGGCTATTTCTTGAGGAAAAAAACGCATTTTTGAACTCAAACACATTTTTGAGTGTGTAAAGTAACCCTTCTAGTGGTTTGCATCGTCAATCGTGGAATATAGACGAAGGAATGGATTTAAATGCGATTTCAAAGTCGATCGTGGAGACGACCATGACACTTGATGACAGTAACTTATGTCTATAAATTCTGGGACATAGATGCCTCTTCTGGCGAACCAATTGCTTATAAAATTCTCTCGAAAGAAGAAATAAATGAACGAATGCAAGGGTTAAAAGTTTGTTGGAATGGAACTTAAACTTTTTACTGCATTTTATAGTCTTCATGCCTTCACGGACATGGGAATCGGTTGCATTTCATTTCTACACCTGATTTAGAGTTGGTTCTCACTTTAGCCAGGAAGCTTGTTTCCCTACAAATTTTACATTCAAATTTGCCCAAAATTTGGACATTTTCAAGAATAATAACTGGTTAACTGCAACTGAAAGATGATCAATACACGGATATCATAAACTGGATATATATATATATATATATGGAATTATTGTGACAACACTAAACATTAATTGCCACATAAATAGGCTTAGAGTAATATTAATCTTTTGAGAATGTTTTAGTGGGGGAAACATATCTAATTTAATAAGCCATAAGGCCAGTATGTGATCTGCAAAACTTCATACTTTCTATTACAGTAGCTTTTCCTGTGTGGGCAGAGCAAACATGCTTCAACTTTCACATTAGATGTAAGATGTCTGGTGTGAGAGTGATGTTTGCTTTACTCATAGTGTACACATATCCAACTTTCTTGGCATGCCCACATAACTGATTTAAGTAACTCGGAAAAGTTGCTTCTCTGTGCAGGTAAAACGACTTCCTCCCCATGGAGGAAAATGGATGTTGACCCCCTCCCCTACCAGATGTCCGTCCTTGCACATTTTAGAAGTGGAATCTCTCCTTCCAGATGGGTAAACTTCCTCCATAGTGGGAGTCTGGCTCTTTTCTAGGTAACCCATTACCCAAAAAGCAGCTAAAGTTTAGCCGATCCAATCAAGCGCAGTTAACCCATTAATTGGCAGTACTCTACCACTGATGAGTAAAATTTGCCAATTGATGGGTTAAGCCAATCCAATCAAAGGGCTGAGCTATTAAAAGTGAACTTGCCCCCAAGAGACAATAGAGTCACACGTGCACTGCAACATATATTGATAAAGATGTTTAATAAATATTTAATTAAAAATGTTAATTCATCTTTCACTGATGGTTCCAGTTTACTTCACTGATAATCTAGATGAAATTACAAACAAATAGTTTAATAGGCTATACAATTTTGAAGTGTATCTCTCTATTTAGGGAATTTTCTCTTAGTCTCCCTAAGGTTCTTCAAATAGGTGGCTTAGGGACCAAGGGCTAACTGCAGAAATGCCTGATACTCAGGTTAAGGTGGTTCCACTAGTGGGACAGTGCAGCACTTGGTGATCAACTTTGTGCCAAATACATGTATCAATTAAACATATAGCATCAGTATCTCACTGTCATATAAAACATTTGACATTGACCACATGTGTAGGATAATACAAGACACTGAAAGTCCACATATAAAGTAGGTTGAAGTCTAAAAGTAGAATGGCCTATTAATTTATATTAGTTAAATACCATAAAGGCATTAAAGTTGTGATAATTTCCACATTGAAACATATATGATATATTATTCTATAACAGCAGTATGTAATCTCTCAGAGGTAGAAGCACTTCGATCGATTTGTGCGTCAACAAACACCGTTGTACACCGGACATGTCCGGCGCAGAACCTTTCATCCATACTGGCTTCAATGACATTGTATACTAAGCAAATAATATGCACATTAGGTGACATGATTCAACGTTGAATATCCAAAGTTCATACGCGCGAATAGACATCATTGCATTTGTTAAAATCACAGCTTACCTGTATTTTGATTCCTGTCCTATGTTGGGACAACTGGGTACATTAGTCTTTGTTTATAGGTCGATAACTATGGCCTGTATTTGCCACCAAATGTCTCAGATCGATGAGTTTCGGTGTCCTCTTTTCTATCGGTTTAAAGCCGCAATAGGTGATTTATCATCCAAAAAAGGTGTCAGATAGCTAGATATATTACTGTTGGTACTTTCTGTGTAAGATCACGCACAAACGAAACATCGTTTAGACAAAATATGCAAAACAACACAAGATATCGATATCTTCGCCATATATTTCTTAGTTGTTTATCAAAGTTGGGTTCCTGGGATCCAGGCCCCTTGGTGATATTTTGGTCGCGCTACTTTTTTTCAGAAAATGGCAAAATTTGCCTGTTTGAGCCTTTATATCTCCGAAACTAAAAGTCTAAGCCAATTTGCGTTCATAAGCACTTTAAAGATCAATCAATGTTGTATTGACCACACAGAATGATCTACACATTTTCAAATTCACAAACTATACTGCATGCTATGTTAAAAAATCGGCAAAGCATTTGTCGTCTAAATAACTTTCATCTATCTTGTTTTGGTGACTTAACATATAAACTTACTTATAAAATGAGTGCAAAACATTTTTGAAAAACGTTTGCAAAATGGAAGTCTTCTCGCGGCTTGAACTTGCGCATGCGCATAACTTACGAAAAGGTCGAGTCCATGACAAAAAAAAATGGCGGACGACTTTGCATTCCACAATGTTTTCACATACCCGGGTGTAAATCTCCGAGCGGAATTAGTACCCTCGCACGGCGCTTCGCGCCGACTCGGGGACAAGTCGTTTCTACCGAGGCTTCGATCGAGTCAGATATTTCGCCAGCGTCATGTATTTCGCGCCAACACGTTCGAAATACATGACACGTCACGCTTGGTCAGGCATTTCGCAGAGGTCATCAATTTCGCTTGACACCGGAATCGCAGGGCCGCAGGTTCGAATACTGCCAGAGTGCCTAAGGTTGCATTTTTCGCAACTGCTCCTGGCTAGGTCTAAAAATGTATATAAATTTTCGTTCGAATATTCCATCCGCAAACGCCATCAACTATTATTGCCATCGAACGAAATGGCGAGAAAAATCTTAGTATTTACCCATAAACCATATACTGGCATCCCTCCCATATATATATACACAAGCTTTCGGTTAATACCCAGCAACTGGACTCTGTAGCTCAATGCATAATAGTAAGACCAATCACTTTTTAATTCGGTTTCATAATGCATTTGATACTCGCCACGAAGTTGTAGATTCTACTTGAGGCATTAAAGTCTGCAAACCGCTTCATATTGCGGCAAACATCGGCGAAAACGCCGCAAACGCAGCTTGCTGCCATTACCAACTTGATATTTGAAACCCAGCGTTTACTCCCTGTAGTGCTATAACATAAAATATCTCGGCATGAAGAATACATTCATGATTTTCGACCCTTCGCTCAACGTGTCTCGTAATCTTAAAACGTTATCAGTTGTCTGACTTTTGAATGTTGTGCCGGCAACTCAGTGATTGGTTCAAGGATGACGCTTTTTGTGCGCAGATTCGAAGATTTTCTGATATGGCAGTTAGCACTGAAGGGTTGATTCCACGACGTGTAAATTTCGCACTAAAAACTCTCCCTCAAAAAATTTTCGCTATGCTTTTCAACGCTGAAAAGGAGCTCTTATCAACTGCGCCGAGATAACGTGTTCGTGAATGGAATAAACTGGCTGCCTGGAATACACAGTGTGTGTCAGAGAAGGTGTCCAACTTGAACGGGATTGACGATTTACTTGTAATGACTATAATGTATCTAGAAATATGAGATATTTAGTTCTCACTGATACCTGTTTATGTGTAACAATTGCGATAAAATGTTATCAGAAAACATCAGCACGGACCGTTTCGCGTTTCAAGTCTTAAGCCTGTTTTCCACTTCAGTCGTATTGTACCAAATGGTACATAGCTATAGCGTATACTTTCGTTTCGTGAACAGTCAGACAAAACGAATTAAGGGCTTAAGGCTGTTTTCCACTTCAATAGTATGGTATCGACTTTGCGATGCGGTACGGCGGGGATGACATTAGAATACAAGTTTCAGAATAGCCTGATCTTAACCGGTTATGAAGTTTGCAAAGCCTTGGTTTAAGTGGAGGTATTTAAATATAGTCCGACTTATCAAAACCAGATATCGAATGTTCATGACTTATGTATCAAAAACTGTAATTCACCTAAAAGTTCGTTATCAATCAATTTAGTGTTACCATATCTGTGTATGTCGAGGGTATGGGCGTCACTAGTGGGGGCGGGTTTAACAATTGTAACTTCGTAGGGCAAATTTTGCCATGTTGGTCGTGCGAAAATAGATTCAAGGCATGTTGAGTCAGAACAAAAAGCCTTGAAGACCAGTTTGGGCAATCTAATATACAACATTTTCTGACCATCATAATTCTATAAAATCTTCCGCAAAGTGCATAAAATGGCGTTTCAGAGACTCCACATTTCAAAATTTTCTAGTGCCTAGTGCCTAGTGCCTAGTTGCCTAGTGCCTTCAGCACTCGATACCTGTGCATTCCCCCAAGCGGCATGAGGGCCCCCCATAAACCTTTGCCGGTCCCTTTACATTATGTTTTGACCACACCCTTTCGTCGGGCAAAATGATCCACCCCCCGATGTTTAGACCCAAGTTACGCCCCTGGGCGAGGTCGGCTACTAGAGGTACCACGATATTTTGCTATACACAGCACTATCACCAGATTAAATCGTTAAATCATACAGCTATAGACAAGTTAATTCCATGTATTCATTTTATTTACCCTCACCTGGAAATTTATACATCAAATTTTATTAGAAATATTTTGTGTTACATGACTTTAAAATTGTTTAGTAAACTACATTGTCTCTTTTATACATTAAATTTTGTTTGAATATCTTCTTCATAATATTTTGTTTGAAGAACTGCAAGCTTTTTTCCACTTACCAAAATAATATGCAAAGAAAGTAAAGAACTAGTCTCGACTAGAACAGAATAGTGGTAAAGGAAAGATTAAGAAGTTTTTATCGTCAAAAATATTACTAGAACCATTCATTTCCCACATTAGAAAACTTAAGTCAAAACAAAAGTCACTTCAAAATGTTCATATTTTCATTAATTATTACGTTACGACTTCAGCGGTGGTTCTTCTTTCGAAGAAATAGAATAGAAAAATAATTTTGAATTTAAAAATTATATACATCAAGAAAACCCAAATGTTAGTTATACCTGCTAAAACTTTGATCTTCCATGCCCATTGCGCGGCGGTATATTTTTAAAGCGATATCATAAATCTAATAATTTATGTTCACAAAATTTTAACTCGAATATATTTTAAAGATCGTCACTCTGGCTAAAAAGGCATTAATAGGTACCACAATTTTAATATATGGTCGCACATAAAATAACTTGCGAACATTATAATAACCCTGGGTATTCTGGAAGCTACAGTGACCGTTTACACCAAATCACACCAGCTTTACAAATTGCAACGTTTTAATAGACAATTTGCATTATAGAATAATTTTTGATCTAGGCAAAAAAAAGTATAATGCCGGAAAGAACATACTAAAATTAGTAAAATTGCAAAGTTTGGTTGCGAAATGTTGTAAAAAGCGGAAAATATAGCCTTGCAAAGTTTGCAAATTTGGTAACTTTTGTATTACGTGCGGAAATTCCTACCACATTTGGCCGAAATACCTGATATCTCTAATTTTTCGAGACAGCTCTTTTTCATAATTTCGCAGAGAGACTCATGGTCAAGGAATTTGCATTGCATTCCGCCTCTTTTGATCGAGGATATCTAACAATCCACACTGACGCTAGTGGCGTTGGTTACGGCGGTTATTTTGCCTCCTTGCGGGATATAAATATACATGGCATTGGTCCGTAGAGCAAAGTTCCACTTTTAGGGAATTGTTGGCCACTCTACTAGTTTTGAAAACGTCTGTGAAACGTTTACAGCATAAAAAGGTGAAAATATTTTCAGATAGCCAAAGCGCATGTCGCATCGTTCAAGTGGGGAGTAGAATTCCAGAACTCCAAAATATTGCAGTAGACATTTTCAAAATGTGTTTCATTAACGATATTATGATCGAAACCCAATGGATTCCTCGTGCAGAAAACAGAATTGCCGATGTGTTGAGTAAAACAATTTATTTAGACGATTGGCAGTTAAGCCCAGAATTATTTGATATGCTTCATAAATCATGGGGAACTTTCACCATCGATAGGTTTGCCGCCAGTTATAACACGCAATTAAAACCGAACCTTTTGCTCCATTTGTTAAAGAGAGTTTAGTTTTACCAAAACTAGCACAGATGTGCATTCCTGGAGAAGGGCAATTGATAGCCTATCAAGAGAAACCGTCCGTATTTACCGGAACACCTAGTTTTGATTTGTTAGCTTTACGGGTAGAGTTTAAAAAACATGGTAATTGATCTTTAGTGTCATGTCTTTTTGACAAATTGCAGAGTTTCATAGCATTTTATAATCGGTCTTTAGCACCGTGTCTTTTTGACAAAATTTCCTCCATATTTTGGGTGTTTGTGCTGTTTGATAGCATTTAGCAGCAATTGTTTGTTTGTTTGATAAAAAAAAAGAAAAAGGTCGTTCGACCAGCTTGCGAGAATTTACTTCTTGAAATGGCCTTTAGTGCCCGGATACATTTTAGTATTGTCACGAGGCGCTCGTAGCCGAAGGTGTATGTTGTATTATTATTTATACACGGTTCGTTTATTTCCCTTTAGAAGAATTTAAAATTGGAGTGTGGGAGGATGTCTCCAAAATACAGGATCCTTCGCTTTTACAGTTGGCTTCCTCGCTTCCTTGCGTTGTGTTGAATGCAAAGGCTCGAAATACGACCACACGTTATGCCTACGGATGGAATCGATGGAAGCTCTGGTCCAAGTCTAAGATTGGTGTTACGTATCATCCTACTCAGCCTATGTTCGTTGCGTAGTATCTTCGTCATTTATTGGATTAAGCCAAATCAACTTCACCTCTGAATACTGCTGTGTATAGCATACGTTGGGACATACTTTGGCAGGCTTACCTTCTCCAACAGAACATCGATTGGTTCAATCTGCTTATGAAGGCTGTAGAAGAATTCTCGCTAAGCCAAGGGAACCGAAAGATCCTGTTCAACCTCACATGCTAGAACAATTAATTCTGAAACTTGGGCATAATAATGCATCTCCGGCTGATTTGCGTCTTCTGTTTATCGTTCTCGTTGGGTACAGTGGTTTCTTGCGTATCGGTGAAATTCTATCCATCCAAGTTAAACATATACGTAGAGTTCCTGAAGGGATGTCTATATTCCTACCAAAACGCAAAAACGACCAATTTCGCGCCGGTAATACCGTCCACATCGCTAAAACGAACAAACCGACATGCCCTGTTTCTGTCACAGAAAGATTGCTTCAAATGTTGCCAAACAATCGTGAATCATGTTATCCAGTTGTTCGTAGACTTCAAAATAACAAAGGTGTGCAAAGCTTTCATCAGACAAGCGGGATTTCCTACACTACGGCTAAAGATATAATCAAAGCGAACTTAGGAGTCTTTTTCGAGGATTTGAGCAAGTTGGGAACTCGCAGCTTAAGAAGTGGTGGAGCATCCGATCCGGGTTGTCAAGATTTGTCTGATATGTCAATGCAGAGTCATGGAGGATGGAAATGTGTACAATCGAAGAATAAGTATATTAAACCATCGACAAGCATGCTATTCGACGTGTCTAAAAACTTGTCCATTTAGGCGAATAAGTTAAATACGTGGAACATTATAAATTGAAGTGAAGAACGGTTTTCCCAGGAGTATATATTTTAATTTATCATGTTGATAAATTTGTTATAAATAGATTAATGGTATTATACCATAAGACGATGTCGTGAGCGTAATTGAGTGGCAGTATTCAAGATAACTTTTAAATATTCTCCGCCCTCTTTTATGCAGGTTGGGTTTTTCATCTTCACATTAAGATCTTAAAATTTTAGATCTTAGAAGAAAAGTAGCCTATGTAATCTTCGTTTAAGCAGCAATAAACACAAAGTGCTTCAAGCAACAAATTGTATGTGTGTGTTTATTCGATATAATTATATTAGATGTCAATGGTACAATACTAAAACAATGCATAGAACAATTATATATAGATGTTATCTGGAACTCCAAGACTTTTGCCAAATCCAGTTGGCAATATCGGAAGAACATCTTTCCCTGACAATAACCCATTAACAGCTTGTTTTTGTTCGTCCCGTAGACTCCATTCCCGTAGACTCCATTCACTCCCAGCAGATGCAGCCATCTTGTTTTGATTAAATGATAATTCATACAATAGTTCTTGGATAAATTAGCTTATATGTCAACTCAGCCAATCACAATTCTCGTCGTCTGACAGACGAGAGTGATGAAAATTACTCGGGCTCTCGGGCTTGGCTCTTCTCTACTCTTCCTTCGCCCAATTTTTCCCAAAGAAGAGCCACCCGCGCTGGCTAGAATATATGTTAATTGGCTCGGCACCTAGAATTAGAAAACTAACCGCCGAACCCGCTATGTATATAGGAAATACGAGCTTGAAAAGAGTAAAATGCAAGAAAACCCTTGGAGTTATACTTGATGAAAATTTAAGATGGCATGATCATATAGATAATATTGCTAAGAAGGTTAAGAAAGGTCTTGGTGTCCTAAGAAAAATCCGGGACTGTACGCCATTTGAGTCATTACTAAACGTGTACTATGCAATTATTCAACCGCACATTGACTAGTGTTCGTCTGTGTGGGAATGTTACGAATGTGAGTGATGTACACAGTTATAACGCAAGAGCTGCAGCCCGTAAAAATTTGTATCAACCCCGAACTAGACTTAATATAACTTCAAAATCATTCTCAACCATGGGTGTGAAAATTCGTAATTTAAGTAAATTAAAAACGTTTTTAGAAATCTTAATATATTGTGATGATTATGTTGATCTTGCCTACTTTATGCAGACAGCTTAAACGGTTTCTTAACTTTTCTATCTGAAAAAAAATAATATAATGATTTGAAAATTAAGACGTTGAATTTACTAAATAGCTTGGAATATTTATGTAATATTATACACGCTAATTGTAATATAAATTATATAGATAAACCCCCCCCCCCAAAAAAAACACTGTATTATTCCTAGCTAATTTTTATAATCCTATTTTGTTGTGTGTACAGCCCCCTAGAATAGCTTTGCTAAATGCGGGTGGGTTATTTAATATTTTCTTTGTATATCTTTTTAATAAAAATTGAATTGAATTGAATTGATTTGCGTGGCATCACGATGATACAAATATCACCAAAGCCATCAATTTACAATAATTATGGCTACTTCCGTACCTAGCATGTAGTAACATGCATAGTAGTAATACTCGCATAGACTTAACACAGCTTTCTCTACTACATGTTCATTCCTAAAGTCGTAAAACAGAATTATAAAGAATTGAGAATTCTTTAAAAAGAAATTCGTTCATTCATGAAAGTGGCCTATTATTTAGAACAAGTTAATCAAGAATTTGCCGATGAAAAATGTAGCTCAATGCTTGAAATATTTACATACAATAGCAGGGACTTGCCACATGCAGTAACGAATCCTAGCTAAGCCTGATTAGCACAAGAGGAAATTTGCAGACGAAATGCAAGGAACAACGTCAACTAAAAGAAGAACGATAGGCAATAAATATTCTTAATAATGGCAAGCATTTGTTTGGTGAATCGCTGTTTGGCTGTATTGCCAACATGCCAACACTGCTACTTCTGAGGACACGCACAAGACTTAACACAGCTTTTTGTTACAGGTATGGAGATCAATGGAGATACAGAATGTTATAAAACACCATCTACCGGTACATCACCTACGAAACCTTCAAAACCTTGTCTAATGCTGACTTCTAGAGAAAGCTGAAGGCATACTTGGAAATAAAGACGAAACTTCAAAATTTTTGACTAGAGTCCCGATTTCTGCAGCAAAGAAAATGGTCCTCCAATGAATGCATACTTCGACTAGTGTCTCGTAACTAGAAACATTTCACATGAGTCGAGTGATGTCGTCCTTGTGTAAGTGAGGGGAATACCCTACCTCAAGGATATGCCACAACTACCATCACCATAGCAACGGTGGGTTTACTTCATTATAGAGTCGCCGTATTACGCCATATTAGGAGTAATTAAAAAAAAGAGATTTTACCGGTACATTGGCATTCAACTAGACAATGAACTACCGTACGGACGCGGACGTCCCCATGATACACGGCTGGACAGTGAACAAAAACGAAATTGAGACGAAAGAAACAAAGATCGACAGCATTGTGCAAAACAAAGCGAAACTTGCAGCCGCCTTAATTAGTAACTGTTTTAATGTAAAAAGTGGGAGAGGCAGCTACATCAATGAACTGCACAGATGCAAGGCGATCGACGTGTTCGGCAAACGTGGTACGCTGAAATGTGATGGCCACTATACTAAGCACGCGTGCGGAAAAGTTAAAGATTACAAGTTCTTCCTAGCATTCGAAAACTCAAGCTGCCGGGACTACATAAGTTTTAAAATTGTGGAAGCAAGGATTTGGAAACAATGCCGTTCCAATTGTGGTGGGCGGTTATAACGAAGACTACACGAAACACGTGCAAGCGCCTCCTAATTCCTTCATTCACGCAGATGACTTCGAATTGCCAAAACAGCTAGACAATATACTGTAACTGTTTTAATGTAAAAAGTGGGAGAGGCAGCTACATTAAGGAACTACAAAATGCAAGGCGGTCGGGCAAACGTGGTACGGTGAAATGTGATGGCCACTACACTAAGCACACGTGCGAAAAAGTTAAAGACTACAAGTCCTTTCTAGCATTCCAAAACTCAAGCTGCCGGGATTACGTAAGTTTTAAAATTGTGGAAGCAAGGATTTGGAAACAATGCCGTTCCAATTGTGGTGGGCGGTTATAAAGAAGACTACACGAAACACGTGCAAGCGCCTCCTAATTCCTTCATTCACGCAGATGACTTCGAATCGCCAAAACAGCTAGACAATGTACTGTAACTGTTTTAATGTAAAAAGTGGGAGAGGCAGCTGCATTAAGGAACTACAAAATGCAAGGCGGTCGGACAAACGTGGTACGCTGAAATGTGATGGCCACTACACTAAGCACGCGTGCGTAAAAGTTAAAGCTTACAAGTTCTTCCTAGCATTCGAAAACTCAAGCTGCCGGGACTACATAAGTTTTAAAATTGTGGAAGCAAGGATTTGGAAACAATGCCGTTCCAATTGTGGTGGGCGGTTATAAGGAAGACTACACGAAACACGTGCAAGCGCCTCCTAATTCCTTCATTCACGCAGATGACTTCGAATCGCCAAAACAGCTAGACAATGTACTGTAACTGTTTTAATGTAAAAAGTGGGAGAGGCAGCTGCATTAAGGAACTACAAAATGCAAGGCGGTCGGGCAAACGTGGTACGCTGAAATGTGATGGCCACTACACTAAGCACGCGTGCGTAAAAGTTAAAGCTTACAAGTTCTTCCTAGCATTCGAAAACTCAAGCTGCCGGGATTACATAAGTTTTAAAATTGTGGAAGCAAGGATTTGGAAACAATGCCGTTCCAATTGTGGTGGGCGGTTATAAAGAAGACTACACGAAACACGTGCAAGCGCCTCCTAATTCCTTCATTCACGCAGATGACTTCGAATCGCCAAAACAGTTAGACAATGTACTGTAACTGTTTTAATGTAAAAAGTGGGAGAGGCAGCTACATTAAGGAACTACAAAATGCAAGGCGGTCGGGCAAACGTGGTACGGTGAAATGTGATGGCCACTACACTAAGCACACGTGCGAAAAAGTTAAAGACTACAAGTCCTTTCTAGCATTCCAAAACTCAAGCTGCCGGGATTACGTAAGTTTTAAAATTGTGGAAGCAAGGATTTGGAAACAATGCCGTTCCAATTGTGGTGGGCGGTTATAAAGAAGACTACACGAAACACGTGCAAGCGCCTCCTAATTCCTTCATTCACGCAGATGACTTCGAATCGCCAAAACAGCTAGACAATGTACTGCAACTGTTTTAATGTAAAAGTGGGAGAGGCAGCTGCATTAGGAACTACAAAATGCAAGGCGGTCGGGCAAACGTGGTACGCTGAAATGTGATGGCCACTACACTAAGCACGCGTGCGGAAAAAGTTAAAGATTACAAGTTCTTCCTAGCATTCGAAAACTCAAGCTGCCGGGACTACATAAGTTTTAAAATTGTGGAAGCAAGGATTTGGAAACAATGCCGTTCCAATTGTGGTGGGCGGTTATAACGAAGACTACACGAAACACGTGCAAGCGCCTCCTAATTCCTTCATTCACGCAGATGACTTCGAATCGCCAAAACAGCTAGACAATGTACTGTAACTGTTTTAATGTAAAAAGTGGGAGAGGCAGCTGCATTAAGGAACTACAAAATGCAAGGCGGTCGGGCAAACGTGGTACGCTGAAATGTGATGGCCACTACACTAAGCACGCGTGCGGAAAAGTTAAAGATTACAAGTTCTTCCTAGCATTCGAAAACTCAAGCTGCCGGGACTACATAAGTTTTAAAATTGTGGAAGCAAGGATTTGGAAACAATGCCGTTCCAATTGTGGTGGGCGGTTATAACGAAGACTACACGAAACACGTGCAAGCGCCTCCTAATTCCTTCATTCACGCAGATGACTTCGAATCGCCAAAACAGCTAGACAATGTACTGTAACTGTTTTAATGTAAAAGTGGAGAGGCAGCTGCATTAAGGAACTACAAAATGCAAGGCGGTCGGGCAAACGTGGTACGCTGAAATGTGATGGCCACTACACTAAGCACGCGTGCGTAAAAGTTAAAGCTTACAAGTTCTTCCTAGCATTCGAAAACTCAAGCTGCCGGGATTACATAAGTTTTAAAATTGTGGAAGCAAGGATTTGGAAACAATGCCGTTCCAATTGTGGTGGGCGGTTATAAAGAAGACTACACGAAACACGTGCAAGCGCCTCCTAATTCCTTCATTCACGCAGATGACTTCGAATCGCCAAAACAGTTAGACAATGTACTGTAACTGTTTTAATGTAAAAAGTGGGAGAGGCAGCTACATTAAGGAACTACAAAATGCAAGGCGGTCGGGCAAACGTGGTACGGTGAAATGTGATGGCCACTACACTAAGCACACGTGCGAAAAAGTTAAAGACTACAAGTCCTTTCTAGCATTCCAAAACTCAAGCTGCCGGGATTACGTAAGTTTTAAAATTGTGGAAGCAAGGATTTGGAAACAATGCCGTTCCAATTGTGGTGGACGGTTATAACGAAGACTACACGAAACACGTGCAAGCGCCTCCTAATTCCTTCATTCACGCAGATGACTTCGAATCGCCAAAACAGCTAGACAATGTACTGTAACTGTTTTAATGTAAAAAGTGGGAGAGGCAGCTGCATTAAGGAACTACAAAATGCAAGGCGGTCGGGCAAACGTGGTACGCTGAAATGTGATGGCCACTACACTAAGCACGCGTGCGTAAAAGTTAAAGCTTACAAGTTCTTCCTATAGCATTCGAAAACTCAAGCTGCCGGGATTACATAAGTTTTAAAATTGTGGAAGCAAGGATTTGGAAACAATGCCGTTCCAATTGTGGTGGGCGGTTATAAAGAAGACTACACGAAACACGTGCAAGCGCCTCCTAATTCCTTCATTCACGCAGATGACTTCGAATCGCCAAAACAGTTAGACAATGTACTGTAACTGTTTTAATGTAAAAAGTGGGAGAGGCAGCTACATTAAGGAACTACAAAATGCAAGGCGGTCGGGCAAACGTGGTACGGTGAAATGTGATGGCCACTACACTAAGCACACGTGCGAAAAAGTTAAAGACTACAAGTCCTTTCTAGCATTCCAAAACTCAAGCTGCCGGGATTACGTAAGTTTTAAAATTGTGGAAGCAAGGATTTGGAAACAATGCCGTTCCAATTGTGGTGGGCGGTTATAAAGAAGACTACACGAAACACGTGCAAGCGCCTCCTAATTCCTTCATTCACGCAGATGACTTCGAATCGCCAAAACAGCTAGACAATGTACTGTAACTGTTTTAATGTAAAAAGTGGGAGAGGCAGCTGCATTAGGGAACTACAAAATGCAAGGCGGTCGGGCAAACGTGGTACGCTGAAATGTGATGGCCACTACACTAAGCACGCGTGCGGAAAAGTTAAAGATTACAAGTTCTTCCTAGCATTCGAAAACTCAAGCTGCCGGGACTACATAAGTTTTAAAATTGTGGAAGCAAGGATTTGGAAACGATGCCGTTCCAATTGTGGTGGGCGGTTATAACGAAGACTACACGAAACACGTGCAAGCGCCTCCTAATTCCTTCATTCACGCAGATGACTTCGAATCGCCAAAACAGCTAGACAATGTACTGTAACTGTTTTAATGTAAAAAGTGGGAGAGGCAGCTGCATTAAGGAACTACAAAATGCAAGGCGGTCGGGCAAACGTGGTACGCTGAAATGTGATGGCCACTACACTAAGCACGCGTGCGTAAAAGTTAAAGCTTACAAGTTCTTCCTAGCATTCGAAAACTCAAGCTGCCGGGATTACATAAGTTTTAAAATTGTGGAAGCAAGGATTTGGAAACAATGCCGTTCCAATTGTGGTGGGCGGTTATAAAGAAGACTACACGAAACACGTGCAAGCGCCTCCTAATTCCTTCATTCACGCAGATGACTTCGAATCGCCAAAACAGTTAGACAATGTACTGTAACTGTTTTAATGTAAAAAGTGGGAGAGGCAGCTACATTAAGGAACTACAAAATGCAAGGCGGTCGGGCAAACGTGGTACGGTGAAATGTGATGGCCACTACACTAAGCACACGTGCGAAAAAGTTAAAGACTACAAGTCCTTTCTAGCATTCCAAAACTCAAGCTGCCGGGATTACGTAAGTTTTAAAATTGTGGAAGCAAGGATTTGGAAACAATGCCGTTCCAATTGTGGTGGGCGGTTATAAAGAAGACTACACGAAACACGTGCAAGCGCCTCCTAATTCCTTCATTCACGCAGATGACTTCGAATCGCCAAAACAGCTAGACAATGTACTGTAACTGTTTTAATGTAAAAAGTGGGAGAGGCAGCTGCATTAGGGAACTACAAAATGCAAGGCGGTCGGGCAAACGTGGTACGCTGAAATGTGATGGCCACTACACTAAGCACGCGTGCGGAAAAGTTAAAGATTACAAGTTCTTCCTAGCATTCGAAAACTCAAGCTGCCGGGACTACATAAGTTTTAAAATTGTGGAAGCAAGGATTTGGAAACAATGCCGTTCCAATTGTGGTGGGCGGTTATAACGAAGACTACACGAAACACGTGCAAGCGCCTCCTAATTCCTTCATTCACGCAGATGACTTCGAATCGCCAAAACAGCTAGACAATGTACTGTAACTGTTTTAATGTAAAAAGTGGGAGAGGCAGCTGCATTAAGGAACTACAAAATGCAAGGCGGTCGGGCAAACGTGGTACGCTGAAATGTGATGGCCACTACACTAAGCACGCGTGCGGAAAAGTTAAAGATTACAAGTTCTTCCTAGCATTCGAAAACTCAAGCTGCCGGGACTACATAAGTTTTAAAATTGTGGAAGCAAGGATTTGGAAACAATGCCGTTCCAATTGTGGTGGGCGGTTATAAAAAAGACTACATGAAACACGTGCAAGCGCCTCCTAATTCCTTCATTCACGCATATGACTTCGAATCGCCAAAACAGCTAGACAATGTACTGTAACTGTTTTAATGTAAAAAGTGGGAGAGGCAGCTACATTAAGGAACTACAAAATGCAAGGCGGTCGGGCAAACGTGGTACGGTGAAATGTGATGGCCACTACACTAAGCACACGTGCGAAAAAGTTAAAGACTACAAGTCCTTTCTAGCATTCCAAAATTCAAGCTGCCGGGATTACGTAAGTTTTAAAATTGTGGAAGCAAGGATTTGGAAACAATGCCGTTCCAATTGTGGTGGGCGGTTATAAAGAAGACTACACGAAACACGTGCAAGCGCCTCCTAATTCCTTCATTCGCGCAGATGACTTCGAATCGCCAAAACAGCTAGACAATGTACTGTAACTGTTTTAATGTAAAAAGTGGGAGAGGAAGCTGCATTAAGGAACTACAAAATGCAAGGCGGTCGGACAAACGTGGTACGCTGAAATTTGATGGCCACTACACTAAGCACGCGTGCGGAAAAGTTAAAGATTACAAGTTCTTCCTAGCATTCGAAAACTCAAGCTGCCGGGACTACATAAGTTTTAAAATTGTGGAAGCAAGGATTTGGAAACAATGCCGTTCCAATTGTGGTGGGCGGTTATAAAGAAGACTACACGAAACACGTGGAAGCGCCTCCTAATTCCTTCATTCACGCAGATGACTTCGAATCGCCAAAACAGCTAGACAATGTACTGTAACTGTTTTAATGTAAAAAGTGGGAGAGGCAGCTGCATTAAGGAACTACAAAATGCAAGGCGGTCGGGCAAACGTGGTACGCTGAAATGTGATGGCCACTACACTAAGCACGCGTGCGTAAAAGTTAAAGATTATAAGTTCTTCCTAGCATTCGAAAACTCAAGCTGCCGGGACTACATAAGTTTTAAAATTGTGGAAGCAAGGATTTGGAAACAATGCCGTTCCAACTGTGGTGGGCGGTTATAACGAAGACTACACGAAACACGTGCAAGCGCCTCCTAATTCCTTCATTCACGCAGATGACTTCGAATCGCCAAAACAGCTAGACAATGTACTGTAACTGTTTTAATGTAAAAAGTGGGAGAGGCAGCTGCATTAAGGAACTACAAAATGCAAGGCGGTCGGGCAAACGTGGTACGCTGAAATGTGATGGCCACTACACTAAGCACGCGTGCGTAAAAGTTAAAGCTTACAAGTTCTTCCTAGCATTCGAAAACTCAAGCTGCCGGGATTACATAAGTTTTAAAATTGTGGAAGCAAGGATTTGGAAACAATGCCGTTCCAATTGTGGTGGGCGGTTATAAAGAAGACTACACGAAACACGTGCAAGCGCCTCCTAATTCCTTCATTCACGCAGATGACTTCGAATCGCCAAAACAGTTAGACAATGTACTGTAACTGTTTTAATGTAAAAAGTGGGAGAGGCAGCTGCATTAAGGAACTACAAAATGCAAGGCGGTTGGGCAAACGTGGTACGCTGAAATGTGATGGCCACTACACTAAGCACGCGTGCGGAAAAGTTAAAGATTACAAGTTCTTCCTAGCATTCGAAAACTCAAGCTGCCGGGACTACATAAGTTTTAAAATTGTGGAAGCAAGGATTTGGAAACAATGCCGTTCCAATTGTGGTGGGCGGTTATAAAGAAGACTACACGAAACACGTGCAAGCGCCTCCTAATTCCTTCATTCACGCAGATGACTTCGAATCGTCAAAACAGCTAGACAATAATCCATCCTTTGAAGTCCTTTGGACTAAACTAAACCGAACAGACTCCCTCGTGGATTATCTAGTATAATTATAGCAACAATATACCATCCACCTGGTTCAGATAACCACCTAATGATCGAATATCTCATTAACACACTAACTATTATCGAAGCAACACATCCAAACAGCGGAATTGTCCTAATGGGTGATCTAAATAGACTAAATACCTCCCGTATCAATCGTCAATTTAAGCTGAAACAACTGGTAAAATTCGCCACCAGAGGTCAAAGAACACTTGATGTTATTTTGACCAACATTAGCCAGTTTTATGACAGTCCATTAAGATTTGCACCCTTTGGTCTCTCAGATCACTTCACAATAAAAATGCTTCCGAAGGCTAGAATCGTGAACACCAACAACTTTAAAGTCATAACGACACGAGATGTGAGACAAAGCAACAAAGCCGCTTTAGGTAGAGTCCTCTCCACCTTAAATTGGTCTTGTATAAACAATCTCAACACATGCGAGGAAATGGTAACAGTTTTCAATGACGTTTTGATAAATATACTAGATACCATAATGCCAATAAAGAAAAAAAATCCATGTAAACGAGGCTCCTTGGATGACGAACAAACTTAAATCTTTAATCAAAAACCGGCAAAAAGCACTGAACAATGGAAATGAAACAACCTTTAAATTCTATCGTAATCAAGTAAATTTGGAACGGAAGACATGTAGACAAGGCTACTTCCATGGTAAAATCAAACATCACAAACATACCAAACCAAAAGATTGGTGGAGCGCGGTACGCAAGATTAGCGGAATGGATCCTCTCTCGAAATCCGACTTATTCTCTGATTTACAAGTAGACGAATTTCAGCAATTGAATAAAACCGAGATAGCGAATAAAATTAACGACAAATTCCTAGAACCGTTACAAACTTTTCAACCACTAGATGCCTCCAATTTTATATGCACCTCGGATGACACAAACAACTCCAGGTTAGATGTTCTGACGGTGTCAGAGGAAGATGTCTACAAGTGCCTAAAATCACTTAATCCTTCGAAGTCATCAGGCCCAGACAATATTCCATCTTGGTTCCTTAAAGAGTTTGCAGAATCACTCTCGTTCCCAGTTAGTAAGATTATGAATTGCTCCTACGAAGAACAACGTCTACCTTCGATATGGAAAATGTCCAACACGGTACCAATCCCAAAGACTACACCCGTACAAATTATCAATAAACATCTTCGACCAATCTCCCTAACTCCTATTCTAGCAAAAGTAGCTGAAGAATTTGTGGTCAATGAACACCTAAAACCTGCGGTTCTGGAGGTTTTAGGTCCCAACCAATTTGGTGTCATTCCTGGCTCATCAACAAGTCAAGCACTGATAAAAATGATGCACAAATGGACTGAAGCCACAGATGGAAATGGGGCGTCTGTTCGAGTTGTCTTGTTTGACTATCAAAAAGTATTTGACTTTGTTGACCATTGTATTCTGCTATCAAAACTTAAACTCTTGCGTCTCCCAACTACCACCCTAAACTGGATTATAGATTTTCTCAGTAATAGGAAACAACGGGTTAAATTGGGCAACGATTTTTTCTCTGAGTGGGGAAACGTACCTGCTGGAGTACCTCAGGGTACAAAGCTTGGACCATGGCTGTTTATCGTAATGATTAATGACCTAACTCTGACAGGAAGTGACCAGGCAAAATTTGTTGACGATCTTACGATATCGGAGACAATACCTAAATTTAGTCAAAGCTCGATTCAAGAAACTGTAACGAATATTGAAAGTTGGTCTGATATCAATTCATTTCGGCTTCATGACGAGAAATGCAAGGAGCTTAGAATTGATTTTAAGAAGACGAAGAGTATCTTCGCTCCCATCCTCGTAAATGGGAAACCATTAGAAGTCGTACAAGAAGCAAAATTACTTGGTCTTACTTTTACATCCGATCTTAAATGGAACAATCACGTGGATAACATTGTCTCTAAATGCTCGAAACAATTATATCTCTTGGTGCAGTTAAAACGAGCTAAAGTTCCAAAAAGTGACATAATACAATTTTACCAAACATGTATAAGACCAGTTCTGGAATATGCCTCCATTGTATATCACTATTCTCTACCAAAATATCTCAGCGACGACATTGAACGTATTCAAAAACGTGCTCATTCTATTGTGTATCCCGGATACAAATACGAAGACTCTCTCGTTGAAAGTGGACTTTCGACTCTCCACGAGAGGAGGGATCAGGCATCTGAGAAGTTTTTTAATCAAATTTTAGAAAATGATAATCATAAATTAGCGAACCTTATTTCGAAAGTGGATTCCATGTCTTGTCACATTCTGAGAAAAGTCAAGGAAGTGGAAATACCGAAGTTTAAAACAGAACGGTTTAAAAAATCATTTTTAATCGCCAGTAGTATTAATACGAACAAGTAGTCTTAAACATTTTAATAACAACAAGTAGTGAGTAGTTTTTTTATAATCAACCTGAATTGTAATTATATTTATATGTATATAAACATTGTAATCACCATGTAATTCAGTAATTTTACTGCAAAATGTGTGAAATTAAACTATCTATTAATCTATTATTACAATGTACTGTAACTGTTTTAATGTAAAAAGTGGGAGAGGCAGCTGCATTAAGGAACTACAAAATGCAAGGCGGTCGGACAAACGTGGTACGCTGAAATGTGATGGCCACTACACTAAGCACGCGTGCGGAAAAGTTAAAGATTACAACTTCCTAGCATTCGAAAACTCAAGCTGCCGGGACTACATAAGTTTTAAAATTGTGGAAGCAAGGATTTGGAAACAATGCCGTTCCAATTGTGGTGGGCGGTTATAAAGAAGACTACACGAAACACGTGCAAGCGCCTCCTAATTCCATCATTCACGCAGATGACTTCGAATCGCCAAAACAGCTAGACAATGTACTGTAACTGTTTTAATGTAAAAAGTGGGAGAGGCAGCTGCATTAAGGAGCTACAAAATGCAAGTCGGTCGGGCAAACGTGGTACGCTGAAATGTGATGGCCACTACACTAAGCACGCGTGCGGAAAAGTTAAAGATTACAAGTTCTTCCCAGTGAGCTCCATATATATATCTGGAGTAAGAACTTCTAATGTTCGGCCAATAGGCCAAGTGAAGCCAAAGATGGCGGCAATTGACGTCCAAACTCATGAAGGTCATAAACAGTTTTCATACCATTTTTCTAACTAATTCCAGTTTATACTAACAGATCGCATCGCTAATCAAGTTATTAGTTCATAAAATCATGATGTTATTGTTTACATCGGAGTAAAAACACGAAATTTCGGCACACTCCTTGCCGGCTTGTGCAAACCGCGCGGTCGAAAACAATAGAAAGGGATTGGCACTGGACGTCAATTTCCGCCATCTTTGGCTTCACTTTTTGGACATAAGTTCTCACTCCAGATATATATATATAGAGCTCACTGGTTCTTCCTAGCATTCGAAAACTCAAGTTGCCGGGACTACATAAATTTTAAAATTGTGGAAGCAAGGATTTGGAAACAATGCCGTTCCAATTGTGGTGGGCGGTTATAAAGAAGACTACACGAAATACGTGCAAGCGCCTCCTAATTCTTTCATTCACGCAGATGACTTAGAATCGCCAAAACAGCTAGACAATGTACTGTAACTGTTTTAATGTAAAAAGTGGGAGAGGCAGCTACATTAAGGAACTACAAAATGCAAGGCGGTCGGGCAAACGTGGTACGCTGAAATGTGATGGCCACTACACTAAGCACGCGTGCGAAAAAGTTAAAGATTACAAGTCCTTTCTAGCATTCCAAAACTCAAGCTGCCGGGATTACGTAAGTTTTAAAATTGTTGAAGCAAGGATTTGGAAACAATGCCGTTCCAGTTGTGCTGAAAGAACTGGTACTGTACCAGCGCGAGGAAGCTTCGGTGTCGAAGTTCGAAGAGAAGAAACTTGTGGTAATTGTGCAAGGTTCCATCCAATGTCTCCGAGAGATAAATGCCCCACGTTTGGTACAACGTGTCATCGGTGCAAGGAACGAAATCACTGGAGAAGATGTGTAGATCAAAACTGGTAAATGGACCAACAAAAGATCAGTCTGGTTCCAAAAGTCGCCCGAAGTTTCCCCGCCGAAAAAACAATGAACGACGAGACGTACATGATATTAGGAAGGATGATTCTGATGACGACGACCTATTCGAGGAAATGACAATAAATACCATCACAAATATCAGATATCAGCACGTGTGGGAACCCTTACTCTAAATCACGCGATGAAGCTTTCACTTATATTAAAGTTAAGTGTATAGCAAAATAGTACGAGCAAATCTCAAAGTGAAGATAGATACGGGCGCGCAAGGCAACACTCTACCTGTCAGAATGTTCCGTAAAATGTATCCAGGAAAGGTCGATTCTTCAGGGGTCCCTCGGAGAAACGCATTTAAGAACCGTCATGTAGCCCTGACCGCATATAATGGCACGAAAATACTACAGTATGGCGCAATACAACTCCGTCGATATGACGGACGTAAATGGATCAATACAGATTTTTACATCGTTCATTCAGAAGGTCCCGCTATTCTTGGTCTTCCAAGTTCTCTAGACCACAAACTTGTAACAGGTCATTGCGAAATCAGGGAATCAAAGGAAAAGTCCCGTCCAACAGAGGTAACACACGGAACATCGAAGCCAAATGACAACAGCAGACGTGTCAATACCGTAGGCGATCTAAGGGCAGCATGTTCAGAGCAATTCGATAAAACGGGAAAATTCGCTGGCGAGTACCACATTGAGAATGTTTCCGTATGGCCGAAAGTACCAAGGTTGAAAAACGCAACTTTTCTCATGTTTTCATTTACGCACTCTTTCTTATACAAGGTGTGAATAATTACTACAATTTTAAAATAAATAAACACAGTTTTGAAGAAAACACGATCTATAGAAAGCGCTATTCCTTGCTTGGTACTTTAATTTCCATAGATATTGTAAGTACCGGTGCCCTAAAATGCAACCACCAGATTAAATTACTTATAGTTGGCAAGTTTGTATAATTTTTGTTCTGTTTTACAGCATTCCTCAAAACAAGATGCTGCCATGCATGCCTTGGTAGAAAGGAAGATGTTTGTCAAGACCTGTGCATGTTCGAGTCAAGCGTAGATTTGCTGGAAGCTTTGGTAGATATCAGCGTACTATATGTCTTTAGGAGAATATCTTAGGGGAAGAAAATATTCTAATTTTTTGGTAGTTTTTGAGAACAATGTCCACTCAATTAAATATATATGTTGAAAGATTCTTTGGCATTTTGTTAAGATTTTTAATGTTACGCTGTCAGTATTGATTATAATTATGATTTATGAAGAAAATCAAGTAAATTTCCGACAGAAATGAAAAGTTTATGTATGGGTTCTTAAAACACTGAAAACGTTGCATGAAATGCAGTCATGCATATTACCGTGATAATAGGGTGATTCGAATAGCAGTCATCACATGCAGCATAGCTCTCGACTACAGAACTAGGCGAAACAATTTATATATAAGAGCATGTCCCAGCCAGACCAAGCGCAAGAAACGTCAGGAACAAGCTCAGATTTGAAAAATCAAGTTTTTGACCGATTCAAAGTTGGTATATCTAGATAAAAAAATAGCAAGTCTGTCGACAGGCTTAGCTTCTGATGCTACAACGCGCACACAAAAATTAGAACGGCAATCCGAGGCACAACACATCAAGTTCGTTGGAAATAAAGATCAGTTCTTGTTTAATAGGGAAACAACCGAACAATTCAATAAGGATGACATCGCGGGTGGTTTAGAAAAGCTGTCAAACATAAAGAAGGCTATACACCAACGTCAAAAGAAGATTAAGCTCGCCGATAAAAGTGAAGGAGGTTGGGCAGTAGTGAAAGAATACGAGGCAGAAGAGCTCGCTAGTGATTCGGATCACGAAAAACGAATCAAGAAAGCGCAAGAGAGAGCGCTTAGAAAAAGGAAACAAGATGCAGTTAAGAAGAAAAAAGCTCGAGTTCCAACCACTTCTACTAGTAATGTTAGTTGGCGTTCTCGTGACGATAAGCAGTTTTTTGGAGGTAAGCATTCATTAACGTGCCCTTTCTTTGTAAGTTCAGCATGGTAGGCTCATGCTTCATGCATCCTACCATGTACACATTGTGTAGATTCTTTTATTGTTTAGCGTATGGAGAAGGAAAATGCTTGTCCTTCGTTCGAACGTAGTGAGGTAGAAGGAAAATGTATTTTCAATCCTCATGCATCTTACCGTTGTAATATGCATGCAATTACGAATCCTCAGAGATTCGAATAGCAGTAGATAAAGTATGGGGAGAAAGCTCGTGCTTTCATCACATGCAGCATAGCGCTCGACTACAGAACTAGGCGAAATTGTTTTTTGGTTTGTATCGTTTTTTTATGTAGTTTTGAACAGGTTTATTTATTTGCTAAATTCGCCTTATTTAGCAGAACGTTTGTGTCTTAGAATATCATATTGGGTGTTTGTTTGTTTTTTATTTTCAGGCCGTAGAGCGCGTAACCCAGGCGACACGTGCTTTCGATGCGGGAGGAGCAACACATGTTACAAATTTGAGCAGCAGCGGGCAGGATACCAGCTCTGATCACCCCAGCCAGACCCGCGAAGCCTTTGATCCGACTGACAAATCGGCAATGAATCTACATGACAGGAACGATGAAGAATGTGAAGAACTTTTGCAGGTACAAATTGATATTATTAATGCTAAGGCATTCGAGCACAGTATGAGCGATACGAAAGAGCCAGAGAGCTATCCACAAGTTAAGGGGAGATTATGAACATATGTGGATTTTTGGCAAAACATCGGCGCACAAGAGTTTTTTTTAACTGTATTAGAAGTGGTTATAAGATTCCTTTTATTTATACACCGCAAGGAACCGCGTTCGCAAATAATCGTTCAGCGCTACAACATCAATCGTTTGTTACAGATGCGATCAATGAACTGCGAATTTCAGGACGGGTGGTACAAGTTCATAAAACCGAACTTATCGTGATTAATACTCTTTCCGTGTCAGTACAAAATTTAGGGAAAAAGCGACTGATACTTGATTTACGACTTGTCAATAAACACATTTACAAACAAAAAGTTAAATTTGATGATTGGCGAACCGGATTAATATATATATTTTTAAAAACCTTGTTACTTTACAAAATTTGACCTGAAAGGCGGATACCACCATCTGGACATTTGATGTATTTACTCTTTGTATTAACGAAAATATACCATTGGATATCCAATGGAATCTGCGTTCTCTGAACGACAAGGCAGACTATCTAAGCAAGATTATTGACGACTACGATTGGGAATTGTATCCGGAGGTGTTTCGAGATATAGACGTAATACTTGGTCCACACGATATTGATTGTTTTGCAAATTAGCAAAACTGTAAGGTGTCCAGATTTTTTTCGCCATTTTGGAACCCAAATACTTCGTGCGTGGATGCTTTTTTCCAGAATTTGGAAGAAGGGTATTGTTTAGTTGTACCACCAGTGAGCATAGTTGCTAGAGTTATACTTTTTACGTTTGTGCATAAAGCAAGAGGAACTTTAGTTGTCCCTTATTGGCCTTCAGCAGCGTTTTGGCCTTTATTAGCATCGCGTTTTGCACAGTATGTTGGCCAGCCCAGTTATTACAAAGGAAACTTTTATCTTCGACACGGTTCAAATATAAATTCCCTATTGGGTTCTCCAGAGTGAACAGGACCTATACTAGCCTGTCCTTTAGATTCTTCAAAGATTCAGAATTAATATTTGGCACGATACCATTTGCTTTTCTTTTTCTCCAAGGATTGATTATATTACAGTACATTGTACGCGTTGTTATACGCTATAGATTTAAATAGCACTGTCTTATTATAAGCTAGAACTCCTACATTAAACATGTGTTAAATTTCTTTATCAAAGTCCTGGATGATGGTTCAATATACGACAAGCATTTCACTTTTGTTATAAAATTTAAAACGAGTTTATCACTGCTTCCAGAAACCCGGGTATCTAAGATTCGCAAATTGAGAATGATAAATTGAATCCTCTAATTTTGACTTCTAATTACCTGCAGTATATGAAATATTTGCGTCTCGCCTGCGCGATAATGTCGATATAGATGGTTTTTACCTTACGTCATCGCCCCACGTTGAATGAATTTGACAAAATATATTCCTTGTTTGAAAATTTAATTTCATCCAACATGGCAAAAATATTTTATTTCTTAGAATCCTTGCATAAGATCGGTCGCACATCGCCTATATTATTGCAACATTTCACGTCGGAGCTACTTTATTGGGCGGTAAGATCAAAGTTTTAGTATCGTTAGGTCAGACAAAGACTTTAAATTAAAGACCTTTTCTAAGCTATAGTATGAATTTACATATAATGGTATACCACGAACATATATACGGTTGTAAAATTTGTCTTGCACTTGATATAAAATCTGCGTACTGCATTATTGGGATAAATCTCATGCATGGATATATGGCACGGTCATTTGATCCCGAAATGTATATTATGTATTCCATGCAATCCTATATCAATGTATCTGAATACACAAAAACGTTTTGGCAAGATCAGTCGGCGAACACTATGACCAGACGCTCAAAAACATGGAAAAATCTTACTTGTTATAATCCTGGATTTGTTAGCTTGGGCTTTTACCGGAATTTCACTGCCTGAGTGGTCTGAAGGTAAATTATCATCTGTTCCGCGTTGCTTTTCTTGAGTAATTGTTGCTTTTTCCTGGTTCGATTGCTATATGTTCTTCTGTGCCGGCTAATAGATAATCAGAATTTGATATGTTGATGGAAACTGGGTTATTTTCAGTCTTTCTGCCTGTCGGAGTATCAACATTATGGTTATATTCAGCGTCTACAACTTATGAAATAGTTCATTCTCTTCGCTGTCAAGGCAGTGACTTCCGTGCTGTAAAATAGAAATATGAAAGATATACAAAAGGGATCATCCCTAATATCAGCTTATATTATGCGCCTAAACTTAACTTAAAATAATTTGGGTTATTAAGCTAATGGTGAATCTGTCTTATTTTTATTTCTACGCTCCTTTTTCTTCATTATCTGAACTGAAGTGCAATTAAAACAACAATTATACTTCTTTCAACATATCAGTAATCATTCCACATTTCCACATAAATAACTTCGAAATGTATAATATATTATAAAGTACAATATTCCTTTTTCTTCATTCTCTGAACTGGAGTGCAATTAAAACAATAATTATACTTCTTTCAACATATCAGTAATCATTCCACATTTCCACATAAATAACTTCGAAATGTTTAATGTATTTTAAAGTACAATACATTTACATAAATACTCATGGTATTTACAACAAAGAACATTAAACCACTTCGAAATAGCAAGATTCGAAACCCCGAGACTTAATTAGTGAATAAACAATAGTTAACAACTTTACCGGTAAAACCATGTTGCTTCGGTAAAAAAATGGCCACGTGAATTTTGTAGACACTTCGCGAGAGAATGAGCAATGCCAAGTCGTGTGCACAAAGGCCAGATCAGATTTGTAAAGGATGGCTATGGAGGATGTTCTAACTTGTGGTGATGACTTTCGTTTGATGTATGCGTCTATAGAAAAATAGAAACATGTTCAGTACCTTTTATATTCTCTAGGAACCCGGTACCAATGCATCATAATAATAATATGCATCAGAACAATACGTATACAAACAACATGTTAATTGTAAACGCATATATTATTTACGAAGAAATCCAATAATGAATTTGAAGTAAACAACAAGGTCGCTTAATGCTCAAATGTCAGGTCGCTTAATGCTCAAATTTGCTAAGTTATATACAAAGTGGGCAAAAGCATCAAATCTTTCTCTGACCTTCAACTAGTAACCACCTTTGAATTTTTTACCTGTGCACAAAAATTAATTGCTTAGAATCTCTTTCCAGGAGGATTTTGCTGGGATCTTTCACTCTGTATAGATCTAAGTACAAGGTGAATTGACAAATTTTGTTATTCAGACTTGAACTTGAATAATTCAATCGAAGAACTGGACATGCAACGCTCACCATAGCAGCTATCGACTCAACTGTATGGACGGAGTACAGTACTTTCATACTGTTAGAGCACTATACCATTACAAGAATTATGTAAATAAATCACTCCCAAAAATGTCTTGCGCACTTAAATTCTCCTATTCTCCACTAACTCAAATAACCGGCATTAAAATGATCGGCAATAGACCTAGTAGTTGATATGGTATCGAGTTGATATCGAGCGCTCGACTACCATACTAACAAGGTGTATAAAAAACTGAGTTCTCGATTGAAGTAAAACGTTAACTTTGTGTTTACTTTCATTTTAAAGCCATTCAACTTTCCGACGGTGGATTACTTTTTACATTTGCACGATTAGTGCACAAGTAATTGTTGCCGAGCCTCAGCGAGGCAGCACACTATTCTTGACGTGCCAAGTTTTCTTCAGCGTTCACTCGATCCAGTCTTTTGCACGGACCTATATATTGTCGAGATCCGGATCTTGTGTCTGTCCATATTTAAGATGTCGTATGTTAAGTGGATTTGTAAAATGAGGGGGGAGGCCGAGAAAAACGTTGTATTGCGCGCGCATGTTTTGTTCCATGTGCTCTGCAGTTCTCAGCTCTCGAGATTTTACAAGCTTTTTATTCTGGATTTGACTAGATGCAAAAGATACAAACATTTCCCGACCAAACACAGGTAAGTATGGCTTTCCTTATTTCTGGTGATATCCATCAAGGCGATGATTTAACTGTTTAGTGTTCATTCTATAGGCAAGCAATGTGATTGTATGAGTTTATGGGCGCTTATCTTAATTCTTACAGCACGAAATATTCAATTGTCCGCGTGGTCGAAAATACATTACATTTAATAATGTCTTACTACAAGGAGACAAGATGTACTTAAAACTTCTGAATAATGGCTTGTTAGTTCTAGACTATGGTGTAGAATTTTAGTCTATTGATGACTTACCAACAATTGTATACTACTTCCCAACACTTTGATTCATGCTCAGTGGAATTAAGATATGGATAAAATAGTGATCCAGCGGTCTAAGCTGAGCTGTAACAGCTTGGCTTAGGTTAAGTGGTGTACGACCGCATAACATTTTGTGGGAGGAGGGTGGGTCGTTCTTACCACTTCACCCGCTGGAAAGAACTGAGCAAAAACCAACGTGTTTGTTCCATATTTATAGTCTACAACCCACGCTGTATCATTTCTCGTAGTTACTCAAGCATACGACCTATTATTGTTACTTATTCTCACTTCGCATATAATTATAGTATTGTGAATAGTATTATATTTTCACTGCTATTTCCGCGACACAATGGCCAAGCTGAAGGGGCATTAAGATTGGGGGTAAAATCATTTCGTGCAACAATATGCACGGAGTTTGTCTCTTTTATTACTAACAATATTACAAAACGCACACTTCTCCCCCAATACTCAGAAAAGGGGGAACAGAATAGAATGTTTTGAGGTGGAAACGTAAATCTATGGAAAGGCCAAAGTAAAGTCAACCAAATTGTTTTGGGCGCGGAAGTAGACACCAACCCGAGAGCAGGGCCGTTGCGAAGGGATATGGATTGGGGGGGGGGGGTGTCGAGGGTCAAATTGCCGAGTGATGCAAGATGAATTTGCCGACTTTTTCTAAAATCTGGAAACTACAAATTTTCATTTGACTTTAATTATGCCACATTGTATGCGATGATCATTAATGAGTCATTATTTAATGTACAGTTATACTATCCGTATATATCAGTTATACTATCGAATTAGTTAATATACTGTTCTCTTGCAGATGCAGCTAGGAAATATAGATAAAAAAATGCAAAATAATATATGGCTAGAAAACTGTTCGGACGTTCTTTGTGAATTGCTGTTTAACTCAAAGTGTATTAGTCTATATCTCGATTTATAACGTTCGCCATTTGCCAATGTTTAGTATATTACAACTCGTCTCTTCTTCAACAGGCTCCACTCTTTTGCAACTTTCTCTAAGTTAAGAGTGTCTGTAAAGTCTCTCTCGCAGGTTAAAGCATAAGACCAGTCAGTCTTGCGTCGCTCATTGACGTGCGTAGTTGTTCTTCACAAACTTCAATTGACTGAATGAATGTTCGTTTGACGCCACTGTTACGGGAGCCGTAAGCATCAATCTGACTATTGAATTTGCCAATGGAAGTGACAATTTGTTGGCTTTGCTGACTTCAACAACCTTGTTTTAGTCTTTGCCTACGTCAGTAGTGCGGGGGGGAATTCTGCTTATGAAAATATGAAAGTCCTACTATATGTCCATACTAAGAAGGTCAAAGAAATCGAACCACACAATAACTGGAGCTAAAACTCAATATAAACCTGTTGTACTAGGACTTGGCAGGTGGTCGTGATATTTTTTGGCTAATCGGCTTCTTTACAGAAAACAGTATATTTATATTTTTATGTCTGTTTTCTAAATAGACAAATAAACAACTAAGATGAATATTTTAATATTTTGAGCAGTCGCAAGACAATCTTAGTGGTGGATAGCGCTAAACAGGCTTTCTATGACGCGATTTTCCAAGCGTTTAAATTTTATGCGTTGGAAAGCGAGTAAATGGATCTGTAATCCACCGCTGTATGCCGCATAATTATGCGGCACGTATGCCTGTCAAAACTGTAAGCTGAGTTAACTATGGCGTCATATTACCGCCAATAATCGGACATTGAACATGTATATTATTCAACACATTTTCGACATTGTAGACTAGATAGCGTGCATGTTCGTCAGGTGGTAATTGGATAAACTAAGTATGTCAGTTTATGGATGGTGTGGATGATGGCCGTAGGCCAAGTGATAAAGTCTGTAGGAATGTTGTGGGATGTTCATTAGCGACGTGTTGAGTTAAAACACGTCTTATATAGTCAGCTTCAGTGATTTTGGTGTTCGTGTTTGTCTCTTTGTGGTGTCATAGTAATTGTATGCTGGATTCCTTCCCAGTCTTATTAAGTTTGCTGCTTAACAGCATGTCTTTAATATTTCTATTACGTTTGTAAGCGACCATCGGCATGTCCGGCCATAGTATTTTTAACTATAAGGTGCCAATGTTTTTTCATGATTTGGCCGATATGAGTTGTGTTAGTATTGAAGGCAATGTGAAATGTCGGTTGTGTTGATGTTTTGTTTTTGTGTGTACTCTGCGAATTTTGTAAACTCGTTGTCAATGGAATTTGTGTTGTAACCTCTGGTCATTAGAATGATTTTGACTTTTTGTAGTTGATTTTGTAAATTCGTGTCCTCTGTTATTAGCCGTCTGTAGCGTAGTGCTTGGCTGTAGAGTATGCTTTGTTTGCATGTGTTAGGTGAAATGAAATGTTATGTAAAGGTCGGATTCAAGTTTGTTTAGCTCATTAATATAAATTCTTGTGTCCAGAAAGTGTACAGTCCTGATGGAGTGTTCGTATTCAAAGTCAATAGTCGGGTGTATTTCGTTAATGTATTGAAGAAATATAAGTAAGGATGCTTCTTCGTGGCACCATATGGCGAAAATGTCATTCAGAAATCTGATCCATTGAAAAGGTATCAGACCCTCTGGTGCATTTTTAAGGATTTCTTCCTTTAGTGCTGCCATGAATATGTTGGCATATGAGACAGCCATAGTTGTTCCCATTGCTGTCCCGTGCGTTTGTAAGTAATATATTTGTCGTTGAATTCAAAGTAATTGTTTTCAAGTAACAATTTAAGTATTGTATGGATCATTTGTGTATTGACCCCTGTTAAATTTTGTTAACTTCCATGTGAAGGGAGCCTGGTATAGCTATGCTTTCCGTTCCCTATGAGGTTTCATCATATTGTATTATAAGAATAGGTAATAGAACCTCCACTGGCGTTAAATAATTGGTATGTTATGTCCTTTATGTAATTGTGTATGCATGTAGGTATGTACCATATTATATAATGAATGGTGTTAATGGCTTTTAAACAATCATGAGGATCTGAAAACTAGACCGTGCTGTAGAAAGTCCAAAAGGCATGTGAATAGCCTGCACTGTATATCATACAGCCTTAAAATAACAGGTCTTATATCTTGTATGTGTGGTCTGTTTGGTTAATATTAGCCTGCGTGGCAGGCGTTCTATTGTGGGGGAGGGAGTTTTGTTTAGAGCGCGCTCTTTTTTTTTGAGAGCGCACGCTAGGTGAGAAGTTAGGGGGGGAGGAGAAAAAGCGAAGGGAGAGGCGAAATGAACGCCTGCCCAAATCCTATTCATAAACGAGACAAGGCTAAAACAAATACGACTGGAAATTATAGTAACACCTCTTCAAATAACCAATGAAAAAACGCTGGGGAAATTAGTGATGATTGAGCGCTAACGCTCCGGGAATTGATCGCTGTAGGTGTTCGCTTGCAAACAGACATTGTGGTGGATTCTGAGATACGTCTGCTAATTTCGTGTCAGTAAGTGAACATGCAGTCATTCCAAGAGACTGTGCTTCAGCAATCTGGTATTTCATAATGCTCTCCAAAGGACATACCACAATACTACACTATTGAGTACCGCCATCTAAAATCTCTAGCTTCGATTTGGCTGTTGTAAACACTTGAAAGATTAAGCTTTTCCCAAAGCCCATTGGCAGAACAGCAAGCATGTCTAGACCAAAAAGCAGCTCGGTAACGGATTTTTGCTGTTCTGGCTTAAGAATGATTTCATAACCTAAACGCTCAGATAATTCAGACACAGTCTGCTCCAATAATGTCTCCATTTTGCGGGAAAATGACGAAATACAATCCCACCATGCGGTAAGGTGCAGTTGTTCTTAACACTTTTCAAGCGTATCACCGATTTGTTGACAGATCTCACTGATGATTGAAAGCGAGTCACCTCTGCCATTTAATCACCTGGATGATACTGCCTTTAATGCAGTATTGTATGAGTTTGATCATGGTCCATTAAATTTTGACCTAGATCGTTTGGAATCCTTAATATTTAATCCAATTGAATATCTGCCTTCTACTTTAGAGAACTCATTTATAACTAATCTTGACCCAGATTTAAACTTTAACGAACTAATGCCACCTAATAGTAGGTACATGATTGAAAGTGAAGTTAATGAACTTGTAACGGACAAACCATGTAATTCGGGAATGTCTTTTTTGCATATAAATTGTAGAAGTCTCATTGGTAATTTTGATAGGTTTAGAGTTTTAACCACAAATTTGCTCGACTCATTTTCTGTAATTGGAGTGTCTGAAACCTGGCTAAACGATGATACTTTTAATATGGTAAATCTGCCTGGTTATAACTTCATTAGCAATCATCGCCGAGGTAAAACAGGCGGTGGTGTAGGTCTTTACCTAGGTGATTATTTTCAGTACAAATTAATTCAAGACTGTAATATTTCTAATCCTGAAGTAATTGAGTCCCTGTTTGTTGAAATTTCAAACCCTCTTGGGAAAAACATTATTGTAGGAACTGTTTACCGACCACCCAACCAAAACCTTGTCTCATTTATTGAAGACTTTAATAAAATTCTTTCCATTATTTCCAAAGACAACAAACAATGCTACATAATGGGAGATTTTAATTTGGACTTACTTCATTGTGATCATCATGCGTATACACAAGAATTTATAGACTCATTATTTTCACATATGTTTATTCCTCTTATTAATAAGCCAACGCGGCTAACTTCTCATTCAGCAACACTAATTGATAACATATTTACAAATTGTTTTACACAAAATATTGTAAATGGAATTATTCTAAACGACTTATCCGACCACCTACCTGTGTTTGCGTTATCTGGTACTAAATTTGAGAAACCAAACAACGAAACCACTTATTATACTCAGGATTACAACGATTTAAATATGATCAAGTTTCAAACTAAATTATCACAGGTCGAATGGACTCGGGTTTTGATGGGGCAGGATCCAAATAGACTTTACGATGTTTTTGCCGAAGAATATTATAGCCATTTTGAGGATTGTTTTCCCTTAAAAATATCTAAGTTGAATTCTTGTAGGAAATCAAAATTACCATGGATTACTAAAGGTTTGCTGATTTCCGTTAAAAAAAAGAATAAATTATACAAAAATATCTCGCAAACCCTACCCTGTACGTGACTCTCAATATAAGAGATACAAAAATAAATTGAATCACCTAATTAGAATATCGAAGAAAACTTACTACGATAAAAAATTTGAATTAGCTAAAAGTGATTTGAAAACAACATGGAAATTAATAAATGAAGTCACTAACCTAAAACGTAAAAGCCCTCACTACCGTCATCTTTTCGATCAAATAACATGACTATCAATGAACCCTCTAAAATTGCCAATGATTTTTGTAAATATTTTTCTGAAATTGGCCCATCCCTTGCGCGTAAGATTCCCCCAACAAATCGTTTATTTCATGAGTTCTTAGGCCCTACTATCAGTGAAACCATATTCCTTAAACCTACAACTGTTAATGAACTGAGAGAGATATGTATGTCGTTTAAAAATGGAAAAGCACCTGGCTACGACAACTTACCTATACATATCATAAAAAAATCGTTTGAATTAATATCTGAACCATTAATGCTGGTAATTAATTCTTCACTTGAGGCAGGGTTATTCCCAGATAAGCTAAAAGTAGCTAAAATAATTCCTATTTTTAAAGCTGGTGAGGTAGATACATTCACAAATTATAGACCAATTTCAATTTTGTCTAGTTTTTCAAAAATCTATGAAAGGGTCATGTATAATCGTTTGGTAGAATTTACTAATAAACTTGAAATTTATTACTGCCACCAGTTTGGTTTTCGAACTAACCATTCAACCAATCTTGCTCTTACTCACTTGATAAATAAAATTGCAACTGCTATTGATCAAAAAGAAATAACAGCAAGTGTTTTCTTAGACCTGTCTAAAGCATTTGATACTTTAAACCATGATATACTATTTTCTAAGCTTGAGAGGTATGGGATTCGTGGAGTGGCATTAAATTGGATTAAGAGTTATTTCAATAACCGAACACAATTTGTTCAATATAACAAATTTTCTTCTGCTCGAATGGCCATACAATGTGGTGTACCCCAGGGGTCAATATTGGGCCCACTCTTTTTCATCCTTTATATTAATGATCTTCCAAACGCCTCACATTTAGTTAAACCACTATTATTTGCAGATGACACCAGCATTTGTTATGCTAGCTCCGATCCTATAGTATTAACTACAGTATTAAATGAGGCATTACTAAATATTAGTACATGGATGAAAGCTAACAAACTCTCTGTCAATATTGATAAAACCAACTACATCATTTTCCAACCAACCCAAAAGAAATCCACGTATGAAATTCTCCTTCTTCTTGATGACAGATTAATCACACAGAAGAAACAGATCAAATTTCTCGGGGTCCTTTTAGATGAAAATCTCTCATGGAAACCTCATATAAATCACGTATGTAAAAAAGTTTCGAAGTCCATCGGTGTAATATACAGAGCTCGTTTCAACTTGTCGAAAAGTACTAAAGTGTCGTTATATTATACCTTAATCTATCCATATCTTATCTACTGCAACACAATATGGTCGTCTACATATGTTTCCAACTTAAAGCGGTTACAAATTCTGCAAAAGCGAATAGTTAGATTATTGACTAGTTCGAGCTTCTTGGCTCATACTGCTCCGCTTTTTAAAAAATTGAAAATACTTGATATCAATGGGATTAATTCCTTTTGTACAGGTACATTCATGTATTCCTACCATAACAAATTACTTCCACCCCCCTTTCTTAACTTATTTAGTACCAGCAACCAGTTTCATAATTATAATACCAGAAACGCTGACACATATCGTTCACATGCATGTAGAACTAATATAAAACAATTTACTATGCTTTCACGAGGTCCAAAACTGTGGAATTCGCTCCCTGACACCGTTAAGAATGCAGGGACGTTAAATTGCTTCAGGAATAGAATACGAAAATATTTATTTCAATGTTAAGCCATATAATTGCGTTCACTAGCTGTCGCAATTGTCTTTTAACAAAATACTTTTGATATATATACTTTGAAAGCTTCAAGGAGATATCCAATTTATAAGCCTTATGGTTTCTGGATAACTCCTTGCCACTAATATTACCATTGTAAATATAACAACATAAATTACCATTATATAAACAGTAACAGAATATTAGAAATCTGAAATATTGTAAATGGTATTGGTGGCTAATAAATCTTTATCTAGTGTTGACGCGAAAGCGCATATTAGCCAATGGGAATTTAACCGAAGGTTTTGGACACAAAAGTCTCGTTTATGAATAGGATTTGGGCAGGCGTTCATTTCGCCTCTCCCTTCGCTTTTTCTCACCTAGCGCGCTCTAAACAAAACTCCCTCCCCAACAATAGAACGCCTGCCACACAGGCTAGGTTAATATATACTTTATTCACAGGGCCCGAAGTATTGACCATGCTGTGAAATACATAAACTAGATCAGATTCACTAGTAATATTGGTCTAGTTCAACCTACTTTGGAATTACTGGTGTATTATTTCTGTACGTATATGATACAGATGGTGATTCATTAGGTTTGTATTGTTCACAAGGTCTGAGAAATAGACCGTGCCGTGAAGTATAAGTAAAGTTTATAGACTAGGCAGCGTAATAGTCGTTTCATGAACTATAATGTAAATTAACGAAAATACGCTATCTAGTCTACATATCTACGTCATTCCTTCAGAACAAGATAATAAAAACCAAGACCACATAAAAACCAATATTCATTCTCACAAACACACACTCGTGATAAAAAGCAAGTATTAACAATGGCTGGCAGATGTGGTTTACCACGCAACAAATCATTTTGTAAGTTTTATAAATATTCTATTTCAGTTTAGTGTATCACTATATTTTATTTTATTTTTGCATCATGTTTCCACATTATTCCGTTCCATGAAATCATGTACTTTTCAACCACACACTTCTTTCTTTTATTTGTCTTCTCACTCTTTTAACAATACCAAAACATCAACTCCCAACCCTAAAGTCCCTCCTGATGAAGATCACAAGATCGAAACGCGTCGAGGGCCAAAGCGTTAAAACACAAACACGACTATTTCCCTTTTCTAATCTACCCACTATCAGCCAACATATCTCACAAGCATTGTCGACTCAAGACTCTGTGAGTTGTATGATATAGCTCAGTGCCGTCACAGCTTTTTCCATTCCCTCTCTCTCACTATTATATATAATTGTTTTGTTTTTTTTGTTTTTTTGGGGGGTTTTTTTGGGGTTTTTTCCCTCGCAAAAAGTTATCGAATATTTCATTCCTATATGTTTTCTGTTTTTAATACATATGTATAGGTAATTCACATTATAATTTATGTAATTGTGCATGTGTTGTTTTTAATTTGTTTGTAATATGTAATTTTGTTAATTTTACGCAATTCAGCCAATTAGGCTGCCATGTAAAAATCTATTAAACTATCTATCTATCCATCTATCTAGTCTATAAATTGTCCTTATACTTCACGGCACGGTCTATTTCTCAGACCCTGTGAACAATAAAAACCTAATGAATCACCATCTGTATCATATACGTACATAAATAATACACCAGTAATTCCAATGATGGTTGAACTAGACCTATATTACTGGTGAATCTGATATAGTTTATGCCGTATTTCACAGCATGCCAATATTTCAGACCCTGTGAATTGAGCATATATACACAAAACAAACCACACCTACATGCAATAACTACTAACAATACACAATCTATAAGACCTGTTATTTAAGGCTGTATGATATACAGTGCAGGCTATTCACATGCCTTTTGGACTTTCTACAGCACGGAGTGTAGTTTTCAGACCCTCATGATTGTTTAAAAGTCACGTACATCATTCATTATATAACATGGTACATACATACATACACAATTACATAAAGGACATAACATACCAATTATTTAACGCCAGTGGAGGTTCTATTATTCTTATAATACAATAGGTTGAACTATACCTATATTACTAGTGAATCTGATCTGGTTTATGTATTTCACAGCATGGTCAATATTTCAGACCCTGTGAATAAAGTATATATTATACACCAAGCAAACCACACCTACATGCAGTAACTACCTACATTACACAATCTATAAAACATGTTATTTTAAGGCTGTATGATATACAGTGCAGGCTATTCACATACCTTTTGGACTTTCTACAGCACGGTCTAGCTTTCAGACCGTTATGATTGTTTAAAAGCCATTTACACCATACATTATATAATAGGGGACATACATACATACACAATTACATAAAGAACATAACATATTAATTATTTAACGCCAGTGGAGGTTTTATTACCTATTCTTATAATACAATTTAACAACAATTTTGTTAAAGAACACTGACAAGGTCCGTTCTTACCGCATGACGGTTCGTCCTTCTCTACGTCTTCCTCTCTTGTGTCTGTTGCTGACTTGCTGTGTCGTCTTCTTGAGGGTCTTGCGACTTATCACAATATTCCCTTTGGCTTTGACTGCGTTTTGCGGCCTCAAACGGATTAGTCATTAGCTGTCGCGTCTTTGTGTGCTACTCGCACTCTTGCCCTGATGGCAAGTTTGCTCGTGCCTCTTACGATAATCGTCGTCAAAAATCGAATTACATTCAAGACACTAAAGTTTTATCCTTTTCCTTTTGGGTTTTGAACCGCGCATAATTGTTAAAAAACTTGAAGCGCAGTCGAGCAAAAATCATGCCCGAGGATAATTTAAGTATTAAACATGAGTTTCACATTTCGGCCTCCCGTCGATTTTCGACGATTAAATGACGACACATTGAGATTAACTAATGTGGCTTTGGCATAAGGCCACAATTTGTACAAACCATTATTTTAAACCCTAAGGCGAAAGTTATTGCTTTAACGCCTACATGTTCGTAAGTTTCTTCACTTTAACAATTCGCTGAATGCCGATTTCGCGACTTGTCGAACAATGTCGGAGCAATTTGCCGACTGAGCCGACTAGTACAAGTGAAGCAGCTCAACACGTAGGCTGGAAAAACCTTTCTACCGCCAGCCATTATATGAAAGGACGTCAAGTGATGCACATTTCCGCCACGACCACTCTTCTCAGCACAGCCACTGCATCGACCCCATCCTCGCCCACACCGGAAGCCTCTCGGGCAGGGCCATCGCGAGCGGTGGGGTGTGTTTGTGTGTGTGTGTGTGTGTGTGGGGGGGGGGGGGTACTTCGTCATCTGAGGCACCTAACAGGGATAACGTAATGGAACAACCGAACCGGAGGCTATGCGTGGTTTCGCCCGCGTAGATTTCGAATTTTAAGTTTTTATTGAATTTTGAGCATGCACATGGCAATTTGTCATCGAGCGTCCGACGACAACTCGGTCGATGACAGGGTATAAGGCGTATTTAGTTTGCCCCTCTCGAGACGGAACGACAAGATAACAAATCCTTGTTAATAAAACTAATGAAATAACTAATGAGATCATATTTTATATATTTCTTTCGCACATAGAGAGTGCTCGTATTTTGTTTCTCGCAGAGGCGATATTCCCTTCTCACACAGAAAGTACTCCCATTTTTTCTCACACAGAGATTATATATATTCTTTCTCACACAGAGAGTGTTCGTATTTTTCCTCACACAGAGAGCACATATATTTCTTTCTCACACAGAGAGTATTCGTGTTTTTTCTCACACAGAGATTATATATATTTTCTTTCTCACACAGAGAGTACTCGTATCTTTTCTCACACAGAGATTATATATATTCTTTCTCATACTGAGAGTATTTGTAGTTTTTCTCACACAGAGATTATATATATTCTTTCTCACACAGAGAGAATACGTATTTTTCTCACACAGAGAGTATTTTCCTTCTCACACAGAGAGTATTCATTCGTATTTTTCCTTCTCACACAGAGAGTATTCGTATTTTCTCTCACACAGAGAGTATTTTCCTTCTCACACATACTGGGGGGGGGTCCTCACACAGAGAGTATTCAGGTTTTTGTTTTTGTTTGTTTTGTTTCTTTTGTTTATTTGTTTTACCCGCGTATGTGTGTGTGTGGATGTGTGTGTGTCGTGTGTGTGTGTTTTCCTGTAAGCACGAAAACTTAAAAACATAAAACATATAAATACGAAAATTCGTAGGGCAGTTAGTAATAGGCGAAGGACAAATCGATTAAAATTTTGTGCAATTCGGACGAAAACTGAATGAGAAATTGGTGATTAGAAAAACGGGAAGGGGTAATATATTAGGCATGAAGCATAATTAGAGCCACATATTAATATTATACATAGTTCGTACCTAGGTAGAATGCTCGGAACGTCTCACACTATCGCACACGAATAAAACCCTTACACGCATACAGAAAATATCCGGCTATTTTATGTACCAAACAAAATTATTGAATATTGTGGCAGCGTTAATCATGCGGCGAGTATAAAATATGGAAATCAGCGCCAACGTTTGACTATTGTACCGTGGGCGACTCAAAACAAATTAGCAAAATGTAAGAACTCGACGAAGAAATATAGCTTCGCGACATGCAAGTATAAACATTCGTAGCACACCCTCATGTCCGTACCTAACCTATTGCACGTTGTAATACGGGGAGTACAGAAAATGATATGACATATGATATGTATAATAAACGATATACAAGTAGCGACTAATAAAATATACTGCAAAACGATATAAAAACGACATAATATACCAAACCCATCCGGTACGGGTGGATGAACAAATATAATAGCACTGGGCAGAAAACATAATTTACCCAGACAAGCCAAAAAAACAACGTTGTAGATAGCATAAAAATAGGTGTAAAGTTAACTGATTAAACCAGAAATAATGAAGCTAACCTGGGGTAACGGATGAGGGATATCTGGAGGGTGTACAACAACACGGTCGGCTTGGATGTTTGGCGTGTGGCGGTGCAACAATGTTATTCACGCCGACGACGTCTGGAAAATCTGCCATGAGAGCATCGAGATTAACATTTACAGGTATAAGGGGTTAATTGTGCCATGCCGTCGTATCTCTGTTATATAAAAAGTCCTGCTCGGTTGCGACCAAGTTGGAAATTGCAGTATAATCAGTATTTTCTTGCAGATAAGCGGCCTGATACTTGAGCAAACGTAGAAAATCTGCTATTTCTCCCCTTTTTGATGTCACGTGAATTTCTCGACCAATGAAATCGCGCTATTTGTCAAAATTCTTGGTCGTGTAATTTGCATTGCACGCAGAAACACTTGAAAATTCTTGGCTTTCATATTATATAAAGACTTGCGATATCTGCGAAAACCTTTGAGGTAAGTGTCATTTTTAAACTACTAGTTTATAGTAAGGTTTACAATAAGAAAAGTATTAGGTATCTAACGAACATATATACATGTATGCTTCATGATATTACAGAACTGTAGTCTGTAAATGCGTCGCAATGAACTACGAAATTCTATCGAAAAATCAAGTCAACGGCGCAATAAACGACAAAATAACAGAGCAAAATAATATTGAACAATTAAGTGAATCGACGCGATAAACGACAAAATGATCAGTTGAACAATCAAATCGAAGAGGCGCAAATATATATAATACTCAAGGTATTTTAATAAAGAAGCGTATTGAATTATTTAAACAACATATTTTTCTTGCTGACAGGAAACGCAAGTCGGTTCTTTGCAAACGCGAACACTAGGTCGGATAATTAAATTGTGCTTGAACATCAAAATCTGAATGACAGTTAATTAGAAAATAAATTTATAAACAACAGACCTTTCATGCTGACAGGAAACGCAACAGGATTACAGGAGAGTCGGTTCTTTACAAGCGCAAACACTGTAAGAAAAACCAAAAAGCAGTTTAATCATACCGTTATTTACATCAAAAATAAAAGTGCGGTAAATTTAGGTCGGATAAATTGTGCTTGAACATCAAAATCTGACGTGAGAAAAAATAACGAGGAAAAATCTGCGGCTAAGATGTTTGCCAACATAAGGAATCGACGAAGCATGCCGCAGGCATGATTCAAATTACTTAAATATACAACAAACACATGAACAAATAATTGTAAAAAAAAAAAGATATCTGCAAGCACTACTAAACACTCTTAAAGCACTATGAGATAAACTAAGAAACCAAAACTATATATATAAATGATATAAACTCACAAGTCTATTGAGGACCTTTCAACCACGCGAAAATTTATACCTATATGTCCTAAATAAACAGACACGAATAATTTTGTAAATAGGCCGATTTCTACTATAAAACTCTTTCAAAGCAAGATAAACTAAAAAAACAAAACCATATATTTAATACTCGAATATCTTCACCAGAGAAAACAGCGACAAAGTCAGTCCAGAGATCAATCGTGAAAGAATGCAGGCAGTGCAGTCGCCTTATTACACTGGCCTGTCAGAGACGTAGCTAGAGGGGGGGGCCCGGGAGCCGGGCCCCCTCTGGCGAAACTCTCGGCTCCCCTTGGTAAAATTCTAGCAAAATATTTTTATTATTTTCTCACGCTATACGTCATGCAAATATTATATTTTACTTTTACTACATGATGTTTTGAGAATTTGGGCGTATTTCAGCATTGATTCAATGACAATGGCTTCGATTTGAGGCTTATATGTATTGATCAGTTATAGATAGATCAGTGGCTACAATATTACGAATTCTTCCGTTGATTTCCGAAGAGTGACCGAAGTGCAACACGTGCAAAATGTGGGTCGCCGTCGGGCATGCTGGTTATATTTTACGTTTTTGAGTTGGCCCCCCCCCAAAATGTTTTCGGCCCCCCTTGACTGGAAAACCTGGCTACGTCTCTGTGGCCTGTAGGCCAAGTTTCGTAAATCCCTAATTTTCTGTTTTTTAATCGTCGAGAAATCGAGTTTGCGTTAGCGCATCGCAGGCTCAGAGACCATGTGATGTTTACGAAATCGTCCACCCGATTCAAAATGACCGTCATTGAGGAGCGGGCTATATGACAAATATGTCTATTAGGAAATGTTTTCCTGTGTTTATGTTTCATGCGTGGTTTTCTTTGATATAAACAACACATGAGTTCGTTGTAGATTTCTTGCGTATTCAATAGCTGCAGTTACAGTTGGTAAAATCCCTGGAAATTGTGGCGAAAATGTTGCCCGTATGTTTAAGCGACTTCGACTGTTACTAACTGAGATTGTTTAAGTTTACAACATAAGTTTAGATAGTACAACGTAGAATACAGTTACATCATATTAAACTACAAAGCTATTAAAAATTAGCTTTGTTGCCTTTGTATAAATAATTTGGAATGTTTCTCAAGAAGTACGGCTTTAGTAACAATTGTTTTTCAAAGTCATTCACTTTCTGGTATGATGCTTTGTTCTTGCTTTTTAACAATATTGGTATTTCGATTCAATATTGTTCATTACGACTTTAGGTATTATTAAATATCACAAAATATGGCTCAAAATGTCTTGTTTACGTTTGCTATTTTTAGTTTGTGTGAAATACAACTGACGTGTCAACTCTAGCGTATGGAGTATATTACTAAAATAGTTACAATAACATGATGAATTTGGTTTAAATATTTATTAGAATTTTGTCTTTAATACATATATTAAACTAAGAAGTGAATATTATATCATACTCGGTAATGATAGGACAATGTCTATATATCTCACAATCGGCTACCTGAAACCTCACACATGGGGCAAAACCTGCTCCGCAGGGCCAGTGTGAACGCCTCAGTAGGCGTCTTGTTCCTATAGAAAAAACAGAGCAACTTTTGAAATAAAGCATTTTACAGTTTGAAATTTTGAATTGTTTTAATCGAGGTTTTAATACCTAAAGATATTTTTACACAGTCAGCACATCTACGCACCGACGTCATATGGAACTATTTTAAACACCTAAATCGATTAATAAGCCCATAATTATTCTAATTTTCTTGACCAAATGAACTACGATAATCATATTTAGCGATGCAATCATATTTAGCGATGCTTACCGACTATAGTCTAGGGCCTTGAGCGGCCTTCCTGTCACTAACTTCAACGAAATATTCCATGCACTGATACCAAGTAGCAGTGTTTCTATGCGCTGAAGGAATCACGCTGTTTAAATATAATTATTCTATTCTAAAATTTGCTTACGTAGTTATAAAAGATGGGGTGATGACTTAGCATAATAATAAGCTAAGTATAGCAACAATCATTACATTCTGCCGTTTTCCACCGAATCGCCTGCGGAGTTCAGCCACTAGCTTGTGTACATAATAATGAAAACCGCAAATACATCAAAGCCATTGGACATCGATTTTCCATTGGAGATTAATTGCGATTGATAATAATTCGTGCATTTTCGTTCTCCCACGGGTACCCCACTCCCTTGTCCGCTTTCAAGACCTAAAATCCGTCTCAATAGTAGGAATATCTTATAACAGAATGACTGGGTTACTACGGACTTGACCGCGCGTCTAAATATTCGATTCGACTTGTAGCAAGTCTAGGGCTTCACTTGAGTACGCTTTTTACTCTTTTTAATTCGCGTCAGTTAATTTTACGTGTTCGGTGTTCGATTACATGCCGTATATAGATTTCATCTTAACCTACTCCAGTGGCGTATTGCCCAGAGAATACGAGACTCGATCATGTGGATTTATATATTACCACGAGTTGATATCAACGGCATCAACCTGACATTGAATAAAATTTTACTAGTTGTAAACGGAAATCATTTTTAATATCGAGGTTGTTTTTCGAGCATATACTCAGAACTTTGGAAAGAGAGCGCTATCATTTGTACAGCCGAGTACTTGCATGTACCTGTTCGAAAAATTGCAAGACGCGCACGTTGTAAGGTTGGTACCGGCATACTGTATACACACTCGGTAAACATTGGACTAGGAAGCCTCTCGGGCAGGGCCATCGCGAGCGGGGGGGTGTGTTTGTGTGTGTGTGTGTGTGGGGGGGGGGGGTACTTCGTCATCTGAGGCACCTAACAGGGATAACGTAATGGAACAACCGAACCGGAGGCTATGCGTGGTTTCGCCCGCGTAGATTTCGAATTTTAAGTTTTTATTGAATTTTGAGCATGCACATGGCAATTTGTCATCGAGCGTCCGACGACAACTCGGTCGATGACAGGGTATAAGGCGTATTTAGTTTGCCCCTCTCGAGACGGAACGACAAGATAACAAATCCTTGTTAATAAAACTAATGAAATAACTAATGAGATCATATTTTATATATTTCTTTCGCACATAGAGAGTGCTCGTATTTTGTTTCTCGCAGAGGCGATATTCCCTTCTCACACAGAAAGTACTCCCATTTTTTCTCACACAGAGATTATATATATTCTTTCTCACACAGACAGTGTTCGTATTTTTCCTTACACAGAGAGTACATATATTTCTTTCTCACACAGAGAGAATTCGTGTTTTTTCTCACACAGAGATTATATATATTTTCTTTCTCACACAGAGAGTACTCGTATCTTTTCTCACACAGAGATTATATATATTCTTTCTCATACAGAGAGTATTCGTATTTTTTCTCACACAGAGATTATATATATTCTTTCTCACACAGAGAGTATACGTATTTTTCTCACACAGAGAGTATTTTCCTTCTCACACAGAGAGTATTCATTCGTATTTTTCCTTCTCACACAGAGAGTATTCGTATTTTCTCTCACACAGAGAGTATTTTCCTTCTCACACATACTGGGGGGGGGTCCTCACACAGAGAGTATTCAGGTTTTTGTTTTTGTTTGTTTTGTTTCTTTTGTTTATTTGTTTTACCCGCGTATGTGTGTGTGTGGATGTGTGTGTGTGTGTGTGTGTGTGTTTTCCTGTAAGCACGAAAACTTAAAAACATAAAACATATAAATACGAAAATTCGTAGGGCAGTTAGTAATAGGCGAAGGACAAATCGATTAAAATTTTGTGCAATTCGGACGAAAACTGAATGAGAAATTGGTGATTAGAAAAACGGGAAGGGGTAATATATTAGGCATGAAGCATAATTAGAGCCACATATTAATATTATACATAGTTCGTACCTAGGTAGAATGCTCGGAACGTCTCACACTATCGCACACGAATAAAACCCTTACACGCATACAGAAAATATCCGGCTATTTTATGTACCAAACAAAATTATTGAATATTGTGGCAGCGTTAATCATGCGGCGAGTATAAAATATGGAAATCAGCGCCAACGTTTGACTATTGTACCGTGGGCGACTCAAAACAAATTAGCAAAATGTAAGAACTCGACGAAGAAATATAGCTTCGCGACATGCAAGTATAAACATTCGTAGCACACCCTCATGTCCGTACCTAACCTATTGCACGTTGTAATACGGGGAGTACAGAAAATGATATGACATATGATATGTATAATAAACGATATACAAGTAGCGACTAATAAAATATACTGCAAAACGATATAAAAACGACATAATATACCAAACCCATCCGGTACGGGTGGATGAACAAATATAATAGCACTGGGCAGAAAACATAATTTACCCAGACAAGCCAAAAAAAAAAACGTTGCAGATAGCATAAAAATAGGTGTAAAGTTAACTGATTAAACCAGAAATAATGAAGCTAACCTGGGGTAACGGATGAGGGATATCTGGAGGGTGTACAACAACACGGTCGGCTTGGATGTTTGGCGTGTGGCGGTGCAACAATGTTATTCACGCCGACGACGTCTGGAAAATCTGCCATGAGAGCATCGAGATTAACATTTACAGGTATAAGGGGTTAATTGTGCCATGCCGTCGTATCTCTGTTATATAAAAAGTCCTGCTCGGTTGCGACCAAGTTGGAAATTGCAGTATAATCAGTATTTTCTTGCAGATAAGCGGCCTGATACTTGAGCAAACGTAGAAAATCTGCTATTTCTCCCCTTTTTGATGTCACGTGAATTTCTCGACCAATGAAATCGCGCTATTTGTCAAAATTCTTGGTCGTGTAATTTGCATTGCACGCAGAAACACTTGAAAATTCTTGGCTTTCATATTATATAAAGACTTGCGATATCTGCGAAAACCTTTGAGGTAAGTGTCATTTTTAAACTACTAGTTTATAGTAAGGTTTACAATAAGAAAAGTATTAGGTATCTAACGAACATATATACATGTATGCTTCATGATATTACAGAACTGTAGTCTGTAAATGTTTCAACTCATTGCCATTCGAATATTTGTCTTAGTGCGCGCAGAACTGAGACCCTGTCTGTTCTGAAAATAGGGATTTTCAGGGATTTTATAGAGATTTTTAAGGATTTTGTTTCGAGGTGTACGAGATTTTTTGGAGTGATACACCGCTCGGCACATTCTACGGCGTTTACATGTTCAGTCTTTTCGTCTTGGTATTCCATAGATATAAAAGGTCAAAATACTTTATAAAGCTAAAAATATGTGACGAAATATCTGAATCGCCCAAGGCGGGCGCCTGAGTATACATATAACAGTGAGTTCAGACATGAGTCGCTATATAAATTTCCATAAAACGCAATACGCAAACAAAAGTACAATCAATACGAACACTACATACACTCACCTTGTAGTAGTAGTAAAACTTTATTTAAAAGTCACACGCTAGCCTCGTCAACTTTAAAGCTGGTTTCCACGAGGGACGTGTGAATAACATATTTAAGAACATAATATTATACAATTATATACATTACATACATATTATATAGTAGAATGAACCACATCTACGATACGCTATACTAAACACAAGTATGACAAATAAGGCATGCATAAATTTAAAAATTGAATTACAGAAGAATAGAATTTAATTTAGAAAAAAATTTAGGAGGTATGAGCACGAATTCCGTTTTTGTATCTGCGTAGCAGATATAATGCTATCGTGTTGTTAATGTTAATGTTTATGTTAATGTTAGTGTTAGCTTGTAGCCATTCAGCGACGAGCTTATATCAGCCAATCAGCGATTAGCTTACAAATCGACCATTGATGTTGATTATTTCAAGATGGCGTACTACTGAAGGGCGAAAATTGTAAACATGAGTAAAATTTTTAAAATGACGGTGAAAATTATGCATCAAACCAACGGTCATTTTAATTTTGTATATTGTTTTGAACATGGCAAGAGTCAAGGGAGTATTGGAAGTGGTTGATCGTATTTTACGCTGTGAAAATGATTCGCCAATTTACACAAAGTACTTACTTTACTTGACCTGCTTGTCCTGCTATATATCAATATCATTTGAACCAGGAAACAAGGTAAGCCTTTTTAAATATTGTACGAATATCCTGCATTATTCGAGCTTCTATTTCGACAAAGTTAACTCATAAAAGTGTTAAAATAATGCAATATTTATTCTCAACACTGTTTGTGTCAAAATCGTCAAATCGAATTGTCATTTCGATAGTCAACATCACCTTATACTTTTGAGATTTTTGATTGGTATAAAGATATAAGCACAGTTTGGCATTTCTTTCCCAAATTGCTGTGACTAGGGGGACGAAACGAGTTGATGGTATGTAATATTTATATGTGATTGTGGTGTGCCTTTTTAAATATTGTACGAATATCCTGCATTATTGGAGCTTCTATTTCGACAAAGTTCACTCATAAAAGTGTTAAAATAATGCCATATTTATTCTCAACACCATTTGGTTCAAATCGACAATAGTTTATGGTCATTGTTTCTCATTTCAATAGTCAACATCACATTTCAACAAAGTTCACTCACAAAAGTGTTAAAATAAAGCCATATTTATTTTCAACACTATTTGGGTCAAATCGACAATAGTTCATGGTCATTGTTTGTCATTTCAATCGTCAACATCATCTTATATTAAATTTACTTTTGATATTTGATTGGTGTAAAGATATAAGCACAGTTTGGCATTTCTTTCCCAAACTGTTGTGACTAGGGGACTAAATGAGTTGATGGTATGTAATATTTATATGTGGTGTGTAAATAGTGCTGCTAACATAACCTTTATTCTCAAGTATAAAAGACTAAAATCTTAAGGTTTCACAATTGTTTAAAAAATTGCTCCCGTGGGCTATAGGCCTTCGTCCCTTGATGCACAGTTTTTTAAAAGCAACATAAACGTTCATCCGCTCATTGAGTGATATTGACCTCGTGCATTGACGTCTATGCAAATACACATGCGCAGATACATGTACGCTTAGCGTACCTATTTTTGTATCTGCGTAGCAGATATAATGCTATCGTGTTGTAAATGTTAATGTTAAGTTAGCTTGTAGCCATTCAGCGACGAGCTTATATCAGCCAATCAGCGATTAGCTTACAAATCGACAATTGATGTTGATTATTTCAAGATGGCGGACTACTGAAGGGCGAAAATTGTAAACATGAGTAAAATTTTTAATTTGACGGTGAAAATTATGCATCAAACCAACGATCATTTTAATTTTGTATATTGTTTTGAACATGGCAAGAGTCGAGGGACTATTGGAAGTGGTTGATCGTATTTTACGCTGTGAAAATGATTCGCCAATTTACACAAAGTATTTACTTTACTTGACCTGCTATATATCAATATCATTTGAACCAGGAAACAAGGTAAGCCTTTTAAAATATTGTACGACTATCCTGCATTATTCGAGCTTCTATTTCGACAAAGTTAACTCATAAAAGTGTTAAAATAATGCAATATTTATTCTCAACACTATTTGGGTCAAAATCGTCAAATCGAATTGTCATTTCGATAGTCAATAGCTATCACCTTATACTTTTAAGATTTTTAATTGGTATAAAGATATAAGCACAGTTTGGCATTTATTTCCCAAACTGCTGTGACTAGGGGGACGAAAATAGTTGATGGTATGTAATATTTATACGTGGTGTGTCTTTTTAAATATTGTACGAATATCCTGCATTATTCGAGCTTCTATTTCGACAAAGTTCACTCATAAAAGTGTTAAAATAATGCAATATTTATTCTCAACACTGTTTGTGTCAAAATCGTCAAATCGAATCGTCATTTCGATAGTCAACATCACCTTATACTTTTGATATTTGATTGGTATAAAGATATAAGCACAGCTTGGCATTTCTTCCCAATCGCAGACTGTGACTACAGGGACTAAATGAGTTGATGGTATGTAATATTTATATGTGGTGTGTAAATAGTATTATAGTAGTGTTATATCCATTACCTTTATTCTCAAGTATAAAAGACTAAAATGTGAAGGTTTCAACAATGTTTTAAAACATTGCGAGGATTGCGAGTTAAAAAATATTTTGTGGTCTTACACTGAGTTTCGTGGAGCGTGGGGGGAGCATGCGTTCTTGAGCATTTTTTGTAGTCTCAGACAACGTTTTTAGATCTTTCCCTGCGCGCTCGCATTTCCAAATCCCCTATTTTCCATATGCTCCCCCCACGCTTCATAAAACCCTGTGTAAGACGACTAAATATTTTTTAAAGCTGGCAAGCCTTTGTTGAGGAGAGTGCATTGCTCCCATGGGCTATAGGCCCTCATCCCCTTCGTGCACAGTTTTTTAACGGTACACTCATTGACCTCATACTTTGACATCATACTTTGACATCATTATACAATTATGCAAACACGCATGAGCAGATCTACATGTACGCTTTGCGTACCTATTTTTGTATCTGCGAATGCAGATATATTGCCATCGTGCTGTTGGCTGTTTGCTGTTGGCTGTTAGCTGTTAGCTTGTAGCCATTCAGCGACGAGCTTATTTAAATTGAAAACCAATCAGCAAGTGGCTTACAATGCAATGACGTAATGTTCCCCAAGGCTATTACATCATTAAATTCTTCCTGTTCGCAGGCTAGATTTAAACTCAACATGGCGCTTATATGTTTTCGGAAATGTCAAAATAAATTGACAAAACGTCGTTAGATCATATAAAAACGTGCAAATACGAAGGTTTTCAATACGAAATTATGGACCAGAACGAATGCTTTAAAATATGTGGCCAATTTCAAATGTAGTTGTTCTATTTCTGAAGGAGAAACTATCAAACTGAACAGTTAAACAGTCAAACTGTCGAAGATCAATAGCCATTAAGGTATATAAGAAATACATACTTATGTATATACATTTGTTACTCATTTGAATTGGTCTGCCAACGTTTGACCAATACGTGCGCCGTGCACGCGATTAAATGTCTTGCGTATTCCACTATGGTGGCCCATTGATCTCATAGGAAAACAATTGTAAATTATTATCTTATTTTAAAATAAACTAAAAAATATAGAAAATTTAAAAATATTTACTAAATAAATTCAATAAAAAAAATAATGGGAAAAAAATTTTGAATTAAAAGTTAAAAGAAAAAAAAGGAAACATATAATTTTTACAATTAGTAAAAAAAAAACAAATAGAAATATTTCGGTAAAAAAATATAAATCATTTCAATAAAAACTCAAATTCATTTTCATTTTGATTTGCTATGAGAGCGCTGGGCTTGTTCATAAAACTCAAAATGAAACTCGAAACAAAATTAGCGGCCCATTGGTCTCATAGCCCGCGATACATTTGCTCAGCGGGTGTCTTGCAAAAAGAAAACAACATGGCGGATGCTGGTCGTATACGAAACTCAGAATGGCAGGACGATGAACAGTTGAAAAACGATCTAGAAAAATACGTGGCAAGGAATTTATCAAGAAAAGAAATTCTAGACTTTGCTGCACATAATTATCCCCAGTATGCCTGGTCTTTAAGCACTCTTGCGAGGAGACTGGCGTTTTTTGATGTCAAGTACATAAGATATGATACTAACGTCGAAGATGTTGAAAACGCAATAAGGGAAGAAATGGAAGGCCCTGGTCAACTGCTAGGGTATCGAGCAATGCATCACAAAATTCGTGAACAACATCAGTTATGTGTGCCTCGTAATTTGGTGCACGATGTAATGACATTAGTCGACCCTGAAGGCCTCGAACGACGAGGAAATGTCGGTATGAAGAAAAGACGGAGAGGAGCAACAGGAACATTTACGTCACTGGTAAGAATTGTATTAGTGTAGGCGTTATCGAAGTGAAATAGTAAATTAATTCTGAGGTTGCACCCTCCAAAGCAATTTATGTTCGGTGTGGTGGGTCTCTCTGAGGCCACCTGATGGGAAAGCCTATTTTGGCAGATGGACAACTTTTGGGGGGTCCCACAATTCTTACAGTAATAGTGGCTGGAATTTTCTGGCTGGTCTAAACTCTTATCACCCAAAGAAAATGTTTTACACAGGCACAATGCATCCTTGTGTGCCTTCTTCTCCATTTTACTCTGTTTAACACTAGGTGATTTTATTCATCAAGGGGAGATCCCTTGTGATTTTATAATGTAGATATATTTTCTTGCCAAACAGGGGCCGAATCACACCCACTCGGCTGATGGTCATGATAAACTAATGGGATTTATGAACTCTACATTTCCATTGGCAATATATGGACTGCAAGATGCCTTTAGTGGATGCATCCTGTACTTAAAATTATGGCCAGGAAATTCTGACCCCAAACTTATTGGCCGCTGGTATATGGAGCATTTGTACCATGTAAAGAGTAAGAGTTTTTTTTTGTATGATATGCAAATTCCTGCATAGGCATAACTATTGTATTGTTCTGTGAACTGCTATGTTAAAATTTAAACAAGAGAAAGAACTTAATTACTTGTAAATTGATAAGCTTTTATAGTATAACTCAAAACACCTCCTTCCATTTTTCTTCATAGTGATAAGCAAACATCTCAGATTGGATAAAGGTACTGAGACGGAGACATGGCCACCATTCATGCATTTGTAAGGCAGACACAAGGTGATAATGATGAAACAGCTGACACAGTTCACTATGGTCCTTCTACCAGCAACAAAGTATGCCACAAGCTTGATACAACCATGCATCTAACTAAAATGGCTGTTTTAATTTCCTGACATTTTATAATTGATAGACTTATACACTGTACTGTACATAATACTGTGATTCTCTCTTTACAATTCATTTAGATTGAAAGGTGGTGGCGAGAGCTACACCAACGATTGGAAAAATTTTTTAAGAGACAGCTGCTGATGTTGTTAGAACAGGGGCATTATGACCCTGACATAGAAACTGACAGGTAATAGAAATTCCCATAAAATTTGGGCAAAACTATATAAAGTTTGTCCTTCTTGATTGCCTTTATTTTATGCTGTATATACAGTATGATTCTATTTTATAGCTTTTATGGGACTTATTGCATACTGTAACTGACTTCAATTAATTAATTGCCAACAAATTATCTTTACCTACTTCAACAGACAACTGTTGGCATTCATATACATTCCTGTCATTAAAAAAGAATTGGAAATTTTCCGGGAAACTATATGGAATTCGCATAGAGTGAGGAGCCAGAAAGATGCGCAGATGCCAAAAGGAATCCCAAGCCATCTTTATTCCTTTCCGGAACAATATGGTGCAGAAGAATGTGGTATGTACCCTGGAGAACTGATGGTCAAATTGTATGGTCATAAATTTAAACAGACTAATTCAGTGCACCTGTCTAAACGTTAAGTACCTTTTGTTCTGTTCTGTATAATTTCACTGACTTACAGGTTTGTCACAACCTGTTTCTATTTGTGATAATTTGTAAAAGTATTTTTTTGAAATATTTACAAAGGTATGCCTGTGAGCAATGAAACACTTGATGAAGTTGCAGCAATTTCTGGGGTTATGGCATTTGGTGAAGACTACCTGCCACAGCATACGAGAGCTGAATGTGAAAGAGTGATTCCACATGTGGATGAGGTGAAGCCAGCTGAGGCAGCAGACACATTTCTTTTCTTATGGCTCATTACCATCACATTCAATCAACCTAAATCGCAGACTTGTAATATAAATAGTTATAGTATGTAGTTTAATATAATAATGCCTTAAAACTAAACCATGAGATAAATTGAATGGATTTTCATGCAATACCTGTGACAGTTACGGGAGTGGTCATTATTTATGAGGAGGGGTTGGCAAATGGGAAAATAATAGTTGAAAATTTTTCGGCCCCCTCAAAATTGACGGCAAACTTTCAGGACCCCCTTGCCCAGGGTCAAAACTTTTCTGACCCCCCTCCTCAAATCACTCACTCCCACTTTGTTCATGAAAGAAAAATCATACTATGGAAAATAAGCTATTTCATTTTGTTCAATATGGTTGTCAGTTTACATTCCACTTTCGAAACATGTGTGAAACATAGTGTGACATTATTCTCGATAATGCTCAGCTGTTGCATTTTGATAAAAAGATAGGTAATGGGACCTACACCGGTGTTGATTATGGTATTATGTATAGAATGCGTTGACAATCGGTGTATGAATTGGATGATGGTGTATAATACCTAGAAAACCTGTATCCATACTATTGTATGGGAGATGTGCGAAATGAATGGAGTAGGTGGCATGTATCATGAGTATGAATAGAGTGATGTGTATGCAGTGCCAGGGTCTTGGCTTTGGGGTGTCCAAAAGTGCCGGTGTTCCTCTGGAAACGCTGAGTTTCCTACGGGGGTCCGGGGGCATGCTCCCCCGGAAAATGTTTGATTTTAGGGTCTCTGAAACACCATTTCCCATTTTCCCACTATCATGCATTCACGATTCTAAGCCTCAAACTTTTTGACCCCTTCCCAGAGTAAAACTTTTTGACCCCCATATAAATGGGAGTGAAACTTCGTTTGCCCCCCCCCTCCCATTTGCCAACCCTCCCTCCTCATAAATAATGACCACTCCCTAAGGTAAAATCTTTGATTTGTCATTTGTTTTTTTCTAACTATATTACAACACAGCAACATAACAGCATGCAAGAGTAACACAAATTACTGTCCATATGTTATAAAAACACTGTCTGCAGTCAATGAACTTTTAAAAGAAAAACCAAACTTTTTTACTGCATAAAAATCCCTAATGTTCTAATCAACCATTGTACCATAAATGTTCTAATTGACACTTATTATACAGTCTTTGTTCTCTGCCAGACCCATCATTTCACAGTATTTATTGCATGTGTGTGCAGCGAGAAAGGCATTTATCCCAACTGAAGAACAATTTCCACAGCAAAAGTACACTTCATTGTCTTCTTCATCCTGCACCTCGTTCGTTGCAATCTCTGGGTCGAAAAGTTGATATCCTGATCCTTGGATGTCCAACAACATTAACTTTGTGTTCGACGATTCATGACTATAATGTACCAAACATTCAGCCTTTTGGAGCATTTGTTTGAGATCATCATCATCATCCTCTGCAAATGGGATAATAATGCCGTTGTTGTTGATGATCTTGGCAAAAGTTCCTGGAACAAACTCCTCAATTGTTGCTGGTTGATCATTAATCTTCGTGTAATAGCAACGGTTATACTTAAAGCACTCTCCAAATTCAGCATGCACTTTTGAGTTGAATTTGTTTGTCATATGCCTTGCAACGGCATGCATTTGCACTTGCTTCCTGCAGTGGTCTTCTACCGTGGAATCTAATATCTCAGTTATTGATACAAGAGCATTTGCATTATAGTACTTAACCACCCATTCATTTCCAAACTCCTCTGTAAAAGCATTATTTGTCAGTGTAGTATGGTGAGCATCACGAAATCCACCAGAGGCAAATTTAACCTTTTCTACACTGGCTGTGACCTCGGTTACATCCCTCCATTTTTGGCTGATAACATCAAACTTCTCAATGGTTAGGGAGACCTTGTTTTTGGACTTTGGTTTGATGAGTTTGCCTGCTTTGAGTAGCACATCAATGGATACTGATGCAGGATACTTCTTATTATCCATTGTATTTGCTCTGTATGTTCCTTTTCCTGTCATTTGGCTTGGTGCGGATGCCCTTCTATCATTACATCTCATGTTGTCAGATGGTGTTTCAGATCTTCTAAATGAACTTTCACCGAATTTTACACTACGACCTTCATATTGGTAAGCTGAAGCAGTACTGGCTGTGTGATCTTCTTGCCCCACAACAAAACGCACAAGATACACCTAGGTAAAATGGCATTATAATATTACAATCTTGTTTACCTATTAAGGGTTATTAACCTCATAACCTCAGCATGCATGTGGAGCTCAAGAGGCAGATGGGGAGAAGACTCTGGGTCCATTGCTATTAAATGCCCCTCCCCAACCATAACGACGAGAAACATACTCCTGTGAGTGCTGTTGGACTTGGGCATACACTTACATAAATTCCTTGCTCTACCCAGATACACAAGCTACAAAGGAGCTTTTCATACTTGAAAAAAGTTAAAAATGGTAAAATGTGCTACTGTAGTACAATATTGATCCTTTCAAAAATTTGCAGGATTTGACATGTCTGTCATTCTTTTGTCAAGTACTGTAAATTTAAATATAAATCTCAATATCTACTGTACCTTGTTCTTTGTGTGGGGAATCTGCTTTACATTTGTGGCGGAAGGTCCTTTATTTGAGACAAGCACATCGCATATTGTAGCTGGTAAAGCGAAGTGCGTCGCACAGGCTTTCTTCAGATTTGCCAGCGTTAGCTCTTCGTACGGAAAATCTACAAATTCTCGTGGCTGAACTGGTCGAAAGGTTTGTTTGTTGTCTGGCTCGGAGGCTAACCTTTGCACGATTATTTCATGTGGAGCACTCGAACCTTTTGTCTTCCGAGCTGCATCAGGTTTTGTCCTCTTATTAGTCATCTGCTGCTTCAGACGGTCCCATGTCGCTTTTCTTTTATTATTCATGGTTTATGAAGCTTAAAGCTTTTAGCAAACCGATGAAAATTTGAAATTTAAATGAGTTTTGTCTGCTTCGATACAGTTAAATACAGCAATCGATAAAAAAGATAAATTCCCGCCATGGATACCATATATGGCGCCAATCTCGAAAGAGAACCCGCTGAGCAAATGTATCGCGGGCTATGAGACCAATGGGCCGCTAATTTTGTTTCGAGTTTCATTTTGAGTTTTATGAACAAGCCCAGCGCTCTCATAGCAAATCAAAATGAAAATGAATTTGAGTTTTTATTGAAATGATTTATATTTTTTTACCGAAATATTTCTATTTGTTTTTTTTTTACTAATTGTAAAAATTATATGTTTCCTTTTTTTTCTTTTAACTTTTAATTCAAAATTTTTTTCCCATTATTTTTTTTATTGAATTTATTTAGTAAATATTTTTAAATTTTCTATATTTTTTAGTTTATTTTAAAATAAGATAATAATTTACAATTGTTTTCCTATGAGATCAATGGGCCACCATATTCCACTATTGTCGTGAGGAATGCATCTCGCCGAATACTTTAATTTTATCGAGTCTGTTCAAGCGTTTGGGTCCAATCGAAGTATAATAATGAGGAGCTATAGGATCATCTTAAAATATTGCAAGATGTAGAGAGAACTAACGTCTTCGGTTTTCTTATAAAAACTTGACCAGTTTATACAGTGTAATAATCATCAAGAATATGTGATAGCTGACTCTTGAACTCTAATTAGTCTAATAAATAGAGCTCAGTCCGCGTTATTGCACGTTTATGTCTCAATTATATTCAACACTGATGTCTAGTTTCTCTTTAGTTTCCCACAAATACAAATAAATACCCACGTACGGTACGTTCGCTCAAACTATTGTAGAGTATAGATGTTTTAGGGCGATGCGCCGAATCAAGTGTTGAAGGCGCAATGTTTGTTGTTGGAAATATAATATCCCTCATATTTTTGTCGTGAGGAATGCGTCTCGCTGAATACTGATATCGAGTCTGTTCAAGCGTTTGGGTCAAATCGAAGTATAATAATGAGGAGCTATAGGATCATCTTAAAATATTGCAATATGTAGGAGAACTAAGCTCTTCGATCGGTTTTCTTGTAAAAACTTGACCCGTTTACAGTGTAATAATTATCAAGAATATGTGACAGCTGACCCTTGAACTCTAATAAATAGAGCTCGTTATTGCGAGTTTATGTCTGAATTATATTCAACACTGATTTCTAGTTTCTCGTTAGTTTCCCACAAATACAAATAAATACCCACGTATGGTTCGCTCAAACTATTGTAGAGTATAGATGTTTTAGAGCGATGCGCTTTACGATCGTCAAGTCTTGAAGGCGCAATGTTTGTTGTTGAAAATATAATACCCTCATATAGACTAAAGTATGTCGAATATTTTACAAAGTGCATGACGAATATCAGCATGATTTGTACGTTTCTCGTTCGTATTGCATTTATCGTATCATTCCCTCGATGCGTTATTGATCTGGTTAAAACACAAGTACGTAACTCAAAATGCGCAAGTATTCTATAAAGATGCACACAAGATTGACAAGAAAATTGCATGCGTTTTGTGCGGGTGACTTGGGTGACCATGGGAGTGCAAGTTTGTGACACTCCCAAAAACCCCACGAGGACGACGATGCCGAAACAGACAGGGGCGTATTAAACCTATGGCTCTGCCAGCCGTAGTAACTATACACACCTCGTCCCAATGGGAATAGTCAAAATACTTGTCCCTAGAGACATGCTATTGTTGTTTATTGTGTTTGCCCCCTTTGCAAAATGGCGCCCGTAATTACGAATTGCCTATTGTTGAATATTACTCCTTCATGGGCACCATGAGCAGATACATGTACGCTTAGCGTACCTATTTTTGAATATTGTCAATGTATCCGAATCACGCACATCTGCAGGTAGAGAATTCCAAACTCTAGCTCCATCGTATGAGAAACTTTTCTTTAACTTTTCAGTTTTTGGTTGAGGCAACTGCAGCGAGGTAGAAGAGCCCCTGAGGTCGTATTGAGTAATATTTCTCTTTTGTTCAAACAGTTCCGCAAGCGAGCTCGGAGCCAGGTTATTTAAAACCTTGTACATTGTTTTTGCTTTGGACTTGGCTCGTCGAGTCTCAAGAGTTTCCCATCCTAACGCTTTTATTGCTTCTGGTCCAGAAATATCATTTCCAAAGTTCATTATGACTCTAGCAGCTCTATTTTGGAGTTTTTGAAGCCTGTTTGAAAGTCCGACACCCAAGGTATCCCATACCTCACTGCAATAATCAAAATGAGGATTAATTAAGGCATTGTAGATAGAAATCAAAGTGTCTCGATCAACGAAATGACGAATTTTCCTGATAGCTCCTATTCCCGAGGTAACTTTTTTAGCAACTCTATCAATGTGTCTATTCCAAGATAATTTATCATCAAGTTCTACTCCAAGTACGGTAGCGTTACAGACTTGTTTAATTTTTTTATGATTAATTTTGAGATCTGGCTGTGTAATAAGGTTGTTTAGTTTATGAGCTGAACCTATGAGTATAAATTCTGTTTTTGTAACATTAAGGCTCAGTTTATTGGCCAAAAGCCACTCATTTATGCATGCAAGATCACTATTCATGTTCAACTCAATTTCCTGAATACTTTCACCAGCTACTGTAAGATTAGTATCGTCGGCAAACAGCCGAGGAGTAGCCTGATTTAAACATTCTGGAAGATCATTTGAAATACTTATGCAACATGGCCGTCGGTCACGGTTTTCCGAGCTCTACAAAAATCGAAAATTTGATGTCTCTGAACCTTGACTTAGACATTATTAGGTCTTTGAAAGGTTGTGGTCACTTAACGTATGACTGAACACGAATTAAATGGTCACAGGATCTTCAACTACTAAAGAATTTTGTTGAAAATATTGTTGGCCTACGGGGCAATTGGTCATCACCTGGTGGTAAAGCTAAGAGATTTACCAGCGGAAATTTCGATCTGATCGCGACGTGGTACCCGGGCAAACAGAATTCACTATTATTCCAAGGAAAGGATGGTGAACTGCTCAATAACTATCTGGTGAGTGTCTTAGATATAACTTGTGCTGGCCAAACAACCACGGATACGGTCACTGATTATACGACCAACATAGCGAATTCGGTATTTGAAACAGAGACTGCAGAGATATCTCCTGTTAAAACATGCGAAAGTATCACTGACAATAACCCGGCAGCTGCTGAATCGACCCCGTTAAAACACCTCAGTTGGTCGTATAATACTTTTACCAACGATATGAAAGGGGTTAAAACGGACATAGCAGTTATGCAAAAACAAATAACATCCATAAACAATGCTATTAACTCTACCAACGCGATTATAGAGTCTATTAGTAAGGTTTTGGACTCCACCGAAAACCGTCAAACATCGTACGACACCAGAATGGAGACCTTGCTTAAGGAGTTCTCCATAATTTTAGACGAGAAAAACAGAGCGATAAACGAGCGAGATATCACTATTAAACAGCTTCAAGAGAATTTGTTAGAAATTGATAATGAAATAAACTCATTAAAATTTAAGAATTTACCAACAAAGCATGCTGACAATAAAAGTAAGACTGCCTCGCCGCCAACGCAGCCCTTGATGAGTCAAATGAATAATATTGAGGATTTAATCAACTTGTCTAAAACTAACGATCTATGTGATATTGAAACCGATGTCTTGGGCGACGCATCCAAATTGGATGATATGCTGCTAAGTTCAAATACTTCTACTATAAAGGAACTCGAGGCATTTATCGACAAGTCTTTTAATAGCGTCTCTGGGCTATCTGATCCTGTCCAGCCGACGGACTTCTCTACTCTAGCTCAAAGACGCTCTGAAGAAAATCTGCCTAAACTCGGAGCACAATTTCTAACATTTAAAGAAAACGTTAGTAGGGAAAAAAACGGGATCCTGGGCCAAAAAAATGCTGACGTCAGCAAAAAATGAAAACGTCAGCAAAAATACAAACGTCAGCATTTTTCACACCCGATTCCCTATCACGTATCACCCACGTGTCACCCACGCTCGCTCGCGCTCGCTACTCACGTGCAACTTACACGTGACACCCAACTATTACACAATATTGTCCAACTATTGCGCAACATCGTAACACCCCCGCCCAACAATGGGAGTTACGGTAAAATGTTTCTAAAATATTTTTGAAACATTGTTTTTAAATATTTTCGAAAACATTGTTTTACACGCACACATTTTGGAATAACAAGAAAGGAGATAAAGAAAATGTTTGCATCATCATTAACAAAAATAGTAAAGGAGGAAGAAACAGTAGCGAAAATGTTTGCAAGAACTCGTAGAAAAATAGCAAGGGAAAATCTTAAATGTCCTACTTGTAATAAAGTTTTTACAAATATGTTTAAATTTAAAGACCACTGTGACACTAAACATCCATTTAAAAGATAGACACACAATAATAATTTGTAACCTTTGTGGGTTACAAATACAAATATAAATAAAACTTATGGACCCAACACAGATTAACAAATGTTTATATATAATAGATGATATGGTAACCAAAACCAAAATTCTTAGTTGTCGTAACTTTATTGGACAGATTAAAAGAAATACAGATACTAAGTTTAAATTTCACCACAACATAGTAGAAAGATTATTAGCTATGATACAAGTTGTCACCGAACATAAAGACTCCATAGGATTAACACATGGACTAAGATCGTTATGGATTAACTTATTACACCAAGCATGTTTTGTGCACAAACCAAAAGGGTTATGGACTTGTATTATAAATCCTAACCAAAAACCCAAATTTTGTCTTAACAATAAAAAACATACCGAGGAGATTATTAATTATTTTGAAAAATATGGACGAGACAGTGGTTGTGTTAAATATGTACATTTGATTATGACAGGGGCTATTTTTAGTTGTTATTCTAGACAACTAACACCTAATACCACTTACAAACTGTGGAGACAACATTGGAAAATATATGACTGGTACAGCCCCTAAATAAAATATTTCTTTTTTATTATGTCTAATATTTTTTTTACTATTTTTGTATATTTTACGATAATAATTTTTTGATATTCCCCATCACAGATGTATAAATTTTCACCACACCCACCACCAAGTTCAATATTCAGTTGTTCAATACTTTCTTCAAATAGAGATTCTTCGAAGTTATATTGCCTGATAAAATTTTCACACTCACTCTCTTCTTTTACAAGCTTTTTTAATATTGGAAATAATACTTTTTTACAATTTGGCCACCATTGATGACAAAAACCATCACCATTACCTTTTGCGATGATGATTTTTTTGAGGATGTCGTTGTTTAATTTAGTATATTTTATTTCTTTTTGTTCTTGTTTTCTAACGGATGATGAAGTTTAGTATATTTACTTAGAGCACTACATTATCAACGAGGCTGACCCAATAAAAATCAGCACTATTATTCTATCAAGAAACTTGTAATTAAAGTTTTGTTATTACTTAAGAAACTTGCAATTAAAGTTATGTTATTACTCATTTATAATCTTAAATGTAAAATGGTTTAAAATATTTTTAAAACAATTTATAAAAATGTTTTAATTTGTAATCACAAAAAGGTTACTAATTTAATTTACATCCGCATAAATAAAATACAATATGGCATTAAGATTTGGATATTCGAACGATGAACCAAACTATATTCACAACCTAAAACCTATTAGAGCAGAACCAATGTACTTACTAACGACTAGTGATTTCCGGGGTTCTTATGATGGATTGGCAAAAAACAGATGGCGTCACCCTGTTGACAGAATGAAAAACTATGGACCAATGTACATCTGGTGTCACAAGTGGTTTACGGAGAAGTCTGGGATATCTCTTAGAGCTCACCTCATGGACGACGATGCTGATATTACAACGCCAATGAGAATATTATATTCTTTATACTGTATAATGTCGGATGGTACAATAATTACGAGGGATTTAAAAGAAATAAATTTAGCAACTAAACAGATTCCGGGTACAAACTACTTCATGTTGAACGAAGAATTTAGCATTCCAAAAGTTGTCCCGGAGTACAAAACCATGGAACTTATGACTGTAAAATTTAAACAACTTTCTGATGAAACAGGCGGTAACGAGTCTACTCTCCATGTGACCACTTACACTGTTGAGCCAAACAATCTTTTTAACCCTAAATAAAATAATGGCATTAGCATTTGGTTTCACAAAAGATAATAGATACACATCAATAGGTGGTCAACAAGGGCCACAAGGATCATCTGGTCCGCAAGGGCCTGACGGAATACAAGGCGAACAGGGTAATCCGGGGCCAAGAGGTCTTAAAGGGTTTAAAGGTGACCAGGGATCAAAAGGCACAACCGGACTTATCGGCCCAAACGGATTACAGGGACCCATCGGAAACACCGGTCCAAAAGGCCTCAAAGGTGACACCGGACAAAGAGGTGCTCGTGGAGTTACAGGTCCCACAGGTAGTCACACCGGTACAAAAGGCGATAAAGGCGATAAAGGCGATAAAGGTGACAAAGGTAACAAAGGCGACACTGGGTTAATGGGTGCATCTGGATTCCAGGGGCCCGAAGGCCTCAAAGGAAATAAAGGTGACAAAGGTGACAAAGGCGATACCGGTCAAAGAGGCCCAAATGGATTAATCGGAAACACCGGCCCATAAGGCCCCATCGGTCAAACAGGTGCTGGCGTAAAAGGAGATCGTGGAAGTATCGGACCAAGAGGATATACCGGGATGGTTGGAGTACAAGGTGATCGTGGGAGTATGGGGGCCCAAGGTAATTCTGGATCCACCGGACAAAGAGGTGTAACCGGTGCAAAAGGCCTCAAAGGAAATAAATGTGACAAAGGCAACACTGGATCCACCGGCCCACAAGGACCTTCTAATGTATTTTTGTTAAGTCATTTCCATAATATGGGTAAACATACATACAAAGCTGCAAAAAATAACTTATTTTGTACTAGAAATGACAACAAAATTCTCACGGCCATAATAACCACCCAAGGAGATTACATACTTAAATACAAGCTATCCTTGAAACCAACTAAATTTGAAAGTGGTAGCCCTAATATTACTACAACCGATACTTGGTACTCGTCTGATGATGCTGACTATGCAGATCTTGAAACTTGTATCTATGTAGAAAATACCATTAAACCCTTTTTTAAAGTCGTGACACAGGGCGATACATATAAAACTTTTCCACAAGACATTTACATGGAAGGTATTATTACCATTGCAAAAGGAGCGACAGTTGAACTAAAATCTTACACAAATTTTTTTGGTGATGATTATAGTTATCTTGTTTACGATGTTTATGACCCAGTCATGGTTTTCACAAAGGTTGGTTAGTACTAAATAAATAAATAAAATGAATACACCATTTAACATGCTTATAGTTGGCGCAACGGAATGTGGTAAAACATATTACCTATTAAACCTACTAACCAACGAGTATAACAAACATTTCCAATACATATTTCTCATCTGTCCAACATTTGAGTACAACAAAACATACCAAGATTGGAAGTATAAGGACTCCAAGGGGTTCTATGCAATACAATGTGACCAAGACCAAGTAGAAAGTTTCTTAAAATACATTTCCGATAACTTTAAAGGTACTAATTCCCTAATAATATTAGATGATTGTGCAAGTTCAAAATCTGTTAAAACCAGATCATCTGAACTTGTAAACTTAGCTTTCTCGGCTAGGCATTACAATCTAAGTACAATAGTAATTACTCAAAAATTAACGGCAATAACACCCTCCTATCGTGAGAACATTGCAAAATTAGTAATTTTTGATACACCCAGCGCACTTGCATGGAAAACAATAACCGATGAGTTCTTAGACATTCCAAAACAAGAACAATTCGCACTAAGAAATGCACTTAAAGAAAACAAATATGCCAGGTTAGAGATTAATCTTAGATACCCCCGCTCACATAAAATAATATTTTAAAACAACCTAAAATATTGTAAAACAACCTAAAATTATGTTTTACAATAATAAATGGACACTACAGAAGAGACTGAAGCATTACGCAGCGAGTTAATAGATCTCGCTGAGAAAGGTTTTATTAACCAAACTAAGTCATATTTAAGAAACAAAAGAAGGGTAACGCATTCTGTATTAAAAAATATAAAGAACGAGTACATTAAACATAAGGATGATCTTAACCGACAAAAGATGGCAGTTAAATTTGTACTACTTGCAGTATCCCTTTCTGATAACTTTTGTGGGGATTACTTTACAATTAGGGAGAAGGGTAAATTTATAGAAAAAATATTGGAGGATGAGAACATAATGTTTGTTATTAAGGATCTTCTCCCAAGTTTCACACCAGATGATTATTATAGTAAATATTTATTTGCGGTGTCTGGTTTAGGTATATTATGTTGCAACCACATAAACATAACGGAACATAAACAAAGTGAAGAAGACTTAGGCGGGTCAAGTGAAGCGAGTGAAGCGAAACCAAGCGAAGACCTTCCATCTGAGAACCAAGAATAAGTTTGTGTGTGTGAGAGAGTGTGTGTGTGTTATATTATATACTTAAAAAATATATAATATAATTAAAATTAGCCCTATTTTAATCATCATCATAATCACTTTCACTTTCTGAAAGGTTCATACTTATAATTTCATCCAATATTAAACTAGTTTTATTTTGTTTTTCTAATTTTTTAATTTGTTCTTTTAATATTTTAACCTCCTCTTTTAATATTTTTAAATCCTTTTTTAATTGTTCCATTTTATCAAAACGAGCGTAGCGAGGCCGAGCGTAGCGAAACGCAAAAAAATTTGTAAAATACCTATAAGGCATCTTACAAATTTACATTTAATATTTTTTTGTTTTTAGTCTAATCTTCTGCAATACCTTCTGGTACATACTCACTTTCTTTTCTAAGTCTTTTTACTTTAAAGTTTAAATATCTCTCGCCACTCTCATGTTTTTCATACACAGAGTTACACTCAAAAATAATACTAACATACAATCTGCCAACACCTAAAAGTTCTGTTTGTTGTTTTTCTGTTAAACCAGGTACCGATAAGTATAATGTGTTACCGGTATAACCTTTCATAACCTTTTTAGTTTTGTGTTTGTTTGTCAAATTTGTAAGTTTTTGTACTATTTCATCATCCTCAATGACAAGTGGCACATTATAACCACCATTTTTAAACTTAGACTTTTCAATACCCCATGTTAAACAACTTGGGATTTCAAATACTTCGGGTGTTTCAAGTTTTACTGTACTTCCGTTCATACTTTATTACTATTATAATTTTATTTTTTTATAAAACCTATTTCTTATAAGACCTATTTACGTCTAGTTTGGAACTCGTTGTATGCAAAGTAACCTAACGCTATCGCAAGAATCCACATGTTGTTACCCAACCACACTAACCCTTTTGCACCCATACTTAGAACAGCTGAGATTATTTTACCGATAGCACCAAATACAGGACCTAATGTACTAAGTATTTTAGCGAGTCCTTTTCCAAAAGCAGAGACACCGCGAGCACCGACAGCGAGAGCTCCTCTTGCCGCTGTTACAATTCCTGTTATTAAACCTGCAACACTTATACTTATGGCTGATGTGATACCCAAGTTCTTTTTAGCCCACTTTTTAAACTTCTCAAACTTTTTTAGAGGGTTGTTATCGGTTTCGTCTTGTAAAATTTTTATAACCTCGACAAGTTTAGGTCTTATTTTGTTTTCTAATTTTATGTTATCTTGTTCTAATTCTGCAGCCTTTGCAACAGTTTCATAAAAAGTTTTTAGGGTGGGGTTTTGCTGAAAAAAGCTCAATCCAAGTAAACCCATTGTCATTTTCTATTGTTTTAACATTCGCAATATGTTTATAATTTTTGATGGGAATAAGAGGTGAGAATTTTGAATTATCAGAATGTTGTTTGTCAAAGGTCTCAAGTTTTCCACAGTAACACTCTATAATCTTTCCATATGCAAAGGTCCCTGGATTTTTACATTTTGTACACTTTAATGTTTCACAACTCATCTTATAATATTTATTAGATTAGATTAATATTATAACAATTACTATCTTATAAAACAAAATGGACACCGTACCGATACACTACATTTACTGTATACTTATACTTCTTCTATACTTATACATTTACATTTTCGAAAATATTTAAAAACAATGTTTCAAAAATATTTTAGAAACATTTTACCGTAACTCCCATTGTTGGGCGGGGGTGTTACGATGTTGCGCAATAGTTGGACAATATTGTGTAATAGTTGGGTGTCACGTGTAAGTTGCACGTGAGTAGCGAGCGCGAGCGAGCGTGGGTGACACGTGGGTGATACGTGATAGGGAATCGGGTGTAAAAAATGCTGACGTTTGTATTTTTGCTGACGTTTTCATTTTTTGCTGACGTCAGCATTTTTTTGGCCCAGGATCCCGTTTTTTTCCCTACTAACGTTGAAACTCAGCTACAAGTTTTGTCGTACAAACTCTTTGAACAGAATAATACCATCAATATAAATAAACAAGAGCTATACAAATTGTCCTGCGAAAATTTACATCCCAAATCATGCATCTCGGAGTTGGAGGGGAGATTGTCGCCAAAGAATACAACAAATGTGAGTAGTGACCTGAGCCCGTGTGAAAAAATAGTTAAAGGAAACTCTACCTTAACTGCGAATTTAGACGCCTGTGCTGTTTCTAGTCGCCTTTCGCCTGGAACAACTGTGTTCGTCGATGACTGCGATGTATATGCTATCTCAACCGTGAATGCCGAGGCTTGTGCTGTTCCTAGTGACAGTCCACTCGAAAAAAGCGCGCATGCTGATGACACTTCGGCCCCTATAAGCCAACAGTGTGGTGAAGATAACAGCTAAGATTATGATACGCCGAATACGAGGGTTGCCCTACAAAGCACAAATGTTAACAATAAAATCAAGTCTGATCTGCCTCTCCCAACCCGCCCTAAATCCCAAGTACCCGAGTGGCTTTCCCGTTTACCTTTGGTTGAAATCCCAGTTGACTATAGTCAATCTCCTTTTCCAAAGCGTCAGCGAACCAAGAATCCACCATGCCAGCATATCGGACGTCCCCGAACTAAATCCCAAGTACCCGTCTGGCATTCCCGTTTACCTTTGGTTGAAAGTCCTGTTGACTATAGTCAATCTCCTTTTCCAAAGCGTCAGCGAACCAAGAACCCACCATACAAGCATATCGGATGTCCCCGAACGAGGGATTGGCTGAGTTACCTCGACTTTGTCCGCCAAGCCACGAGAACCAATCCGAAACTACATCATCCCGACCGATCTCAACTAACTCTTGTTTCACGCCTAACAATAACTTAATGGGAAGTGATATACCCAAGTACCCTAGCGAATCAAGTGCTATCCCGATTATAACTTCAAAACGTATCGTGAGAGTAAATAACAATAATGTACACCGATCTAACTTAATCAATATACCTATGAACGATGAATGTAGAAAATCTGTGACGTGCTCACAACAGATAGGACCCCCAAAGTCATGCAGTTCCGTACCTTCCCTGTTCATGTCCAACTCGAGGTCACTAGTAAATAAGATTGATGAACTTTCCGGTACCGTCTCTAATCTCCTTGCAGACATCGTAGTTATCACCGAAACGTGGCTCACTTCCAACGTTGATAGCGCAGTGATAAACTTAAGTGGGTTCTCTATATTTAGGCGTGATCGAGAAGATGGTAGAAGAGGTGGAGGCGTGTGCGCTTACGTGAAAAACTGTCTACCTGTAGTCCATTTGAAAGATCTCTCGAACCCTGAATTTGAAGCCTTGTGGCTATTAATCAAACCAAGACGCCTACCACGTGGCATTAATTCAATCGTATTGGGAGCCATTTATCATCCGCCAAATAGTGACAATAGGGCTATGTTGGCTTATCTTACCGAGTCCCTTGACCGCGCTCTAACAGCCAACCCAGGAGCTGCTATCATCATAACCGGCGACTTCAACCATTTCAAACACCGTCAACTGTGTAATTCGTTTTCCTTAAAACAGATTGTGAAGAAAGCTACTAGAGGATCAAACATTCTTGATAAAATATTCACGAACATTTCGAAATTTTACGACGTTCCTGAAGTTGTTCCTCCACTCGGATTCTCAGACCATAACTCAGTTTTACTAAATCCACCGAATCATCGTAGGAACTCACGGTCCTTCCGAATGGTTAGGGACGCGCGTCCCTTCAATCGGAGGTTAATCACTGAAGCCCTATCCAACGTTAACTGGTCTCCAATGTATCATCTAGGCTCTTGTGACGAACAGTTCCAATACTTCTCTTCTCTTGTCGATGGTATTGTTGATAAATATCTCCCGCTCAAGCGTATCAAATCTGATAGCAGCGATAAGCCCTGGATTACTCCGGAGATAAAAAGATTAATATCGAAACGCCAAGTGACCTGGCGCAGAGGAAACAAGCCTATGTTTCGATTCTATAGGAACAAAATTAATAGCTTGTGTAGGCGTGCTCGCTCAAAGTATTATACGAACAATGTCGCTAATACTACTCAGTCGAATTCACGGAAGTGGTGGTCCGCTGTCAAAAATATCGCTGGCCTTGCCCCATCTAAAAACGTTTCCACACTGGTGTACAACGGACAGCCCTATTCCGATTCGGCTCTGGCCAACCTGTTTAACGACAAGTTCGTTGCCGTTGGGAATTCTCTGCCTTCGCTTGCTTGGACGCCCCTCGAAGTCGGTGATTTTCCTCCCGACTTTTACATTTCAGTCGACGACACCGAGAAAGCATTACAATCCGTCAAGTCCTTTTCAGCTGCAGGTCCTGACGAAATCACGTCTTGGTTCCTCCGTGAAAATTCCTCGTTATTATGTTGCCCATTAGCATCCATATTTAATGCCTCTATTCATGATGGTTATGTCCCATCCCTGTGGAAATCTGCGAACGTCATCCCTGCAGCAAAGTCTTCCCCTGCTCTGAATGTTGACTCTGATTTTCGACCGATATCGCTCACGCCCATAGTGAGTAAGATTCTGGAGTCATTTCCATATAACTGGCTCTTGCAGTCAATCCGCGACCAAATTGATAAGCTCCAATTTGGCTCAATTAAAGGATCCAACACCACCATGGCGTTGATACACCTGCTCCATAAATGGTTTGAAGCGATGGACACACCTGGAGCCTGCCTACGGATATGCATGCTAGACTTTTCTAAAGCTTTCGACCGCATCGATTTCAACATTCTGATGCAGAAACTCATTAACATGCGTGTACACCCTATTCTAATTAATTGGATTGCCAACTTCCTTACTGACAGAAGTCAGAGAACAAGAATTGGCTCTAATTTCTCGAGTTGGAGAACTATCAACGGAGGAGTCCCCAAGGAACAAAACTGGGCCCACTCCTCTTCCTCATCATGGTGAACGACTTGAACGTCTCCGACGATACGGTGAAATTTGTTGACGACACCACTATCTGGGAGATTGTCTTGAAGGGTCAAGAAGCCAACTCGGTCCTACCGTCTCAAATTACAGAATCTGCTAAATGGGTTTCTGAGAACAACATGAAACTGAACCCTACAAAAACAAAAGAAGTTCGTGTTGGGTTCTCTCCCCTTGATCTCGGGGCTCTTCCGCCGATCACCATTGACGGTCATGATATATCTGTGGTCCCGCATGCTAAATTACTTGGCGTCATGATCTCGAAAGATCTTAAATGGATCGAGCACGTTGACTATATCTGCAAGAAAGCTTCGAAGCGGTTGTATGCCTTACGATTACTTAAGAGATCCTCGATTCCAGCGTGCAAGTTAGTCCGGGTTTATACTACCTGCGTTCGACCAATTTTAGAGTTTTCGTGCGAGGTATGGCACTATAGCTTGGCGCAATATTTGAGCGACGAGATCGAGAGTATTCAACGTAGAGCCCTTCGTATAATCTTCCCTGATCTCAAATATGAAGATGCGTTGGTACGCACTGGGGTGCTGTCACTGTTCTTGCGGAGAAAGACCATTTGCGAGAAATTTTTCGTTCAAATGTGTGAAGAAACATCCCATAAACTCCATTCTCTCGTTCCCCCAAGACATAAAACTGGATATTCTCTACGTAATGATAATTGTCTTTCAATACCAAAGCATAGGACAAGTAGGTTTGCTAATAGTTTTATTATGGCCGGTAGTAAGGCCTACAACTCTAGTTTTAAATAATAATTGTTTGGCTACATTTTTACCTAGAACTATTATAATTAACAACGTGTAAATAAGGAGTGTTTGTAGACATTTTTACTCATATGCATGTAAACCAGTGTAATTCAGTTTTTAAAAACTGCAAAATTGGTATCTTTTGAATAAATTGAAAAAAATTGAATAAATTGAATACAAGGAAAAAGAGAGGGCCAAGAATAGACCCTTGAGGAATACCACATGTAACATGCCTTTCAGTTGACATAAGGTCACCCAACTGACATTTTTTATTACGATCAGATAAGTATGAACGTATCATCGACAGAGCACTTCCCGTTATGCCATAAAGTTCTAATTTGCTCAACAGAATACCATGGTCGATTGTATCAAATGCCTTCTTAAGATCTAACAAAACAACCAAATTAAACTTTTTCCGGTCCATATTAACATACCAACTGTTCGTACTATCTAGTAGTGCCGAAGCAGTGGAGTGAAATTTGCGAAAGTCAAATTGGTGTTCAGAAAGTAAAGAGTTGTCACTAGGATATTGGTATATCTGGTCATACATTATTCTTTCCATTATTTTGCTAATTGAAAGCAAGATTGAAATTGGGCTATAATTCTCTGTTAAATTCCGCGGGCCTTTTTTGTGAATTGGTACAAGTCTTGCCATTTTCCATTCATATGGAAAGCAATTTGAAATCAAGCCATGATTAAAAATATGCGTAAGTGATGGGGCAATAGTATTAGCAGCAACTTTTAAAATTTTACCAGATATTTTATCAAGACCAGCTGCTTTACAATTTGATAAGCCTTTCAAAAGCTTAACTACTTTACCCACTGACACCAGCCTAAAACGATCCATTTTAGATTCAGCAGATTTCACAAATGTTTTAAACGAGGTATTGGATTCGTCGATAGAATTAGCCAGGCTAGGGCCAATATTGGTGAAATATTCATTAAAGGCATTAGCTATTTCTTCATTAGAAGTAATTTTAGAATCATTAATCTTCAATTCATTTACAATGGTCTCATTAGAAGATCGGCCTAATAAATCATTGATTGTTTTCCATGCCTCTTTAGGATTATTATTTTGTTCAGCTATTTTGTTGCGATAATATTCAGCCTTAGCATGTCGTAAAGCAATATTGACCAGATTCCTGGATGTTTTGTACACATCCCAATCGGTACTTTGTTTAGTAATCATTGCTTTACGTTTCTTTTTATCTCTTTCAAATATAAGTTTTTTAATATCTGCGGTAACCCACGCGGGACAGTAGACGACCGTTTTCTAATATGTTGAATTGGGGCATGTTTATCAAGAACTTCCAGAAATAGTTCCTTCCAACAGGCCCACATAGAATCTGTATCTGACTTTAGTACAATTTGTTCCCAAGATTGGGTAAGAAGATCCTCATTAAAACGCTCTTCATTAAATATTTTCATGTTTCTAACTTCGACCTTTTTAGCTTTTTTTCGGGTACTTAAAACAGAATTTATTTTCCTAATACCATAGATTAAGCTATGGTCACTAATTCCTGTGTGTATTACTCCAGACTGAACAATTTTTTCTGGCATAGATGTTATATAATGATCTATAAGGGTGCAGGAACTAGTCGTTATTCGTGTAGCCTCAGTAATGAGCTGAGATAATTGATATGTTTCAAGAATTTCTTTAAGTGTTTTAGTTGGTTGATTAGAAATATTCGCCAACATATTACAATTTAGGTCTCCTAGGATGTGAAGTTCTTTATTTTCGTCATCAATCATTTTAATCATTTTTTCAAATGTTAAGAAAAACTCAGATGTAGAGCTCGGTGGACGATAAACGGATGCAACGATAAAGTTTCGAGAATTTGGTTTAGAAATTTCCAAACAAATTGCTTCAATATCATCAGGGACCAGATCATTTCGGATTTTATAACTGATAGTACTACGGAGGTAGATACAAACACCTCCCCCTCTACGTGATCTGTCGTTTCTGACGATATCGTAGCCACGAATTTTGACTAGACCATCCGAGATAGATGAATCCAGTCTGGTTTCATTCAGAGCAAGCAGATCAAAATGGAGAAATAGTCTAGATATGCGCAATTCATCAACATGTTTCGGAAGACTGACTATATTAAGTAATGCCATTTTAACCCCCCTAGTATTAAGACAACTCGGAATTAAATTCGGATTTAAATTTGAGATAAATTCTCCAGAATCAGTACTCACACTCTCAAACTGTCAATTTGCAATAGCAAGCTTAAAATTATTTTGTAACAACAAACTGCCAGAGTGATTTAAATGTAATCCTCTGGCATTTAAATGTGTAGTCCTAATATTAGAGTTTGCTATAAAATATCAATTATTTTGGTCACACATAGATTTGACCAATTTATTCGTTTCTCTTACCCTGCTTGAGGCAGACATATCATCTGATCTTGTTATGATCCCCGAAATAATTATCTCAATATCTGGACACTGTTGTTCAATAGAATGTGCAAGATTGGTGATACCATCAGCAACAGTCGTGGCTTCATTCGACGTTCGCAAGATTCGTCTAGATCAGAGTAAGACGTGTATATCTGAGCTCCGCTATTTTATCAAATAATACATAATACTTCAAAATTGTACATGCAGTACATCTATGTTTATTGATAAATGGAATCTTTAAACCATAACTTATGCTTTGCATGGCAAGGCGACTACGATTCTTTAAAGAATTTTTTTAGCGACGAATTAAAGCTTGTTGGCGTCTGGGAGCAACCTGGAGGTGATAAAAAGATATTTTCTGCTGATGATATCTCAATCTGCTGGCGTAAGAACAAGAACTTGTTACACATTTCAGGGGAGAAGGAGGCCGAATACAAAAAGCTATTTTGTTCGAAGATCATCGAGAACATAATATGGCCACAAACTACAAGCGCGGACGTAAGCAGCCAGACGGAGAGGGTTATTCTACAGTCTACTAATGTTGATGATATTGCTGATCTCCAATCTGGCCAAGTGCTCAACAGAGTTGCAATTCAATCCCTATCACACTCTGTAGAACATCTCTCTGAAATTATTTCACAGTTTCGCAAGGAGATAGACAATAATCAGCATCATAAAGCCGAAAAAAAATCGAGAAGCGAAATCAACGAAGCATTTACTGACCCCAGTGAAGCCGAAGAATTTGCAATCCAAGCATTAGGCAATGAATCGCTGATCACACCAAAGCCTAGCAAGACAAAGAATGTCGTCAATGGCAATGTATCTGGGTTGCTTACTGGTCCGATTAACGACCCCAGCGACGTCATAGAATCGACTCAATCCTTAAATGATGAATCCTTGATTACACCAGAGTCCAGTAAGACAAAGAGGGACGTCAAAAGCGAGGGTTCTATTCTATTAATCGGCGACTCGATAATAAAAAACATACACCCCAGGAAATTATCTAGAAGGAAAGTCAATAAATGTACATTCCCTGGAAAGTCTGCCGAGGAGATCATCTCGGAAGTGAAACACCTCAAGTCCGATTCTCCTTCACATATTATTGTGCATGCTGGCACGAATAACCTGCCAGTAGATAATCCGGCGGTTTGTATCAAGAAGATTGAAAGCTTGGTGACAAATATTAAAGAAAAGTTCCCTAATTCTACAATTGGTCTCTCTAGTATCACGTTAAGGCGTGATCTAGATTTGGAAGAGCAAATCGCGAAAGTCAATGACGGGCTACAAGATTTCTGCTCGAAGAACGAGTTTAATTTTATAGATAACCGGAATTTGGACAGCTCATGCTTAAACGGTAGTCTGTTACACTTAAATGCTAAAGGTTCGGCATACTTGGCTGCCAATTTTATTAAATTTTTACGAGGAAAGACTTCCTTTGCTCCTTCTATCGGCCCCAAACAAAGACGCAATCAGGATTTTCTCAACAACACAGCTCGGCTGAGCTTTCTGGAGGACATTCTGAGTATGATGCTGAGTCCCCAAAGGCCCAACAGCCGTTCAAGGAGGTCCTGACTGAACCTTGGTGTGACCCATTCGAGATAAGTAGTGATGTTAATAATAATAATCAATTCTCCTTAATGACTTAAGTAATTTGAAAGGGTTAAAAATCGCATGCTTAAATATTAATAGCCTATCTAAGCACATTGATGAACTTTGAGTCATTATGCTAAATAATTCCTTAGATATCCTTTCTATCAATGAAACTAAAATTGACGAGTCGGTTTCGGACGACGAAATAAACATTAGCGGTTTTCAACTAATTCGAAAAGATCGCAACGGTTACGGAGGCGGTGTATTGATGTATATTCGGGAGACTATTCCCTTTAGCGAACGGAATGACTTACTAACGGCATGCTCGCTGGAAATATTATGTGTTGAAATTAGTAGACCATGCAGTAAGCCATTCTTAGTATCTACATGGTATAGACCCCCTGGCTCAGTTACTCGCTTGTTTGATGATTTCGAAAATTTTCTGAGAAGATGTGACTTGGAAAACAAAGAATTATTACTTATGGGTGATCTAAATTGTGATGTTAGTAAGTCTCCCCCTGATGCTCACACGCGTAGGCTGCTATTTCTTTCATGCATCTACCAATTTGAGCAGTTAATTAACGAACCCACAAGGGTTACGAGAACGTCAGCAACCTTGATCGATTTGATTTTTACTAATAAGAAAGAAAATATTACAAAATCCGGAGTTATTCATCTTGGTATATCCGATCACAGTTTGATTTTTACCGTTAGAAAATTTTTTACTCCAAAATCTCGACAAAGTGTAAGATATGTCCGTAACTTTAAAAATTTCAACGCTACGGACTTCCTTAATGACCTATCACAGATACCATGGGAAAATGTGACACAATATGCTAACCCAAACTCTTGTTGGCATTTATGGAAATCATTTTACTTGCAAATACTTGACCGACATGCACCATTTAGATGCATGAGAACCTGAGGTAACTCACTTCCGTGGATTACTCCAAATATAAAAATCTGATGAGAGCAAGAGATTTTCACAAAAAGAAAGCAGTGAAATTTAATTCCCAATTACACTGGTCGAAATACAAAGACACTCGCAATAAAGTTAACTCTGAATTGTATAAATCCAAAAAGAGTTATTTTTGACAAATTTGAGGTTTGTGCTCAGACCAAAGATCTCAAACAAAGTTGGCACCATATTAATCACCTTTTGGGTAAGAATTACAAATCAAACAACATTCCCAATTAATAATAGGCGATACTATTGTTTCTGATAATTTACTGATAGCTGAGGCCTTTAACGACTTCTTTGTGAGCATTGGGCCAAAATTATCTGCTGAAATTGACCCCGACGCCACGGACTTGTCAGAATCAGAAAGTCCGTCACTAGTCCAGAGACTCTATTTACCCTGTCTGAAATTAGTGAATACGAAGTATTTCTTTTGTTAAGTAATCTTAAATCATCAAAATCGACTGGCCTTGATTCTATCCCGCAAGGGTACTTAAAATCTCAGCTGAAATAATTAGCCCTTCTCTAACGTGGATTTTTAATCTCTGTATCAAATCCGGTGTCTACATAGATGATTGGAAGAAGGCTTGGGTTATACCCATTTATAAGTCAGAAGATAGAAAAAAATGCGAGAATTATCGCCCAATATCAATCTTACCAATTATTAGTAAAATTTTTGAGAGATCCGTTTTTAATCAATTATATGAATTTCTGAACGCCAATTCTCTACTCTCTAAACATCAATTTGGGTTCCGCCCTAAAAATTCTACTCTGGCAGCTCTCATTCAGATGTGTGATGCATGGTATGAGAGCATGGACAATGGTGAATTGAATGGTGTTGTTTTGTTGATATCCGAAAAGCTTTTGACTCTATTAATCATAACATTCTACTGCGCAAAATGAAAGAACAATTTGGGATTTCAAATATTGAATTAAATCTGTTTGAGTCCTATCTTTCTGACAGGGAACAGATGTCATTTGTTAATGGCGAAATGTCAGCTCCAAAAAGGATTGTATGTGGGGTTCCTCAAGGATCCATATTGGGCCCCCTATTGTTCTTACTTTATATAAATGATTTGCCTGATTGTCTTGAGAAGACAACCCCTTGTTTATATGCTGATGATTCACAGATATTTTCTTCTGCAAAAGACTGTACAGAACTGAATGCTAATTTAAATCATGACTTAAACAATGTTAGTCAATGGCTCGTCAAAACAAACTGCAACATCATTCAACAAAAACTAAATTAATGTATGTCGGATCCTATCACAACCTTGCTAAAATTGACAATGATCTTCCCGTAATGATTAATGACCAACTGATTCCTATAGTGCATTCAATCCCGTGTTTGGGAGTTAAACTTGATGAAACATTGAGTTGGGACGACCATATTGAAATGGTTTGCAAAAAAGTCGGGGCTGGCATTGGGGTTCTGAGGCGTATTAAGCCCTATGTTCCTGCAAACACTTTGATATCAATTTATAATGCTCTCGTACAGCCTTATTTCGATTACTGCTCTCCTCTTTGGGGCACCTGTAACAAAACCCTGAGAGATAAATTACAAAAGTTCCAAAATCGGGCCGCCAGAATAATAACTGGCGCCAGTTATGAGATTAGATCTGCTGACGTTCTCCGATCTCTTGACTGGGAAAATTTGGAAACACGATGGTACTTATCTAAGGCTACATTCGTATATAAAGTCTTGAGCAATAGTGCTGCACCGACCCTGAAAGATTCATTCTTAAGTAGGAATACTTTACAAAATAATTATAATCTTAGAAATTCCCAAACCGATCTGGCCCTTCCTAAGCCAACAAGAGAATTTCTTAAAAGAAGCTTTAAATACAGCGGGGCTTTTATGTGGAATGACCTCCCGCTTGAAGCTAAGCTAGCTCAATCAGTTTTCTCGTTTAAAAATTGTATCAAACAAAATATTCGATGTTAATAACCAAGTCATATCTCTACCTGGGACACACCGTAATCTTCAGTAGCCTTCATTTCTCAGTTTTGATAATGTATATAATTTATGTATATAGTTGCATGTCCTCTTTATATCCTTCCTTTTTTTTACTATGTAATATTTTTATATTGACGCCTCCCGTGGAAATCAACTTTTACATAGTTGTCGGGGCTAGCGTCTTTAAATAAAGTGTGTAATAAAAATAATCGTTACGTAAGTTGTTAGTCCCAATGTGGAGAATAATTTTATCAGGTTTCTTTCGAAGAATTGGTTTTATAAAGTAAGTCATATCTTCGATACTGGCGCCGGAAAATGATTTAGCCGTAACACGGTTGGTCGCACTTGACTTCTCCCAGCCTTTCACGTATTTGGTCATAGAATCACCGACAATAA